>CM046832.1:62943107-63493107 GCA_025618425.1 Heliocidaris tuberculata | reverse complement strand
CTTCCCTCTCCCTTTTCCCCCCTCCTTATTTTTTTTTTGGCTGACAGAGGTGGCGCATTTAACGACAGCAATAGCGACGCCCCTGACATTACTCCTGGACAACAACTATACCCCTTAACAGTATTTACCCCGTACGCAGCTAGACATAATTATATACACATCGAAATACCACTTAAAAACATTAGCTCATAATTTCATTTTCCCATACAGAAATGTTAAATAATATCCAGAATAACGGAATGTTGCAACCCCCTTTTCCCCCTTATTATGCTTTTCAGGCTTTGAATTAAACATTAATTTGTATTTTTTTTAATGACCCGATCCATCAATTCTTTTCCAACTTGTACCTTTAAGAGATGTTATGGTAGCTTAGATTCACCTGTTTAAGTTCATCATGGTAATGACATCATTATAATTATATAAATGGCTTGGCTGATGATATTACGTCCTGAACTGCAATAACATCTGGGTCAAGTGGGTTTTATTCTGATACCCCAGACATGTTACAATTCAATGCATTTGTTGTTTTATAATAATATCCTGAGCTCGTTTCAGCAGATTAAGATGAAGAGGGAGGATGTAGCGTAAGGAAAGGGAGGGGAGGAGGGAGGGATATCTTTATTTCATTCAGCTGTATGATGATATCCATTCTTATTTTTAGCGTTACCTTTGATGGATTCTTATTATCTTCATCTTATGATGGGATTACAGGGGCGGATCTAGCTTTTTTCCAAGGGGGGGGGGGGTTTGAGGGGCTGAGCTGGGTATTGCGAGGGAGCGAAGCGAGCGAGGGGGAGGGTGTGGGAGGGGGGATACCCCCCTCCCACATAGGGAGATTTTAGGGTTGCCAGCTTGCGATTTTAAGCATACTTGCATGCTCTATTTTTTCTCTTTTTTGCCCAAATAATTGGGGGGGGGGGGGGACTACAGCCCCCCCGCCCCCCCCCCCTCCTGGCCCTGGCTCCGCGGTCCCTGGGTTTGTGCCAACGGCGATGCAGAGCATCGTCCACAAGGCGCGAAACAGCGATGTCTGTGAGCCGCGTAGCGTCGCGCCGATTTTAATTTTTGTTTGTTTTGATTTTTTTTGCTATTTGAACCCCTGTAAGTGATGTTTTCCTGGCATCTACTAACGCATTGGAGACCATAAAAAGCAGTCCATAATAACGTCTTTTTAGATCAAGTAACAGTTTAATACACAGTTATATCCAGAGTTATCGTGTGTTTGGTTATCAACTTAATAAGTTACCAGATGAGTTGAATAATATTATATCTTCTCACAATATTTGCACTTGAAATATTCCTCTCCAGTGTGTGTTATTTCTTTTTGGTCTAATTCTAACCACATGTTTAAAAGTCAAGATACTAAAGAAAAGTAACTGGGAATATAAGAAAGATTCGTGATAAAAAGGTAGATTTATGACAGTGTAACATTATGTTGACTTGTATAGTACCACAAATCTTAAATATAGGTAACCTCTATGATGTAAATGATTATACTGGCCATGCCAGTGAAGTAGAAATTAAAATTAAGTTCAACTAAATGTTGCTTATTCAGCCAATTGAAGGTCACGATGTAACTTTCGTGATGTAACCGTAAACGTACGTTATCATACGTAAAAAATGTGTGTAGGATATACGTAACAACTATCCAAATTGGTAGCAAACTTAAATTTACACCATTATATATATGAGGTTCTGGGTGAGCTTAGCAATCATTTTTAAGGCCAAAATTGTATTCAAACAACGTTAATGTAACATACGTTACCAATTTGAAACACACATTTATGGCCAAATCACATACCGTTAAAAATCGTTAACAGACGCCTGACTAGATGCGATGTTCACAAATGTTTTAATGGTTTTAATTCTTTCTTGTTTATTTATTATAACCTTCCGTTACCAACTTTGAAACTAACTAGTCATCATGTGAAATATTGATGGTATTACGTAATAGTGTTATTCCTATGCACAATAAATGTTTACTTGGCAGCCCAAGGGGGGGGGGGGGGGGTTAAACCCCCTAAACCCCCCGTAGATCCGCCACTGGATTAGTAGTTGTGCTGTAGTTAGACATTTCTGATTTATTAGCAAGGATATTTATGAAATGCTTTTATAATTATATAGCTAATGTTCAAAAGACTATAAATTCAAATTTTCAGAAGATATCAAATATCTATTTGCGTTCATAATTTATGATCAATTAAGTACCAACTGCCTATTTTCTTCTCTAAAGTCACAATTTACACATTATTTAATGAATATAGGTGTAATCTATGATCATGATCACTTTCATCAACATTAATGTTAGTTAACTTGTTCAAACGCATTGACAGGCATTATATGCTTTAAGAGCAAAAACGAACAATAAATAATGCACAATTTTGGATGTAATTCTTACTTGAACTCTTTTACTGTTGAGCATGTTGTATAAAATGATAGCAATGGTTGAGTGTTACTACTGCTTCTATAGATCCATCTACTACTCTATTACAGCCACGACATATATTTATGTCATCCCCCATTAGACGTCCTTTACTGTATACGCCATTGCCACGGCCATTTTTGACATTTTATCAGTTGATAGGCCTGTCACCTCTCGCAGTCATGTCATTCGGTTCCGATACAAGTGTGCTACTACCTGTGACGTGTGCATGAAGATAGGTGTCGACAGAGTTTATACGCCATTGATCGCCTCCATAGTTAAGTGGATGCCAGCATCTGTAGAATGGATTATTATGCACGGAGAGAACTGCACCATCGAGTAGCCATACTGACGTCATCTAGACGACTGTCTTGAGATGTTCTATCACTGTATCAACAAAAAAAAAAAAAAAAAAAAAAAAAAAAAAAAAAAAAGAGGAGGCAGGGGGCAGTTGCAAGTTTTATAATCCCTGATCTGAATATATTGGGACATCCCTCTTGGCCATGAAGCCCCCACAAGATCCAATTTTATTTTTTTATTTTTTATTTTTTAGGTCTTCCGGGCCTTCGGACAGCTTTTTTTGTGAAAGTTCACGAGGTCCAGGAGGCCAAAAACTGCGCTCAAGTAGACATTTGGTCTACTGGTATAGTGGTGAACAGATTATTGTTATCCCAATTCATGTTATAAGTATTACTATCTAATGCGCCATAGGCATAGGCGTACGGGCACAGTTTCGCCAGGGGGCCGACGCCCGGGGTGGGGCATGTCTCATTGAGGACTGTACATCATCCGCGCAAACGATAACGGATAAAAGGGGTACTTTTTCAGCATTAGGCGCCTAACCCGGATTACGCGTTTGGGGTATCAAAAACAGCAAAAAATCAAGAAAAAGGGTATCAAATTCAGAGGTGATAAGAAGAAGATCAGCGGAAGGGGGGGGGGGGACATAGTTCGGTAATGTGTTCCAAATTAGGTTAAATTTCTTTTACGGTTCCTTTATGGCTAAAAAAGGTCGATGATGATGATGATGATGATGAAATCCTCAAATAGGATGTAAAATACCACGCCGTGAGGGGTATAAAACTCAGAGAGAGAGAGAGAGAGAGAGAAAGAGAGTCGGGTGCATGGAGATTTACATAGAAAGCTATACATAGAAAAGCCAGGTGAAAACAAGAGGAAGGAAAAAGTAAAAAGCATGAACCAGATTCCATGAAAACTGAATTCGATGGCTTTAAGTAAATGAAGAGGGCGCTATATTCCGAAGTCCAGCAACCACTTGAGCAATATTCTCATCCAGTAATCTAAGCAGCTACACAAATAGGTCAATATTCCACAACGATCTCTATCGATGTATAAAAAACACTTTTACGACGAAATACCCATCACAAAAAAAAAAAAAAAGAGAGAATACGCTCATCCATGTATTTTGTTATTTATTAAGATACATGTCCAAAATAAAAAATAAAAAATGAACAGTACATGTATAAGATAAATTTTTAGAAAGAATTTTAAGTCAAGATGACTTTTATGAATGATTTAAATCAACACAACTACATCTCATTTCACAACTTCTTGCGTACAGGAATGAAAATGACTCCCTTGTACCTCTGTATTTGTGCAGCTGCCATACAATATTTTCTCCTGATTTATAGGGCAATATAAACATGCATACATGTATTTCCAACTTCATTTTGAATACTAAGGGGCCTTTTAAAATATGAAAGTATGTCAGGGAAAAGAGAATAAAGTAAGCTAAATATGCAGTAATGCAGAACAGTTGAACAGGTATTAATTACAATGCATCTCAAAATTTTAATTAAAGACTTTCAAGATGTACAGCCTTGAATCAGAGTCAATTTTGTTAAAACAAATACATAGAAAAATTGGACAAGGAAACATACACAATCAAAAGATAACGCTCTGTTCATTTACACATTATAGATACAAAAGTGAAAATGGTAAAACATCAAAATGAGCAATATCACATAGAGTTCATCAACAATATACAATGTATGTGGAAAACATGCAAGGGATTCTAATGTAGCAAAATGAGTGAAATGGCTCTGTGATATGATTACAAAATCACACATATAAACTAAAGCTTTGCTTTTTATATCCACTGTTCGTAAAAGAATTTTAGTAACTTGTTGAAAGTTGACTTTGATAACAATTAATCTCAGTAAAAACTAGTTACGGTACTTCAAACAATTTTTGTATATTAGATATTCTTTCTATTCTGATCAAAGCAGTAAAGACTAACTTTTGAGGGTATCTTTAAATCGAGCACAGGAGTCATGGGTACCTTACACTTCACTTAACCAGTCACATATGTGGTAGAAATAACAGAACTCATAAAACAAACAAAAGATAAAAACAATAGAATACATAATAAATTCTTTAAACACTGAGACATATAAAAAGCAATATTGCTGGGAGAAGGGATAGAGCATGACAAATTAGCAATTGAGGTCTCTTGCCAATTTTTGCTCCCAAAAAGTAAAGTTTCTAAAAATACTGCTTGAATTTGTATCCAAACCCAGCAAGTAATTTTTCATGATAATTCCAAATCCACAAGAATTTTTTTTAAACCTCTATATCCAACATATATATTGCAGATCCTCAATGTTGACAAAGCCTTCATGTACAAAGATTAATCAATCAAAAATTTAGATGGAATACTAACCAGAAGGCATATGACTGACATAAATGAGGATGTCATCCAAATAATCAATACAAGTACATTCTTTTATTGAAAAGATATTGCAGCAACTTGTTTATGAATCAAGCATTAAGAGGAAACAAAATTATTATAGGCCTATCGAGGTTGGAGTAACAGTGTTTTAAAAAGTTACCATCAATATAAATTTGGTAAGTATACAATCACCGAGTTATTTCTTAAACATACCAACCTTAAAGGGAAAGTCCACCCTGGTATTAAGTTAATTTGAATAAACAGAGAAAAATGAGACAAACAGATCAGTGGAAGTTTAAGCAAAATCCGATAAGAAATAAGAAAGTTATGAATTTTTGAAGTTGTAATCCATCAACACAAATTGGCAACTCCATGACGTATCTTGCGAGCTCTTCTCCCATTTACTCAGTACAGAAAATCTCGTAAATTATAATGTTCTTAATTTTTGATGAAGGAATAGATTTGTTTCATACAGGTTTTGTGTAAAAACATATGAGCAATGATTATATCTAAGGTTCATGTATGATTGAATATTTCCTTGACAGAAAATGGAAATTAATGATTTTTGGGGTACAGGGCAAATGGTAGAGGAGCTTGCAAGATACGTCACAGAGTTGCCAATTTGTGTTTGATTGATTACGATTGATTACAAAAATTCATAACTTTCATTATTTCTTATCGGATTTTGCTCAAACCTTCACTGATCTGTTTCTTTAATTTTTCTGCTTCTTTTAAAACCAAATTGTAACCAGGGTGGACTTTCCCTTTAAATATAATTGTAACAGTACAATGTTGGAAGAAAAGTAAGAAACGTGTTGATTTGAACTTTGCATATTCATGTGAGCTTCAAATCCTTCCCTGTTCAGTGGAACAGATGGGTTTCTCAAGTACATTTACACTCTTTTCTGTACTGTATTCCTGATACAAAAATGGTGATTTGACTCATACTCTTGTGATGTTTGTATTTAAGGCTTTATCCGTCACAACAAAAAAAGGGTTCAGATAAGGGGTTGTGATTCTGGTTTTATGATAGGTTGCTGGTTAGGGGTAGGTATCATATTAGGTCCAGGCATGAAGTGTTAGAAATAGGCTGTGGAGCAATTGTCACAGGAGCATGTGTGCCTTACATTCGTAACAATATATGTACCGGTTCATGGTTACTCCACTCATATATGTTTGAGGATGTTGGTATCATCTTGGACAATGGGTGTCGCATCTTGATCTATTGTTCGCATCAGAAATAGCAAGAATCAGCCTCCAACCCTTAATATATACTGAAGATGGCTCAAACATCAAGAATGAAAATGAGCATTTATGTATTCCATTTCCATTTCGGAACCCCAAAATTTGCAGCACGGTATATTTGAAAAAGTCTGACTCATGTCATCTACATGTAGAGATGGAAGTTAAATTCAGTCCTTCTTGGAATTTGAATTGATTTTGGTGGTCCTTTTTTTTGCTGCTACAGCAGTAATATTACAGTTTCCCCACATATTAATGAACTGGGTTACTCCTTGTACACCCAAACTATTGCTGGAATTATCTATTTTGGAGTAAAAGGAAGATTTTATTTTTAATCTTTAGATCAGAGGCTAGAGCTAATTACGTGGAATGACTCGCATTTGCCAATACAATTTTCCTTTTTAATGCACAGTGACCCAACTCATCCAAGTAAACATTTTCAAGGTTCATATACATGCAGTGTACATACCTTGAGAAAAATTGAATAAGAATAGAAAATTGAATAAGACTGAAAGCTATGTGTAAATAAAAAAGATATCCTGTTCTCCAAACATGGGTAATATTCTAAAGATTATATTCTCCTTGCTTAGGAACATTTTTACTTACTACTCCCTTTTATACCTAAAAGAATATTGGTGACCCCATTACACTAACATCATTTGTTCTCTCAGCACTAAGAAAATGATTATAAAACATACTCAAAGTACAGTAAAGAAGGCATGTCATAAAGACTCAAACCATTGCAAGATAAATAGTATTTGCTCCAACTCCAAGTTAAACTGATGACAGACAACCACTTCTCTCTTCCTTATGTGAACACTCATCGATCAACTGAATTTTCCTCAAACTCTCTTGTGTGAATAAAACAAAAATGCCAGCATCCTCTTTCAAATGTTAGTACCATCTCATAAGCTTATGTGGCGATTGGCCAATAAAATCATGTACGTCACAAAATGTCTTCTACACACACTCAGCACTGAACAATATCCTCAAGTACTCCAGAGCTCCTGTTTGTCCACGCATGGTTGCCATATTGACAATGGACTGCATCCTGCCTCCCATGATGAATGTTATAGTGATAATGGAAGGTGAGTGCGTTCTAGCTAGATGGCCCAGCTCTATCTAAGGCCTCAAGCTTAGACTGTGCTATCCTCTCAATATCATCCAGACTCAGGTTGGCCATGTTTGCTGCGAATTCCTGCAAAAGAAAAAAGACCATTTCAACTTAAATCTATGATCATCAAGCTTTTACTCATCTCCAGGGTTGTCACCAGGGACTTTTTAGTGGTGGAAATTTTATCGCCCGACACCTTACCACGGGGGGTTCAGGGGAACAAAAACTAATCGGTTTTCAGGGCTTATAAGTTATAGTTAAACAGTAAAAATATCATGTATCTACATAGTACACACTGTATTGTAGCTGCAACATATAAGCATTGTAACTACTGTACAAGTATTTGGTTTACTTTGTACATATACCTGCTGTGAGTGTGCTGTCAGATTACTGGCTTAAACCACAACTGCGTGTTCGTAGGTCAAAATCGTAGTATTTTTTTCTTTGTCAGTGGGGAAATTAGGGCCGAGCGGGTGGGTGTGATATTGCATTGAGTGCCAGTCGGAAATTTCGAGTGGTGGAAGGTTCCGACTGGCGCCGACCACCGTAGTGACAACGCTGCTCATCTCTCCACCAGGACATACGTTGGTCAATACCATGTCTGGAAAAAAGTTCATCTCTCATTTTCTACAGCACTTCTTTCAAGAGCAATACCTTTGAATAAGTTTTTTTTTGGTTAGGATTATTATACTGAATATATGTTTAGTTGTAATTGCTATCATTGAAAATATATCATCCATTATTTGAAGCCTAGATTTCTCAAACGACTATTCTGCCAGAATTAGACATCATTTTGTAGGAATATTTGTTCATTTTGCAAACAAAACAAGATCTTGTTAGATGCATAGAGTGAAAAGTACCTGAGACATAGGCTATAGAACAGACATTCCTGTTCATGCTAGTCAAACTACTTCAGCACGGTCAGTGCAGTAGGATATTTTTACAGCCCAAATTTTGATAGAATTTCATATATACGGACATTTGAAAAACCTCTCTTTTTCAGTGAAATTCTAAAAGGGTTCATAAATTGTAAACTTTTGATATTATGAAAGCTATCTGTATGGACATGAATAATAAAAAAGAACTTATGAATGAATCCTTTCTCAAAAAAACAACACCACACACAAAAAAAAAAAAAAAAAATCTGTGATACATGTTTGTAACTTGGTGGCATTGTCAATATAAGTTAATATGTCAGAATAAATCAATAAGACACTTAATAATAGCAAAAGTACTCACTTTCTTGAAAGATTCTAGTATCCGCTCTGCATCTGAACTTGTAAAATGTCTAGCAAGAATCGTTGACACATGATCCCATAGAGCTGTGCAGTTGCCTAAGGTATTCACACTCGTTGGGTCTGCATCAGTCTCTGGTCTGCGCACAACTAGATGAATCTTGGTTCCTGGCCCTATCTTGTAAAAATCTAGACTCTGTCCATCTAAGGAATAAAGAAAAATTACATAATCCATGTTGTAGGGTTTCTTAAAGTGACAGCCTTTCATGCCTACTTATAAAACAATTGTTCAATAGACGGAACCGATGTTCAGATTGCAATCTCCATGCCTACCACATAAGGAGAAAAACAGAAAGGAGAGAAGGAACTATTACTGGACACAAACAAATTAATTATCCATGTATAATTCTCTAAAATGTTTATATGTGACCCTCCACCACAAAACGACCAATAAGTCGGAAATTTGGGTTTTAAAAATTTCATCACAGTTTGAAAACTCAGATTCTAAGCTTTAAAATGATATATAACTTGTCTTGTTTGGACTAAGCAAACCCTTGTAAATTACAATAAGAATGTCAACATGTCAGACAGGCCAATGACCAAAACAATAGAGAAAACAGGCTCTAAAGAAGAGCGACTTTTTAAGAGCGCCTAATCTGTGTCCTATTGTTTGTTGCACAAAAGGTTGAGTCAAAACTCCCTATCATACACTATGAAGTACTAATTGGATTGGTTTGAAACTTTCCATACCTTCAGAATAGATATATTTCTTTGTTTCTTTAGAATTTGAATATCAGACAGTGCATAGTTTTTAAGCTATATCAGAAAAGCGATGTGAAGTACAATCCCAGCAAGTTGACACCGACAGTTTGAATGTCCAGGAAAACATGGTCATTTTGAATTTGAGTAAAAACAAATTTTAACAAGATATTTTACCCTGAAATTTTGCCAGATGGTAGATTAATAAATGAACTTTCAGAAAATACAAAAAACTTAAGATGAAAATTTCCACCCAAACCACTTTTTTTCAGCTGTTTACTCTAAAACTCCCATTGCGACTTATTGATCGTTTTGTGGTGGAGGGTCACATATATCTGCTTGAAATTAAAACTGAAATATATGATCGAGGATATTTCCAATAGAATAAATCTAAAAAGACTGTCAGTATTCATATCAGCTCTAGATGTGCATGTGCATGTAAAGTCTACCTTTTTCTTTCAGCTAATGCTCTCTTTTCTTTCAGCTTATGAAAAGGAGAACATTTTGTCAGCACACTTACCTGCTAATGTTTTTCCTCTGAACACTAGTCTTTGGAGGTGAACAGGCACATCAAATTCTCTGGCTACCATACGCTTTACTGAGACAATTGACTCCACATCTGCTACCTGCATATGAGATAAAAATTGCATATACATTTACATTAAAAAAAAGAATATTGATTGTATTACTTAAATGAGATCTACTGGCATAACATGAATCACAATCAACATGAATCAGAATTAGAAATTCTAATCTGTTAACACCACCCATCCAGTCCTGCACCCATCCAATATATGAGGGTATATAATACAACCTCCTACTCCTAAACCAATATGATCATGGTGAAAACACACGATTGCTGCCCTCTATTGCTGTACTACGGCATTCGACAATAAACTGGGTGTTGTGACATGCGCCTATAATCCAGCTAACAGTGGAAATTATAAACTGATTCAGCAGACCAAGGTTCGAGACTAAGTCACATCTTTCAGATGGTGACTGACGTTTAAGGTCGGTCCCAGACGTAAATAACCATATCTGATTGATACACATCTGTAAAAACCCAATTACACACACACACACACACAATAAACAAATGCAGATTTCCCCTCTCCCACAGAGAGGGTAGCACATAGCGATCTCACTTGGGTCTTAGCAGAAAAATATCAATGAAGGCAAAATTTGATGCTTAAAATTCCAAATTTCCTGAATTTATTATTTTTTATTTCATTCCTTGCTGGTTTGTATCATCTGCAAATAACTTCTTTTGATTTTTGATATTTTTATTTCATATTTAAGTATATCTTACCTTCTTTTATGATCTGTTCATTTTTCTATTGATTATTTGTTTTGTTAGTTTCATTATTGTATTTGTTTAGATGTTTTATAATTTGGCTAGACTATGTCATTTCAGAATTCAGTCTAACACTGCACCGCAGACTTACTCATTTACTGAAGAATATAGCTGTCCAGCTGAAGTGAGTTTTACCGTAATAAAATTATTACTTAAAATCATATCAAATCAAATCAAATGAAGAATTTGCACTAACCTCTATTCTACATTCTTTTCCTGGAGCCTGCAGTATCTTCACTATCAAAATCATGATGATGATTTAATGAAAATAATTTTGACCGAGACTGCCCGAGTCATGTGAGTGATGCTGTTTCACTGGTTCAGTTTTATCTCATCAGTAAAGGGTGGACAAATCTGAATGAGATTTTTCAGAATCCGTGAATGCTGGATGACTGTTCTCTTTATCAAATGGGGCAGCTAGCAGCCTCCTCCTTTGCTTGCACCGCTTCTGTGAGTGACGATACACTCAAAATCGAGAGCCTGCAGAGTAGAACTTTAGTAGACGAACATAAATATGAATACCTGGGACCGAAGTGACATGCATGTAGCGTTTATCCGGGTTACGATGACAGGCTACAAATACAGATTTCTTTTATTCCAAACATGAAAAGATGCTAATAAGTTGATGTGTGGCATTAGGAACAAATTTATACACTCTTCAGCAATCGACGGAGTTGAACTTGGGTGCCTGGCTCCGCTTCTAGCTTCTCGAACGATCGACGAAGACCTTTAACTCGTAATACTATAGCAAAGATCTTTGGTAATATACTGCATGCATGCATGCATGCATATGCATGAAGCCTAGCCTATCCTGATCCTCCTAGCGCCTACCTTTTTTTTTTCTTGAGATAAAAAACATAAAGTAAAAGTGAATGAGAAAAGATAGAAGAAGCAAGATGGAATCGGAAAGAAAGTCGAGACAGACAACAAGGAGTGGCAGAATTGGGGAAGCTGACACTCCCTTTTCCTATATCCCCGAAAGCTGGCTTCAATATACAATATTTTACTTAACTTGAATTGATATGTTTTTATATACTACTATTTCATATTTTTGTAATACATTGAACTCTAAAATGAAGAATGAACATAAATATCTCCAGACCGATGTTTAAAGACAACTTCCTCAGGGAGGGTAACAAAGTGTCGATCATAGAATTAAACCCCAATTTGCATCTGAAAGTACATAATTATTAGATGACCGTTATTATGCAGGGGCGGATCCAGGATTTCGTATAAGGGGGGGCACACAAATGCAGGATTGTCAACTTTGGGAAACTGCTTGGAGGGAGACCCATATTTTTTTGGTCTCTCGGCAGCCCTCCAAAAGTCGCTCAGTGGGGGGGGGGGGGGGTTATGGGGTCCAGTTCCCCTACATAATTCTCTGACAAGCAAAAAAAAAAAGAAAAAAAAAAAAAAAAGGAAAAAAAGGTTTTCTGGTCGAAAAGGGGGGGGGGGCACAATCGCAAATAAGGGGGGGGGGGCACATTGCATTGTTTTCCCTCAAAAGGAGGGGGGCACGGGCCGGGATTGCCCCCCCCCCCCTGAATCCGCCACTGGTTATTATGGCCCTATCCCATAACATCATTTAGATCTATTTCCTATGAAAATAGCAACAACTTCAACTTCATCCATCAAGATTGGTGTCAAAAAATGGGCGTGTCGTGATATAAAGGCAGCCCTTACTCCTTAGATAATATCTCGCTAAAACAATTTTCAGAATCATAACTTACAACAATAGCAGCGCTGCATGTACATGTATTAATTCTGGAGGATAAAAAATTACAACAAAAGAGTTACAACAATTCAAGTTCAGAATACCACCCCTGGTAAACAACAATAATTGATAGATTTTAGAGTATTTCTTTAGGCCAGTAGTATGTAGGCCTATATACATTATCGTAATTATATCATCATGATTTCCAATAACTATGATTATAAATGGCCAGAGGGATGATGACGATGATGATGGTGATGATTGTAATGATTGTGATGATGATGGTTAGGTCTATTATTATTACTGTAATTATATTAATAGTAATTCACTATGATAGAGTTATTTTTAAATTCTAGAAACCCGAAACCGTGACGAAGAATTATTGATAAAATCTATTGATCCCTAGTTTCTCGTCCAGATTTTTTTCCTTCAAATTATGAGGTGGGGATTCCAAGTTTGTTTGTTTGTTTGTTTGTTTTTTGTTGGTATTATTCTTCCTGTATATAAATTGTTACTGGGTCAAATTCCAAAATAAAGTTTTTTTTTTCATTCAATTTAATTTGTACATATACTTCGAAGGGGCAATGGTGCTTTTCATTATCTAGATGTCATCAGATTCTTATTCCATTTCAGAACAAAATAAGGAAAAGAAAAAAAAAATGAGGAGGGGACGATAAAATAGGAATCAATTTTATTTGGCCTTATACATAAAGTAAATATGTACAAACATTTGAAATCATGCATAATTAGGCCTAGTATAAAAAAACTAAATATAGGGAATTTTGAAGGAATGTATTTATTTCATGAAGGTGCGTACATTCAATAACAACATAACTTGACCAAATTGATAAATCAGTTTCTGAAATTCATGATGCTGGACAAACGCTAAGCCATTGTTGAGCCTTAAGGAGCTTGTGTCAGACCTGCGGCATAAAGTAGGAGTATCAAAAAAAAAAAAAAAAAAAAAAAAAATCGCTTTCTGAAAACTCGACAAGTTAAACTGATGATAAAGTTGAGTTCTGGTCATGCAATTACACTTTGAAAGAAATTCATGGAAGCAAGTGGGAAAAGTTCATTATATGAAATATACAGAAATACACACATTTATCAGGGGCCGTGGAGCGTTTTTGAAAGTAGGGGGGGGGGGCTGATTTGATTTCACTTGAATAATGACAATTTTCGAACCTCTTTTCCGAGATTTTATGAAACGTGTCTACTAAAAAAAAGTGTATGTGTGTGTGTGTGTGTGGGGGGGGGGGGGGCTGCAGCCCCCAGCCCCAGGTTCCACAGCCCATGTGGCATAACAGTTTGGTCCAAACTTTTCAGCTTTTTCTCGTTCGAAAATGGGGGCATTCTTCCACACTGACATAGAAAGAATGAGAAAGCTCACAAATTGGTTTTCACTTTTTACCAGAATTCAACATTCCCTTCCCTCCGAAATTCTGCCCATATGAGTATGAATAATATTTAATAATCGGTATTAATTCAACGAGACAACATGCAACTTACTAAGGAGACTTAATAAATTCTTAATCATATTATAGGCCTATGTAATTCATCAAATAATTAGTGTTTTACTTGGTTACTTTGCTGTCATAATATCTGCTTGTAATTTATGATGATTTTTTTTTTTTTTTTTTTGGGGGGGGGGGTCATATTCGCCCAAAATGTTGAAATGTATGGTACATGTATTAGCTGAACATTGATTCTATCCAATTTAGAAATAAGGAGGGATCATACATTTACGGGAGGGGTATAGGAGTACCCCCTATTCGAGCGGTGTCCGCTGTTATAAAGACATACTCTTTTTTGGTTTACCCCCCTCCAATGAAAGCAAACAAAAACAATATCCGCTACTAACCTTTATACCCGTTTTTCCTCTTTTTTTATTATTTCGTCTTACTGCTGTTCCTAAGTGTGTATTAATAAAAGTTATATGTTGGGTAAAGTTGAATTACATGAAAAGGATCCGAGATTCGGCCTAAATAACACTTTAAAAGAAGGAAGTCTTTCAGGCTTTTGGGGGGCTTCGAGCAGTGAGATTGACTGCTGCATGCTGGATCCACTGGTTGGTAGTCTCCATGTTTAGTGCGATCGCCCAACCAGCGTTCTCCCTTTATTCCCGTGTCATTTTACTGGTTCAGCGAGGAGCAAAGCTGCCGTATTTTTCGACCAACCACAGCCCTATTGAACCTTCAGTCGCCAACATTCGGCCAATGGTTAGTCAATCTTGGATCGAGCTCGTAATTCGAGTATACATTTGTGTTTTTATGTTCTTGTTATTTGCTAGCCATTATGTTGATTCTTGTTTTGTTGAATTTTAACGAATAAGTTGTACCACACCGCCAGTATAAAGGACCGAAAGGCAAATTAGAATTTGTCGCAAATGCACTCTGAAGTGCTGTTGGCTTGCATTGCACAGACACAGTGCATTCATACAGACGAGCATTGCCATATTGCAAGACGATATATGCATAGCAGTTTATAGTACTCCGTTCATGACTAACATGACTAATGTCAGATGACTGATGTTAAATTGGAAGCTGGAAAGCTGGAACTCGATCTGATTTGAGTATTCATATTCTATGTAAATGTTGTAGCTTTTGTATTAGTTATTAGAGTGAGAATAAGAATCTGATGATATTGTAACAGTTACTTTAATAATAATAGACAATGATGATTGAAAAATGCTCTGTAAATCGGTACATGCAACAATTTGCTGAGGTCCCCCCCCCCCCCCAAATTGAAATTGCACAGTACATTACAGACGAGCATTACCATTGCAAGACGATTCTTTGCATGTACTGCATTCATGATGTTGCCTACTACAGTCTAATAGTGTTACTAATGTGAGTTTGATGTGATGAGTGACTGATGTTAAACATTTTAAATTGAAATTTGAACTTGAAGGCTTGGAGACTTGGACCCCGTTCTCACTCACTTTTGAAAGTGGTCTTAGTTAGACCGCTCCAGAGGAACGGGTCTTGAGGAACGGTTTGCTAGCGTTCACACTCCGAGCAGTTTTTCTCGCTCAAACCGCTCCACGATTCAAAGTGGCCTTGTTGCTATGGCAGCTCAGGTCAGCGGGTCAAATTTTTCGCGCGGAATACAAACTGATGTACCGTAGCGTTCCTGCCGGCTGCCCGATCGATTGCTTTTGCTTTTTTTTCTGCGCGGAACGTCACTAGCTCACTTCCGGTTGAAGTACGCTTTCGTTCACATTGCACGTTTAGAGCGGTCCATACCGCTCTTAATAAGACCCGTTCCTCAAGACCACCTCCCCGAGGTGGTCTTCTGGAGCGGTCCAGAAGACCACTTCCTGGACCACTTTGACCGTTCACACTCACCTAAGAACCGTTCCTGAGGAACGGGTCTTAGATAGACCGCTCCAAAAGTCCACTTTCAAAGTGAGTGAGAACGGGGTCTTGAAGTATTTATATTCTATGTAAATATTGTATGATGTGGGGACCTAAAGCTACGCACTTTGTTTCCAGCCGCTAAAAAGTCTTTTTATTCAGGGGTTTAGGTGAATTTCTTTAAATATATTGGTTCTTTATATTCTGAAGTTAGATCGCTGAGAAAATTACGACAGACGAATGTCCATAACATTCATTTTCAAGACGATGTAGATGCCCGTGTCAAATCTTGTTCACAAAATGAATGGATCCTAAAGAAGCGCACATATTAAATAAATGAATGCAAATCTTGATTTTTAAGCTAACTGATGTAAATTTCACCCGATTTCCAAATAGTGATAATAATCACAAAAATAAGGGAAATTACTCATTCTTTTTGGCAAATGCAAATATTATTGTTGCTTAGTCACAGCAGAAATTTGGCGCATTGGACACGTCGCATTGCGCTTATTTGTGGGGTGCGTAGATTTATAGGACCAGGGCCCTCTTGCATAAAAAGTTGCAATTAAACGCAAGTCCAAGATACGCGATCCTGATTGGTTGAAAATCAAGTTGCGTTTAATTTTTTGCGTTGCGATTAAACACAACTTTTTATGCAAGAGGGCCCTGCGAAGCTTTAGGACCCCTTACCATATCTTTTGTATTAGTTTCTAGAGTGAGAATAAGAATCAGTAGTAGCTACTTCATGTATGTAGATATGAAATGAAATGAATTTCAAGAAAATTGTGTTGAAATTAATGCAGTGGAATTTTTTTGTCTACTGGAAAAATATACAATATTTTATAGTTAATATGGAAACTCCTCCTTATTTTTGGAAAATGAGAAACTAGGAATTAATTTTACTTGACCTTATACATGTTATTAGGCCTAGGCTAGAGAAGACTTATATTGGTCTAAATCTAAAAGTCTAGCCACTAGTAAAACCAGAAACGTTCACAACATGAAACTTTCGTGGATCGTAAGCGACCGCAATTTTCATGGCAAGAAACCTTTCCTGACTTGTTAAAATTCAGGTTGTGTCAGTTTACTTAGGGTTAGGGGTAAGCCTTAAAGGGGGTATCCAATGCTGAAACAATGTTGGTTCATTTAAAAGATCATGATTTTATTAGAAGAAAATCATCTGCCTTAAATTTTTTTAAAAATTCGTGTTGCCAGAAAATCCCCGAAATATGGTAAGATTTCAGGATATTTTGGCCCCTCAGCTGTGTCCCAATTTCAGCTAGGTAACCACAATGACGTCAAAGTGGTTACCTTGTCGCGCAATTATAGCAAAATGCGCGCAAGGTGTAATGCATTTTGTACAGTCTAGCGCGCAACACATCTGCAATACGCGAACCTGGGTAACCACTTTGACGTCATTGTGGTTACCTAGCTGAAATTGGGACACAGCTGAGGGGCCAAAATATCCTGAAGTCTTACCATATTTCGGGGATTTTTCTGGCAACACGAATTTTTAAATAACTTAAGGCAGATGATTTTCTGCTAATAAAATCATGATCTTTTAAATGAACTATTAAAAATTGTTTCAGCATTGGGTACCCCCTTTAAGGTCACTCACACCACGAGGTTAGGTTCCTGATCCTGGATAACCTGGGGGGTGTTTCATCAAGTGTCTAGTCGGTGAATTTTACTGACAAATTTGCTCTCAGCCAATTAGATGCAAGGATTTCAGTAGCTCATAACAGTAATTTCAAATTGTCATTGATGACAAGTTTTATGAAACAGGGCCCTGACCACCTACCTTGGACAGCTTGACCCACTATTTTTATGCCTCCGTCCACCGAAGGTGGTGCTGGAGGCATGTTTTCGGGTCGTCTGTCTGTCCGTCCCACTTTCTCTTTAACACGATATCTCAAGAACCGTTTGAGGTATAAACTTCAAACTTGGTGCTAGTATGTAATTGTATCACCATAGGAAGACGATCTGATTGGATATTGGGGTACATAGGTCAAAGGTCACAGAGGTTAATATTGAAATTTCAGGTTAAGCCTCAAATGCAACATCTCAAGAACCATTTGAGGTATGAACTTCAATGTGGGTGCTAGTATGCATCACTAGTAAGACACATTGATAAGATTTTGGGGTAAGTCAAAGGTCAAAGTTCACAGAGATCATTTACCTTGAAATTTCAGATATTGCAATTGCAATATCTCTTGCAATATCTCTTGAAGAATTTGAGACATTAACTTAAAACTTACTCATATTCGTATGCATTACCATATTGAGAAAAACTGATTACCGGTAGATTTTTGTTTATGCAGGTTGTAGGTCATGAGGTCAATGTACATGAAATTAAAGATTGGTTTGGTTTTTCACCATATTATGACTAGGAGTAGATAAAGTGATCAGACTTTTGGTTTGTTTGGTCAAAGGTCAAGAGGTCAATCAACGTGATTGGAAGCTTTTTTTTTTGGGGGGGGGGGTATCACAATATTTCAAGAACAGTTTGAGTAATGAACTTGACTGAATTTAGGCAGAGGCATATGTACATGTATAGGAGTGTGTCTCATGATTTTATGAGCTGAATGCACTCATTTTACAACAAATAGCCATTTAAGTGGTACATTATAATTAAATTTTAAACAGTCATGATGTTTAAGCTATGGTCACAACCCAAAAATTAGCCTGCTCGGCGGCTGGGCGTCAAGTTTTTAGCCAATTTCACCCAGGCACCAAGCAGCAGCTGCCCCGGCATCGCTCGATTGCTGCTGAAGTTTTAGCACGGAGTTAAAATTTTGGCGGCGCCTGCCCACTTTTCACTCGGTGCCTGAGCACTGACCTAATCGAGGTCTTCGTCGAGCAATTTAGGTCATAAATTGAAGCCACTGGAACAAAGGCTGCCGAGCGGTCGCTGCCGGGTGGCCGGTGGGAGACCTAAGTTTTGACCTAAAATCGATCAGCAACCGATGGGAAATTGACAGGGCACTGCCTGGGCATCTCCGGGGCTTTAAAGCCTGCTCGACTTCTCAAAAAAAATCGTTGGGCGATGCCTAAATTCCAGCAGGTAGGCTACAATTCGATCGGTTACCGCTCTGATTTGTGACCAAAGCATTACACAGCGATTGTAGATTTTTTGAGATTTGCACTGAAAGACGTACATGTACTTTTCCCTTGCAATGAGAATATTTTGATAAGGACGGACTGTCAGAGGCTCAATGTAAGTTGATTTTAAGCCCCAAGAATCACTGTACTGATAGAAATACAAGGCTACCTTATATCTTTACAAAACTCTCACCTAGGGAATGGAAAGGTTATACTGAAATGTAAACATGTATTTTACAAGGTACATTTCTATCAGTAGAGTGATTCTTGGGGCATAAAATCAACTTACCTTGAGCTTCTGGCAGTAGCTCCTTCATCAAAATATTTTATCATTGCAAGGGAAAATTATGTAAGTTAACGTCTTTCAGTGCAACTCTCAAAACTCCACAATTGCCTTGTTTAATGTCGTGATCATATAAATATAATTACAATTTATCACTCAAATGGCGATGTATTGGAAAAGTTTTTTTTTTTTTTTTAGTTCATAAAATCATGAGAAAAAAAGTTGGTCGAGCTATCCCTGGATAACTCAAGCTGTCCAGGGTACATGTAGATGGTCCGGTTATCCAGGGTGATGCTGTCTGCACCCAGCGAGGTTATATGGAAATTGCCTCTCATAATCAAGTGTGTGTTTTCTATCTCATGTGAGAGTTTCACAGGAGCAAGATCGCCCGCCAAAAAAGCGTGAAAATTCACATGATCAAGGTGATAAAGATTCAATTGAAGGGATTGTCTGGAAATATGATATTTTAGCATCCTAAAATGTGAAAAGGAAGTATTTTCCCAGAATTTTACCAATTATTCTTGTTTTTTACCTCGTCAACTTAGAGGTCATCTGCCGCCGAATTTGACACAGCCCAACATACATGTACATGTAGGGTTGGTTCCGTGAGCGAGTTAAGGTACAATACATGTATAGTATTTGGTACATGGTTAAAGTTAGAATTTTGGTTAGTGTCAGTACTGAGCAAAATCAGCAAAACAATTGTCGCCGGAGCATGTGTTGTACAATCCGTAAGTACACTACACTTACATGTACCGGTAGACTTAAAGAGAAGGTTAAGTTCTGGGCCCCGTTGCATAAAACTTACCATTAACGGTAACTTTGTCATCAGTGGTAACTCACATGGAAACCTTGATTTTAATTGGCTGTTGAGTGATGTTACCATGGTAGTTACCATTGAAAGCAGAGTTACCATTAATGGTAAGTTTTATGCAACGGGACCCAGGGAAAGGTAAAAATTTGTGAGCTTTCCCATTCTCTTTATGTCAGTTTGGAAGATTATCGTAGTAGAAATGTCCCCTGAAAAGGATTGCTCTTTAAACGCCCTCACCTTCAAAATATGACAAGAAACAGCTGAAATGTTCGGGCCGAACAGTCATGCCACATTGTGTGTAGACCCACATACACATTTCTGTGTGCAGTGCATGAGACTCTCAATAGCACCGAGTCAATTTCCATACATTCCAGATAGTGATTCCAAAACCTTACCTGTACACTAATTCCTGTGTACTACATAATCAACCTTTCCCAGTTGCTTCCAGACAGTTTCTTTCACAGTTTACTCACATGAGCAGAACTTGTCTTTATCTTTAACTTAATACTTTACAATAAAAAAATGATGTATAAAATATCTGTAGTGATTAGGCGCATTAATAATTTTTTGTACCGTAATGCATGAGATTTTGTTGTTTTCTGTTACAGATATAAAAGGAAATGGAGACGACAGAACAAGGAGACGGACAAGTTCTGAGTATGTCCAGTGATCAATTTCTTACTGGAGGCTTGTATGGGCAATCTTCTGCAGGTATGTTCAATCATGTTTAGACCTTTACATAATATATGTGACCCGTCACGTCAAAATGAGACAGAAGTCGCTGGGGTAGAACTTGAGAAAATTGGGCAAATCTTATAAATCTTCAAATTTTGTAATTTTTTTTTTCTTATATTTTTTTTTCTTATATGAATCCGCAATGTTTTATGAATGCTCTGTTAAAAAATTGAGTCCTAAATATAACGGGAAAAGGTAGAAAAAGCAGTTTTTCTGCGAGTGTTTTTTTCGGTCAACTCTTCTATTTTTTCGGACAGCTGGCGCGAGCCAGCGTGAAAAGAAAGACATCCGCTATAGGCCCCGCCCCTAGCGACGCGGGGCTTTGTTCATTGGATGTTCGCAGTCACGTGATCTCTAGAAAAGAATTTGCAACTAGAGCGGAGTGAAAAGATGACTTACAAACAACGCCACTGTTTTACACGACAATAATAAGGGATAAATTCTGTAACACTTTTAAAAGCCGACTAAAAAGAAAAGAAATTGGCCTTTTAACCAGAAAGAATATAGTACCTGTGTCATGTGTGTAGAGATTATGAAACAAGCGCGTGATTTAGGACAAAGAAAGAGAGAGAGAAAAAATCAATAATCGTCTCATGCTGGAGGTGACTTAATCCTTGCTCTTCGATAGGGGTGAATTCTATACCTCTTTATAACATGGCGAAAAGAAAAGAAATTTAGCTACATGTATTAAAAAACAGTAGATCGTATACATTTTTTTTAAAGCTTGAGTTAACTAGAGCGGAGAGAAACGATGACTTTTAAGCTACGACGCAGTTTATATTAATCTTCATCATGTTCATACCGCCAGTTAACATGATAATAATTAGCGGCCAATTCTCTTATTCGTTTAAAAAGCCGAACAGAAAAGAAAGTTAGCTTTCAAAACAGAATTAAGAAGAACTGTCGAAATTATGATACAGGTGAAAGATTTAGAAGGAGGGAGAGAATCGTCTGTGTGTTAATTTTTACAAAAATCAGTTTTCATTATTTTTTTTTTTTAAGCTCTAGGTAACTAGAGCGGCGCTAAGAAGCAGTTTATCTTCATCCCGCTGTTGAACATGAGGATAATAAGCGGCCAATTCTGTAACTCTTTTAACAGCCGAAAAGAAACGAAAATTAGCTTTTTAACTAGAATGAAAAGGCCCTTGGTTGCGATAATGAAACAAGTACCTGTTCTGTTTTAAGCTCGAGTTAACTAGAGCGGAGAGAAACGATGACTTTCAAGCTAAGACGCAGTTTTTATCTTCATCATGTTCATACCACCAGTTAACATGATGATAATTAGCAACCAATGCTCCTATTCGTTTAAAAAGCCGAACAGAAAAGAAAGTTGGCTTTCAAATCAGAATTAAGAAGAACTGTCGAAATTATGATACAGGTGAAAGATTTGGAAGGAGAGAGAGAAATGTCCGGGCGATAACTTTTACAAAAAGCAGTTATCATTATTTTTGTTGTTTGTTGAAGCTCTAGTTAACTACAGCGGCGCCAAGGAGCAGTTTATCTTCATCCCGCTGTTGAACATGAGGATAATAAGCATGATAAGCGACCAATTCTCTAATTTGTGTAAAAGCCGAAAAGAAAAGAAATGTAGCTTTTAACCAGACAGAAAAGGACCTGTCTCCAGATTATGAAACAAGCGCATGAGACAATGAGAGAGGAGAAAATTCAATAATAGTCTCGCGCATGCAGGATGTGACTTAATCCTTGTTCTTTGAAAGGGGTGAATTCTACACCTCTTTGACATGGCGAAAAGAAAAGAAAGACGCTTTTAGAAACCAGTAGATTGTATACATTTTTTAAAAGGTAGAATGAACTAGAGCAGGATAAAAATGTTTCTTTATTATGAAGCTGTTTCAATCCATCGTTGTTTAATCTGGTAAAAAGTAAACAGAAAAGAAAGTTAGCTTTCAAAAGAAAGAAAGACAACTCTGTCGAGATTATGAAACAGGTGCGTGATATACATGTAGAAGGAGAGAGAGAGAGAAAATCAATAATCGTGTGATAATTCTTAAGCTTCAAAAAGCGGCGAATTTTATTGCTCTTTCACAAGACGAAAAGTAAAAAAGTTAGCTTTATATTCAGACATCAACGATCTCTGTCAATATCATGGTTGGTAAAGATTCAGTATTTTTGCCATGCTTGAATGACTTTGCGACAATCGAATCCAAGCTTTGAAAAAGAAAGCAAATAACATTGAAAGAAATCAAGTTTACATGATTAATTTAGAAAAAATATAATGAAATGAAAACCTCTTAAAGTTTGAACTATAATCTAAAACATTTCCCCGCACAAAATGACAGACTTATAAACATTTTGATTATAGCTAGGTTATTCAACCTAAGAGTATACCGGCATATGAAAGGCTCAACGAAAAAAGCACGAAGTCGATGCGGGAAGCTTTTTCAGTGCTGTGAAACTACTTGATTTGCTACCCCTTAAAGCGTTAGAATTCATGGCTTAAATGAATTAAAATTCATCTTTTCATGAGAAGAGATCTTAAAGAAACATAAGGACTAATTTTTATCGGAATTAATAAACGGTTGCTAAGGGTTTTTTTTTCAAATCTAGTTGACATTGCAAACGGAAAATGCTGCATGTCGGCAAAACGGAAGTCAACTTTGGAAGCGTGTTTCTCGAAGAAATACTTTTCCACAATCCTACTTTACTCAAGTTTCAAAAGCTATTATCTCCACTAATACTCACTCTCTAGAGTTGAACTATATACCAAATTAAAGCTTATGAAACGGAGAATAATAATCAATAATAAAATGAAATGTCAAAAAATGCGACTTCTGTCTCATTTTGACGTGATGGGTCACATATTACATTCAAGTACCTGAGTTTCAATATACAGTATGTAACAAATTACAATGTAATTATCTTACAAATTCTGAATCTCACAAATACTTTTCCTGTATTGATGTTAAGTCCTCAATGTGGACAGAGCTTTGCTGGGAATGTTTTTTAAAAAAGGACACTTCTTTGAATGTGCAGATCAAATCTAAGGGCTCAGCTCGATCTGTAGATATATACAGTCGAGATCTCCCCAAATCATTTTTATCTCTGCTAATCATATGTCAGTTAATTTTAACCTACAATTAAATTGTTGTTGCAGAAAGATACAAATCATTGTAAGAATGATTTGTATCTTTTTTACTGCAACAATTATAGCAAGAATGGAGATGAAATTTAATTTTTGTTGTTGTTGTTTTGGGGGTGTTTTTTGTTTGTGTGTTTGTTTTTTTGTTTTGTTTTGCAACTGATTATAGGTCAATTTTTATGTTATAAGGCCCTGTCTTTGGAGGTTTGCATCTCATTTTGGGACCTCATATTGACTATTGAGGCCCATAGACTCCTTTTTAGAAAATTATGTTCAGTTCTTAGTGTGCAAGAGAAATGCTTTGCACTTAGTTTAGTCACAGGGAACATGCAAGGACAGATTTCTACTTCCTTTCTGATATACCGTTCACACCTGTATCATGAAGAAAGGCATGATCATTTGTGTCTAGATTAGAGCTTGTCTGTAGTAAGATCCAATGAAGGAATGCAGAACAAATGAGAAGCATCTCCATTGAGGAAGCAGCTTTACATGTACTAGTGTTGTATAAGAAACCAGTTCTGTTATGGCTTGCTAGTTTCAAAACTTTTCTAATGGGTTCTGGGCTGCAAGATTTTTTCGCCTGGACCTCTATTACCGAGTTGATGTCATAGCATCTGTGTCTTGAGTGTGTGTGTGTGGCTCAGCTGAAGATTTTCAGTCTGATGAGTTTGAGACTGGTTTGGGTTTGGAGCTTCCACAATCCATTTGTGCATCCCCTTCTTTAGATGTTTTCAAGAAATATCTCAAAACTCTACTTTTTGATCAGTGATCAATGATAATATGATTTTTATCTATTTGATGTGAAGCACTGTGAAACAACAGTTTGTAAGAGCGCTATTAACTGTAATGATTGTATTAAAGTTACCTTCTGCCCATTGCTCATGTAGCCTGTATGTTCAAAAGATTGCATGCCACTGAGAATTAATTTCAGTCCTCCATTGTTGTGTTTAGATGACAGCTTGCCTGTAGTGGGCGATGATGAAGGTCATTTAGAAGAGAAAGGAGCAGCTTCACCTTTAAGAGAACAAGACAGGTTTCTACCCATCGCTAATGTTGCCCGTATCATGAAAGATGGCATTCCTAAATCAGGGAAGGTGAGTTGACCAAAATTACAGAGCTGACAACTATCACTGATCCTACAGGTTGCCCTTCTCCCTACACTCAAATGCATAGTAAAAATCTCCCAGGTTTTAGTCAGGTCCACACGGAGGGCAAGCAATTTAAGAAAGTTATGTTTTTTTTAAAAGTTGTAATCACTAATCACTATACAAATGGGAATTTCAAACTGGCCGATCACTGTGATGTAGCGCCAGTCAACTTTCCCTTGCACTCCAACACATAAAATGACTAAAATGTAAATTTTTCAAAATGTGTAACAAAGACCCCGTTCTCACTCACTTTGAAAGTGGACTTTTGGAGCGGTCTATCTAAGACCCGTTCCTCAGAAACGGTTCTTAGGTGAGTGTGAACGGTCAAAGTGGTCCAGGAAGTGGTCTTCTGGACCGCTCCAGAAGACCACCTCGGGGAGGTGGTCTTGAGGAACGGGTCTTATTGAGAACGGTATGGACCGGTCTAAACGTGCAATGTGAACGAAAGCGTACTTCAACCGGAAGTGAGCCAGTGACGTTCCGCGCGGAAAAAAAAGCAAAACCAATCGATCGGGCAGCCGGCAGGCATGCTACGGTACATCAGTTTGTATTCCGCGCGAAAAATTTGACCCGCTGACCTGAGCTGCCATAGCAACAAGGCCACTTTGAATCGTGGAGCGGTTTGAGCGAGAAAAACTGCTCGGAGTGTGAACGCTAGCAAACCGTTCCTCAAGACCCGTTCCTCTGGAGCGGTCTAACTAAGACCACTTTCAAAAGTGAGTGAGAACGTGGTCTAAGTAGGACCTTTTTTCATTTTGGAGGACCTATAACAATATGCTACCTACAATATATTTTAAGTTTGCACTGCCCAAAGGGAAAAGGTGATCAGGAGAAAACCAGAATTTAATGATACCATGGTGTATGACAAATGGGAGATTTGACCGTGAATATGTCACAATCAATTCACCAAATTGCCAATTTGAGATTCGCATAGATGTCAAGATCTCATTTTTCAAACATTCATAACTTTCTTGTTCTATGTCCAATTTCTTTCAAACTTCCACCATCCTTTTCTCTTATTTTTTCTCCTTTCGCACAAACCAGCTTTTTACAAAGATTGGATTGCCCTTTAAAAATATATAAGAAAAATATCAGAACCCCCCCCGCTGCCATAAACATTGACTTTCTTGATGCTTCGAAGCTGTAGAGTGATACAAATTGTATGAAAGGACACTAAAACATATTTCCTTTCCTTTCCTTTCTGTACACAATAAATATGATTTTATCTTTGCTGGTTATCTTCTATCTGCAGATCTCTAAGGAAGCCAAAGAATGTGTTCAAGAATGTGTATCAGAGTTCATCAGCTTTATCACAAGCGAGTATCCTTTTACAAATCTGGACAGATGATGGTATAGCCATATTTTAGCGTACATGTTTCTGACTATTTTGTGTTACATGTTTTCTTCAAATTGGCTGTGCCTGCCTACAAGAAAATTTAGAGTAGTGAGTACAAATGGAATTGATATTCCAGTGGTCTAGATAGGGAAACTGTCACCAAAGTTGGAAACTTTGGTGACAGCCTGGTTGTGAAAGTTGTCTGTTTGTTAATTTGTCTCAGAGTGTAAGGAACAGTATTCCAAGAATTAATAAAAATTATCAACATTTACCGGTAGTAATGTAGAATTTGGTATTGATTTAAGATGACAATACTGTATTTACCGGGGTATATGTCTTGGTATTTTTCCAAGAAATATATTGTAAAGTCTGGGTACAGCCTATGTGCAACCGTCTTTGGACAACATTACTCATATAGGAATAAATATACTTTATGTGTACACAAAAAGCTGGTCATGCACCTCAACACTTACATGTACAAACGCCACTTTGCAAATATGGAAATTCACTGGAAATTGGCATTCAAATTACATACATGTATGCTGATACCTAGATGTAAATAAAATACTCAACTCACTGATGTTAGAAAACATTCTTTGAAAAATCAAATCTGTAATTTATATAGTATGGCATGGATTAGAATGTTGGTTGATGGCTACAGTCTGAGACCTTTGCTGAAGAGAGAAGACGTATAAGAAAGGTGGCAGGGTGAGGAAAATCGACATGCCAACTTGCCAAGCCAACGATTTGTGGTTGGATTCCAGAGGATGACTTAGGAGTTGCCATCATTCATCATCCAGTGGGCATATCCAAAATGCCGTTTTTCTAACATGCTAGATGGCACCTAAGATGGTGTGCTATGGTTGGATGAGATGGGGGAGGAGCTATCCGACAATAGCAGTGATAGTGATGCCGATCTTGGAAATCCTGTCTTGAATGATGATAAGCTATGTGGCTTGTCTTGGAGGAGAGCTCAGAAGATGAGGACTTGACGGCTCTTTTCCAAAACCCAAACTGTCTTTAAAGACCACTTAAACCCCAAGAAAGAATGAATTCAAAAATGTTTAATTTTTGTTATTGTTGATAGTTTGATATTCTTTTGGCTATCTATCTCTCCCTTTCTGTCTCCATCAATTGATCCTCAGAACAGAAGTAGAAATATTTGCCTTTGTAAATTAATTCATGTTTACTTTGTTCTTGTTTGCACATCTTGTGCAAATGAATTTAAAATTTTCTTGGAAATACTTGTGATCAGACTAGCTGGTCCCAGTCTTTCAATCTAGTCCCATATCTTTTGGCTACTGCCTATAAGACTCTCATCTCAAGTCCTATTTAGTTCCTTGTGATTTTGAAATATTTTATATTGTAATAACCTTACATCAAACTCGTTCCTAGAGCCAGTGAAAGGTGTCATCAGGAGAAAAGAAAGACAATCAATGGAGAAGACATCCTGTATGCCATGTCAAACCTAGGATTTGACAATTATGTGGAGCCACTGAAATCTTACCTCCAAAAATACAGAGAGGTGAGTCAACAGTACCATCACCATCATCATCTACTCATCATGAACATTATCTAATGATCTTCGTTATCATCTTTATTATCAATATCATCAACATCGTCATCAACATTTTCATCACCCTCATCATCGTCATCACCATAATCATCATCATCATCATCATCATCATCATCAGTGTCGATAAGATTTTTCCCATTAGTAAAGTCAATTTGTTTTGGTTGGACATGAGAAAGTACAGACAGGGATCTTAATTGGTCATTAGATTGCACTTCTTTTGTCAGGAGTAAAAGATTAGTTGATGATGATGCCAGAAATTGAAATATTATTATGGCCATGAAGAATGTTGTACAAAATATTAGAAAGTACTTTCATAGTTAGTAGTTAGCATTTGAAACCCAAGTGAGAATTAGAGCTGCAAACTGTTCCTTGCATGTCTATTGCAAGGTTGTGTTATAGCCAGCTAGTAGCTACTCAGGGCAACAACCATTATTCATATTATTCTACCACTAGTAATGTATCTGTCTGCTTATCTGTCTTTATTCTTTCTTTTTTTTTTTTTGGTTTTTTTGTTGCAGTCAATGAAAGGAGACAAGGTTATTCCTCAATCTAGGCAAGATGAGCTTGGAGATATGAGTGCAGATACATTTGGTGAGTTGAAGGCTATCTTTACAATCCACCATGCAGGTAATATTTTATTTTTGAAAAAAAAAAATGTTGAAAAATCAGTCCGATAGATATGAGATGCAAGGGGATGATGATCCCCAAATTCAAAATGAAAAGATGTATGCATGTACACCACAGGCGTATCTAGGGGACCAAACTTGGTGCATGGATGTCTAAGAAAATAGGGACTAGGGGGTTCTCTGGATATGATCTCAGATGTGTATCTTTAAGTTTTTCCTGTATATCTATCTTGATTATCTATTTAAAGAGAAGGGTGAGTGAACATAAGGAGAATTTTTTGATGAGCATTCTCTTAAATTTGTTTATCATATGAAAGAAATTATTTTAAACAGTGTGCTTTGTTTAGTTGGTCTCAAGACAACCAAATTTGCATGGGATTTCAGAGAATTTGGTCTGTTTGAATTACATGTAATGTGCTTTGAATAGCTTCATGTTGGCATGAATACACCCATATGTTGGGTTGTGTGTCCAAACATATTGTACAGTAAGTGATGTGTGGCCATATAATTGTGTGGCTTGGCTCATCATTCCAAATAAGGATCTGGGACTGCTGCTAGATTCAAACAATCATTTGTTCCAAATTCATGCTAACTCGGACACCTGTGAACATCTTGTTCACATCACTGTTTTTATACATGTATTGCTTTGAAAATCGTATTTTTCCTTTCTTATGCTTTTAGCTTCTGAATTGATGGCAGGGGACCAGGCTGGAAGTCAAGTCTACCAACAATATCCATCCCAAGTACAGGTCAGTACCTCATCACATGTGTTTGATACAGCCAAAATTCCTTCCTCTATGGGTTGATGGGTGGTAAATGTGTAGAATGATCCCTTATACTAACTCAGCTAGCAGTGCTACACTGGACCAATGTAGGATGGTATTTTAGAACATTGTAACAACACATTAGGCCAATGTCATTTTGTCCACTGGGCCATTGTTGGCTTAACAGTGACAAAATGACATTGGACCAAGTTTGGCACAATGTATAGCCAACATTTGCTCACCGACTGCGACTGTGCCAACTATTGCTGATATTGGCCCAACGTAGTACTGCTATCAGGGAATTTGCTCACATGTGTGGGCTTTGCCAATTGGTTCTTTTTTAATTAATTTTTGCATTGCTAGCACTAACATTTGTATTAGAGAGAGATGTTAAAAATGATTTTGATGTGTAGTTAATAGGTGGGTCAGTTGTTGTAATGCAAATACATTCTTCATTCAGTTGATGAAATCAAGTTTTACTTGTTGCTTTCCAGATACCGATGAACTTTACGTGATTCCTTAATTGGTGGTGTGCTGCCAATGTGACCATCATCATGAGTCGGACCAACACCTTGATTGCAGTTACCTTCCAGATTCCCATCTCACACTGTATCTATAATACACAGAAGTCTACACACCAACATGACTCTTTTGGGTTAGGATGGGTCAATAGCTAGAATAGACTGTTTTGACTTTTACCCAGAATAAGGACATGAGAAGAGAGATTCTGTGTAGATGTCCCTGCTCATTAGTGCCTGTTTGCAAGGTAAATGACAATTTACGGAGAGTTTTTCAACTTCTGGAAAATTTAGTTACGCTCTACGCTCAGTTTTAAGAAGCTTTGATCTTGATGCAATATTTATTTAGATTTTTAGTTCTGTTCTTATAATGATTGTACTAGAGTCGTACTGTATATATTCAGAATTTTCATTTTGATTTTTATAACGGGTGTAGGGGTCAACTCTTCCTCTTTATTTTAGGAAAAGTCCATTAATATACATGTATGTTCTTTTCACAAATTCATACAGAACCATAGTGAATTTGTAAACATTCTGTCTTTAATGCTCCAATCTCTTGATACATGTGAGATATTGATGCTAAAACGAATCGAATGGATTTTCATACTTACACCAAGGTGTCTTTTCTGGACATCTAAAATGTTAGATCCAATGCAGTTAACAATTTTGATAAATTTTTCTCAAGGAATATTACATCTCATCAATATTTTATTTCATTTTGGTTTTGTTTTATCTACTTATCTCATATTGATTTCCAAAGTTCTTTCTATATGAATATCTCAAATTAAGGATTTTCTTTAACAATTTGTCATTAGGCAGGATGTTTACTGGTTTGAAATTTGTTTATCACACCATGGACACACTTTACACAGAATATCATGATGTAACATAAAGCAAAATGCTGAAATGAATATTTTAATCAAGTTTTATCAGAAATATTTGAGAATGATGAATGTTCATTTTGAAAGAATGGAATTGTGAAGCAGTAACAAACATACCAGGATTATTTTGCCTTAAACTTTTAATCAGTTACTGTCTTGCTGAACATTAATAGCTGGTATGAATCGTTGTATTCAACATCTTCCATTTAAAATGTCAATTAGATTTCATCTGCAGAGAGCCAGATATGTGCTAACTTTCCAAAAAATATATAAACAAACCCCCAGTTTGGCTCTCAGCAAATTGTATAAAAAAGATATATTTTGGATCAAGAGAATGCCTCAACCTCGCAAGTCAACAGAATTGACTAAATATACCTTATTGTTTCTTAATGAAATTTCCTTTGCTCAGTGGGCTGCATGTAGATAAGATGGGAAAACATTGAAAGGATCTGAACAGATGTTCCCCAGGGTACATATTTGTTTATATTATTATGTAATGTACTTGTTATGGTTTGTTTTCTTTTCATTCCTGTTGTATTTGTAATTTTGCAGTTCTACATATGAATGAAATTTGAATGAAATCGAATAAGGATGTATATATTTGTACATAGTAATATCTAGTTTCTTGTAGTTTCTTGTGTATTTTTTCTGCAGCATATTTGTATAGTTTGTTGTGGGCATGGCTCATTTTTAAGGAACATAGGGAGTATAAGAAAGAGAGGGAGGGAGAGAGAGAGAGAAAGAAAGATAATGAGAGAAGAAAGATAAAGAGGAAAAATAGAGAGAGGGGGGGGGGGGGGGGGGGAGAAAATGAGAGAAAGTGAGAGAAAGAGAATTGCATGGTGGGAAGAGGCTTAGATTGGGGAAACAAATAAATAATGGTGCAATGTCCTGGTAGTCACTAGTTATTCCACTGCCAGTAGTGTTTTCCACATGAATACAACCTTGTTTGGGGGCAAGAGTGAGAGAATGGGGGAGATGAAGATTGATAGATAGATAGGGGGGGTGAGAGTGATAGACTTTAATGAGAAAAACCCACCGTTTATTTTATGAATGTATTTGGGGAAAATAGTATTGTCGGAATTATTTCCCCTAGGATGTGTGATCTATAATACAGCAGTTGGGCTCTTCTCAGAATCTCACTGTATGCATGATGTTTCATTGGTTAGCTATTTACCAATATAGGCACTCACTCACCGGGTTTGTGCCCTGTGCCATTCAGTTTTTAAGTGAAATAAGCCTATAAATTGGAAGTTCACTGTGGTGAAGTAAGTCATGGGTAGGTTATGACAGGTTGATATAAAAACTATTTTTAAAGAACTATTGGTGATGGTGGAGACCGATGGTTTAAATAAACACCTGGGCATCGTTTCATCAAACGGTCATAAGTACAAGTTCGCCGACATCCTATTGAAACGCGTGTTAATTTTAATACACGCGTTTCAATGTGATGTCGGCGAACTTGTACTTATGACCGTTTGATGAAACGCTGCCCTGTAGTGTAGGGAATGATAAAGTCTTTATTAGAGGCAACATATATAGGCTGATTTCAAGGTAGAACAAAGCCGCCTTTTTTCAATGACAAACGTAATTTGCAATATCTATTTTTGAGACCAGAATTATTCTGCTTGGACGTCAGGCAAACCACGAATTTCCCGAAATACAGACAGTTGAATAAAATACTTACAACGTCTTCAACTAAGGCTATACAGGCAATATAATACACGTGCAAAATGGGAAAAACATCGCACAAACCGGGCCCTTTAAAACAGCAAAACAAAGGCCACAAAACTGGACGGCATCGCAGTAAAGGAAAAGTTGATGTTGAACTAAAGGGTGAGTTAACAGCATGATTTCCTGTGTCATAGTTGTTTGTAAAATTATACATTTTCCATGCCGAATCGGAGTCGTATAACAATTCAAGACCTCAGTCCCATGCATAGACAAATGTGTCTTCTAACCTAACTTTAGTATTAGTCTAGATTTAGATGTAGTCTAGATCTAGTACAGATTAAAAAAAAAAAAAAAAAAAGTCACTGCAAAATCGATCTTGATAGTTGAACAATGCAAATAATTGGGCTTTGTCGTGGTTAACCTCTTCAACTTAGAGGTCGTGACAGGCCAAAATTGACACAGCCCCATCGAGGTTATCTCCAATAACCTCGCATAAGTGTGAGTGAGGAAAACATAGTAATGCGTAAATGCGTGTAAGTACGCAATGAAGCGATTCTGTGCGGAGTGATCGGTGAATGGTGGTTTCCTAAACCACGATAATGCCAATAATTGTTTCTGGTTCATGGCATATTAAATAGTGTATGAAGTTTTAGATTAGAATAATTTTTATATGAATAAATGATGCCAGCCCAGCTGATCAGACCCACTCGTGCTTCGGAACCATTCGGTTCCACTTGAGATCACGTACCCCTGCTGAATGTGCAGCCTGCTGTAATAGTCCTAACCAAAACATAATAAATATCAAGGTACATGTAAAATTGGAACATCACTTACCAATACGTTGCCGTCTACTCTTGAATTTGATGTAAAGTTTCTGCACCCCGGTATTGAAAAAGCTGAATTTTGGAGCTTGAAAGTTGTTTGCCGTGACTGGGCTGAGGTAACAGTTGATTGTACCATTTTTATGTATTTTGCTGCCCTCTTGTGCCCGATATAGAAGATTACTTTTGGGGGTTCCGTGGTATGAGCCGCCTTTTTAAAATTTATCATTTAGACAAATTTTTTTTATATAATTCAATAATTTACCTTGTCAAATAATTATTCGTATGAAAATGTCATAGAATGAGTACAGGTATTTATGAATAATAATTTTCATGTTTTTAATTATTTATAAATGATGATTTAACAATATCCATTATTTATATTTATCTATTTTGCTTTCAAGTATAAATGATTTCACAATATTTATTTATGTGAAGGGGGGGGGGGGGAAGGATTTACTTATCACGATTTATAAATAACAATTGTCACAATATCCAATATCTTTGCTTGACACTGTGTCCCTTAAAAGGGAATCGGTAACTTTGTGGAGGCTTGATTTAATAAATTGAATTTTTGTATCTGTCTTGTATAATGATGTTCAGAAGGATGAATAAATAGCCAGGCATAGAAAGGTTTTCAAATATACAATGTTATTATTAAGAAAAAGTGTGATAAGCTTAAATCAACAGACACATTAAACAAGAGCATTACAATTTACATAAGTAAAAAAAATCCCAACAGATATCATGCTTAGTTACAACAATAGTTTATTTACAGATCCACAAATTTTTCAGCCTCTCCCTCTCCCTCTCCCTCTCCCTTTCCCTTTATCAATTAAGTGGAAAAACATATACAAATGATATACAGTTTCTTTAAAAAATATAACTTCACAAACGGCACCTCATAACGAAAAGGGTCGGCAGTATTTTTTCCCCATTCGATTTTCCTATCACAACCACCATACCACCGAAAATGCTCCGAGAGTAGAGACGACTTGCTTTGGAAGGTGGTAAGATTTGTCTTTTTTATCATTAAGTTTGAAAAATTAATGATAATTTTACCAGCTAGACCTAGCTTCAATACCTAGTCACCCCTCCGGAGTAAATAATTTACTTCATGGTGAGGTAAAAGAGTGTGAGTTAGGTGAAACTTAGTTTCAACGTACCCGTAATGTAAGAGGAGTACGATTTTATAATCATAACCTAGTACATTGGATGAGTGATCAGACCCACTCACTCATATATCATAGCGACTTTACTATACTTTGTGTGTAGACTCTAGGCAGTCATAAACCTCAACACTTTCAAAACATCACTGCACAAAAGTCACCAACATTCACTCAAAATCGGCATTTAATTTACAAAAACCGACACCAACATATCCATAAAATACAATAAATTCAACTCACCGATGTTGGAAAAGATAATTCCAAAAATGAAATCCGTAATTCACTGTCACTTCTGGCGAAACGGGTTATCGCAAGTCATTGTGTACATTTCCTGATGGCCGCGAGCGCTGACATCTCCCCCAAAAACATTCTGTCGTTAAAATTTTGGTCCCTATCGCGCACACGTAAACAGTAGAGGCGCACGGCCGATATTGGAGACTCTCCTATTTGGGAGATTGTCTCTGTTATCAGAGACTTTTTATAAATATTTTTGGTAGCCGATGTGGGAAACAGTCTCCCATTTCATTTTGCGGCAAAGGGATTACCTCGGCACAAAATGAAAATGTGATAAGCAGATTCCTCATGAAAAATTACCCCTTTTGACCGTCTACTTCAAAGATTCAACATCTACTTTTGTTTTCATAACATTTTTTGTTATGACCCACGCACAAAACAAATGGGTTTCTGACCTCAGTCAGGCAAAAATTTGGCTGGGATAAACTGCCTTGTTGTTGGTGTTGTTTCTTTTATTCTTTTGTAAACTAAGTCTCCAGTATGAGAGACAGTCTCCCAAATGGGAGAGAGTCTCCGATATCGGCCGTGCGCCTCTACTGGTAAAGTCCCTATTTTCCGTGTGCGCGATCGTAGAGATCAAGTGCACGCGCAATACCAAGTTTCTTTGTGGACAAAATTTTATTGGCCGATTTTAGTCTAAATCATCGGAGGCATGAAAACAACATGCGATCGCGGAAAAAAATGGCGGGATTTCTTAGGTTTTGGACATGATTTTGACTTTGGATTTTGCTTGAAATATCAGAAGTTCTTCCTAACGGCCATTTAAGATAGGAGTGAGATTTTAAAGAGCTGAATTTGAAAGGAAGTATTTTAAATATTTATCTAATTTTTCCCCCCATACCTTAAGTACATGCTATAGAAAATGACGAGTATTTTTGCATTCGTCCCGCGTAGTGGTCAATATGACCACTATGTATTACGTGGTGTGGACCCACTCACACTTATGTGAGGTTATTGGAGATAACCTCGCACTCTGTACCTTCATACCGTGAGCAATTGCCTCCCATAGGCAAGTGTGTGATATATTGCCCATATGTATGCAGGAGGGGAGCAAGATCACTGACCAAAAGCAGCCTGAAAATTTCACTTGATCAAGATGATAAACAATAAAGATCCTATGAAGGATCTGGCATGAAATAAGATATTCTATCATTATAAAATGTAGAAGGAAGTATTTTCACAAAATTTTGCCGATTATATTGGTGTTTTTACCTCTTCAACTTAGAGGTCGTGACAGGCCAAAATTGACACAGCCCCATTATGATGGTCCTGTGAGTGGATCAGACAAGATGCTGTTGTCGATCTCCGACTCTCAATGGAGCCTCTAAGGAGGAAGAGGAAGAAGATGGAGGAGAAGAAGAATCAGAAGAAGGCAGGAGGAGGAAGAGGAAGAAGAAGAAGAAGGAGGAGGAGGAGGAGGAGGAGGAGGAGGAAGAAGGAGGAGGAGGAGGAGCCACACAGGGAGCCACATGGGCTTGATGTTTTATAACATCAAGCCACAAGGGGAAGCCGTCTCCCGCACGGAGAGACAAGTAAAAAAAAAAATCAGTGGGCAAGATTCATCCATTTCCACGTACGGTGAACCTAGCCGTACGGGCTTGATGTTTTATGAAAAATTACAAACCACCTTCGGAGTTTGCTAAACTCCTCCTCTTCCCACCCATCCAACCACTTCAACGATTGGATCATGAGAAACATGAAAAAAATACAATTTATGGCGATATCCATGTGGATTTACATGTGCTTTACTGTTCATGTGTAGCTTTCGCTGTGCGATTAGCATTACAAAAATGGCGAGATTGGTACAGAATGTGTGCGCTGTAGATGAAAGGAGTACAAGGCAGTGCAACGCTGAGTGGTTCTGATGCTTCATGCTAAATTTAATTGTGCTAATATCTCCCACCGTCGCACACATAGATGGCAGTATATATGCATGTGGGATATTAGCCCAATTATAAATACAAGTATTTAAATACTTTATCTCAAATTCAGCTCTAAAAATCAATCTTACCTTGAGTGGCTGTTAGGAAGAATATCTGATATTTTCAATCCAAGGTATCATGTCCAAAACAAAGAAATACCATCTGATTTTTCACGCCATTGCGTGTTGTGTTTTTCCAGTGATAGTTTCGGTACACTCCGCCAATATAAAATTGGTCACAAAAAAAACTTGGTCCGTATCATGCACAAAAAAAACCTGGACCTTCTTATGTGTTCGCGGTATGTTTCAGATCAACGCTTTATTTGGTAGAGGAACTTTCTCACCTGGGTCATCAAACTCGTCATTATGTGACCTAGTCTTACTTATCTGAGTGTTTTAGGAGTCAAACCTCTTTTAATACTCTAATTTCAACTCCACATGAGGAGGAGAGCTAAGCTAAAAGTCAGGAAAGCCTAATGAAATTTGGATCTCGTCAAAATTCGAATTTGAGGCCAGACTAAAAAGAGTTGATATGTCGGATTGGATATGACCTTCCCAATGTAGGGTCCACACTGAAATGATTTTAGTAATTTCAAGGAACAATAAATTGAAGTGCTTGATGTCACTGTGATTAAAAGGTTTTTGATCCAAATGCTGATTTTATCAATGTAGTCAATTTCCTGAGAATTTCTTAGTGGTGTTAAACGGTCATGTCTTTTTTTCAATTCCCAGGGAGAGTCGGTGCCAAAGTCATTTCAAAGAAATGGAAAAGGGAGCTCAACAAGGCTGGTCGCAGGAACAAGGTAAGCCTAATGATCGTGACATTGTGACAAGCAAATTTTATTCCTACAGCTTGATAATTTTTTATATTATTAGCTAAATGGATGCGTCTTCTAATGATAGGAGAAAACTATTTGAAGTGTATCCAAGCCATTATATTGGAGGGTATTTAAAAACCTAATTATCAGATTACATGTATTTGTAATGCATGTGCTTCATTGCGAGAGATGATAGGATTCATTCAGAAGTGGTGTACGTGTACATGAATGTTATTCCAAATTTTAGCTACAAAGCCTCATATTTAACAACTGAAGGAATCGTCCTTCTTCTTCTTTTGTTGAAATACAGGCCACCCTGTTGTTGGTGTATCTTCGTAATTATTAAGTCCAAGTTGATTGATATCCAGTGTCACATTGGACTTGTTTCTTTTAATTCTTGCCTCTTAAAATACTTTCACAAAAATTTTGATTTGCAGGCCCTCCAGCTTCGCAAAAAGAAAAGAGATGATCTTCTCAATCAGAAAAGGATAGGGGGTCAAGAAGCACCTCCAAACTTGGTGGTAAGATAGTTTTTATATTACATTTTTATTGTTTTTGTATATTGAATTTACTCATTCTTTCAATAAGAATTTTTGAAAAAAAGATTTAAAGGCATTGATTAACTTTGCCCAGGATTGAAAAAAAAAATCACTGTTCCAGCTAATGCTGTAATCATAACTGCAAACCTTTAGCTCAGACAGGAATCGCCTGAGTTTTATAAGCTGATCGGTCGTTTATATATCAAGATATCTACGAGTGAACATTGATGTCGGGATAGAGTACCACCGAACCCTAAAGAACTCTTACGGTTGGCATACCTCGCTCTATCACAGAATACCGTACGGGCTGGAAACCCGCTCTGAAATCGCCAAGCGCTGGTGCTTGGTTTTTGTGACTGCAGCGCAGCGAAGAAGCTGAGCGACTTGCGCTAGTGATTGATCGCGATTTTCTCTTTTTTAGGATAGTAAACGGGTTCCATTTTCTCTCATACTTTCACATATCCTTAATTATATATGTAGTTAGAGGACTGCACACAATTCACTGGCATTTGAGCTGATTTTACAATTTTTCACAAAGTTAATCAATCACTTTAAAAAGAAGTAGGAATTGACAAAGCTTTTAATATCTTTACTTTTTCAGAAGTTATGTTAATGATATTCATGTCATAGTTGTAATATGGACCTTTCTTCTTGATAATCTGACTCTATTAGCTTGTATTCTCAAATGTGGACTAGCTTTAGCCCAGATATTAACCCCTGTCTTAGTAGATGAGATAGTCAGCTCAGTTGTAGATCACCAAGTTTCACCCCCTCCCATTTATGTGCCATAATTTTGATAACGATTCAGAAGACCACTATTAATATCAATATCAATCAAAAAATAGGATTGATTTGATTTATTGTATATTTTATGAGAGTGGTAAGAAATCAAGTATATGCTTGTGAGTAATTGTCCAGGAAGACCTATAGCTATCTTATCCCTGAGACCAGTTAATTGAGGATACTGTATAAGTGGTTATTTTCGCGGTGGTTTTATTTTCGCGATTTTCGCGAGTCGGTCCTCGCGAAAATTTCCACTTCAATATATGGCTGTTTATAGTAACAAAAAAATCACAAAAATCGCGAAATTAAACCCTCGCGAATTTCCCTACCTAGTCCAAAATCGCGAAAATATCTGTACGCGAAAAAAACAGCTTATACAGTACATGTATTAAATGCCATACCCAATGGCACTAGTCTAATGCCTTTTTCTGAATTCAAGGACTTTTGATCTGGTTCCAAGACCTCTACTCTATGCTTTGAGTGATATTGTCTCATCAGAAAAAAATAAATTATGCAAATTTTCAACCCTCTCTTCTTTTCAAACTATAGATGGTGCTTCCCCTCCATGGAACTATTGATGTTGATCGCATTATTGGTTGCTTGAGGGCAGCAGACAGTGATGCAGTGGAGTATCCAAGCAACAACAGTAGTCTTATGCATATTTGGTAAGCTTGATGATTTTGCCACATTTACACTGTCATGCAAATTTGTTGAGATTATCTATTTTCGCCTCATTCATTTTGTAGGAAGGTTCATTTGATCTAGCAGCTATTTTATTGGGTAACTTTCATTGCCAATCTTTTAAAGTTCTAAGTCAAGTTTTGAGACTGATTAGTCTCGTATATCATGCTATTTTAGTGACTTGAAAACATCATTCCAGTAGATTTATCATATAAAACACAAATGGTAGATGACCCTACCACTTTCCAACCGTTGATCTTGGCTATTTTCATGTAGAAAAACTAAAATCTTTATCCAGCTCTTTCATTTTTTTTGCAGCTTACCTCGCTTCAAGAGGAGATTCACTATAGTCGTACCCTCCACCAATCTGTCGGCCATGTTGGATACAGCCAAGGCTGCTGACTCTGTGCTCTGTCTGGTTGACCCCAATGAATGCTGGGATGAGTGGGGCGACCTCTGTCTCACATGTCTGTTTGCTCAAGGTTTGCCCTCAGTGACGTTTGCTACGAAGGTATATGCTTTTGTAATTTTTTTGAATGATATTGAATTGTCTGCCTAATCTTTTGAAGACAGTTTTTTTTTATTTGGTGTAAAGTTATCATGATTTCAAGTTAAAATCTGTTTTAAAAATGTATTTTGGGCCACAAAATAAATGTGAACGAAGACAAATGCTGCATGAAAGTTTTATGTTATGTTTTCTATGCCTGTTTTCCAAAACGATGAAGAAAACTAAGTGTTCCAAAAGACAACAACATACTTTTTAAGGACACTTTTATCCAAACTGATAGAAAAATGTTTGATAATCATCTTTTGCTGTGATAGAAAGTCCTGAAAATAAATAATGATTAGCTCATACTACATTGCTTGGTATAATACTACATGTAAGTCTATTCCATGGTTGCTAACCTTAGTTAAAACCGGTCTGTGTTTTTGAACGATAGTTTAATCTGCTCATCAGTTTGGAAATAGAATTGACAATCTTGATGTTTTTACTACATGCATTCCTTTAGTCTACTTATCTTATTTCCCACATCTGTATTGTTGGTTCATTCCGTTAAACAGGGAATGAGTGATGTACCAATCAAGAAGAGAAATGATGTAAAGAAAACATTACAGAAGCAGATAGAAAGGAGGTAAGGTATTTCATAATTTCTAATTTTTTAGTGAGGGAATGGCATAATATGATGATAAGATCTTAACAGTATTCCATGCTAAAACTGAGTTATGTAATATAACACAAACTGCTATCAGTCTTTAGATTCAGTATGATGTGTTGAAAGGTACACCTAATAATGAACTAGCAGTGGATTATAGAGTTTTCATAAGTGGTTCCAGGAGTGATATTTTAAAGACAAGGCATGTTTAGTAGAGTAGACTGATGTGATATAAAGCAGTGACTGATTAATGAATATTGGTTTTGGGGAAGCATAGAGACATCAATGCAAGAAACTAGATGATTGAATTTAAAGGCAGAACATCTTCAGTAGGAAGATCTCGACAACTATATGTCATGTGACTCATGTGCATGTAGATCTTTACACAATTTTCTTGTATAGTGGGTTCCAAATGTAAGAACCAATTAGTAAAAATATTTCATCAGTGAATAGAGTATTTATTGTCCCCGCCGAACAAAGTTCGCGAGGGGACTATGAAACGGGCTCCGTTCGTGTGTGCGTGTGTCCGTGCGTCCGTCCGTCCGTCCGTCCGTGCGTCCGTCTGTCTGTGTGTTAGAAAATGCTACTTCTCCGTCATTTCTTGGCCGATTTTGATTCTGATTGTTTTATCTGATAGGGCTGGGTGGGGGCTTCCAAACTTCTACACAGAATTTTGAAATTCATTAATTATGCAAATTTATGCAAATTTATTCAAAATTGACGAAAAATGCTACTTCTCCTCTATTTCACATCGGATTTTGATTCCGATTGTTTTATCTGATAGGGCTGGGTGGGGGCTTCCAAACTTCTACACAGAATTTTGAAATTCATTAATTATGCAAATTTATGCAAATTTATTCAAAATTGACGAAAAATGCTACTTCTCCTCTATTTCACATCGGATTTTGATTCCGATTGTTTTATCTGATAGGGCTGGGTGGGGGCTTCCAAACTTCTACACAGAATTTTGAAATTCATTAATTATGCAAATTTATGCAAATTTATTCAAAATTGACGAAAAATGCTACTTCTCTATTTCACATCGGATTTTGATTACGATTGTTTTATCTGATAGGGCTGGGTGGGGGCTTCCAAACTTCTACACAGAATTTTGAAATTCATTAATTATGCAAATTTATGCAAATTTATTCAAAATTGACAAAAAATGCTACTTCTCCTCTATTTCACATCGGATTTCGATTCCGATTGTTTTATCTGATAGGGCTGGGTGGGGGCTTCCAAACTTCTACACAGAATTTTAAAATTCATTATTCATGCAAATTTATGCAAATTTATTCAAAATGGCTGAAGGTTCATAATGTTTTCATGTTTTATATTTCAGTTGTATACATGCATTGTTGGTATTCTCTTCTTTTGCATGCAGTAACATTATTTTATTCACTAAAGTTTTTCACTGAAGTTTTAAGGTTCAGGCTAGTTAATTTCCACAGATCTGCACTTCCGGCGGGGACATTTATTACGCATTGTGTAATTTACTCATTCACTTGTTTATTTTATCATGGTCGAACGAATATCCATTATTTAAGTGACTGTCAGGACTATCTACAATTCTAATTTCCTCTTTTCAGATTCCCAAATGGCAAACTGTATACAGTGGACACTGAACAGGAGAACATCTTATTACTTCGACATCTAGCAGAGCAGAAACTCAATACTATTAAGTGGCGTGACCTTCGACCTCACATGTTGGCAGATGATGTTACCTTTGAACCCAACGAAAATGAGGTACATTTGTTTGCTTCTTCACCTCTAGTTGAAAAGTTAATTGAGGCAATGGTGACAGCTACATGTAAGTCGCATTAGGGATTTTATGATAGGTCGCCAGCTGAACCTTATGGTCTTTGCGGTTAGGAATTCTTTGGGGATTGCACAAAATGACAATATGAATAGCCATAAGATCCCTTTATAAACTAAACTCAAACTTGATTGATGCAGCTATGACAGAGCATGATTTTAAAGATGGCCGCCAACATCTCCATGACAACTCCATGAATGCCCATGCACCTTGCGGTTAAAGGAATGTAATGTAAATCTGCTCAAAATATGACCGCAGCAAAATATAAACCATTTAAGATATAAATGAATAGCAACAGGGAGTGATAAAAAAGAGAAAAGCCTTGTTCAAAACTGAGGCAGTAAACCTTTAAAATACCAAAGCAAAATAAAATTACATAAGCATAATGCCCTTCACATTTTTCTATTTAATAGCACATAAAAGTAGTTTTTGACACTTGGGTAGGTGTTCAATGTAGGAGAATAACTGAATAGGTCAGTACAACTACTTTTAGTGTCAAGTTTCTAACTACAGTTAACCTTCCATAACTCGAAGTCGCATAAGTTGAACTTTCCCTCAGTCAAATCAATCTTTTTTGACCAGACTATGCAAAACATGTGTTATTTACATTTCCTAAATTGAATTTTGCACAAGTCAAACTATTTTTGTAGTCTTAACAGATTTGACTTATGCAAAGTTAACTGTATTTACTTCTTTAAAATCTCTGCTGAACACAGGATGCCAAAGGAACTCTTAAAGTGACTGGTTTCTTGAGAGGTTCATGCCTGTCTGTCAACGGGCTTATTCACGTGCCTGGCTTTGGTGACTTCCAGATGAATCGCATTGAAGCTCCCGCTGACCCTTGCCCTTTGAACCAAAGGAATGTCAGGAGAAAGGTCAAGAAAGCTGAGGATGGTATGGCTGTGGTAAGTCTATCACTTGACATGAAAGGAATTTTTCTGTTTGATTTTTTTCTGTTTGATTTGAAGTGTTCAACAAACTCAGAACTGATAATCATTTTGCAGCTTATTATAACATATGACTGTGTTTAAATATTTTACTATTCCTGTTAATAAGGATATACAGGCCAGGATATATGTCTTTGTGGAAAGATGACATCAAATCTTTATTTTGTCAGTGTTTTCTTTAACCTATGAATGTCAAGAATTATGATTTAACTTTATAGATCATGACTTTGAAAGAAGCAATTTGATATTTTCTTGTTTTTTCAATTGTGTACTATTATTTTCTTGAAAATGGATGTACTTTGAATGCTATAAAAATAACTGACATAGCTGGATAATTTTCAGGATGATGGTGAGAATGAGATGATGGAGGAAGGTCCAAAGTTACTTGAGGTAGTTGACCCTCACAGTCAAGAGTCACTCCAGTCTGAGGCTGTACCTGATCCTATGGAGGGAGAACAGACATGGCCTACTGAAGAGGAACTCGCTGAAGCGGAAGGTAGGAATCAATGGCATAGCATGAATTCAGCCATTGAGGGGCATTGGCATCATGGGTGTGGGGCACTAAAGGTCTTTGATTGATGGAATATGATAGAAAAAGATGTGTGGTGTGGAAGGTGTGGAAGAGGTCATATCATCTTCTTTTTTTTTTTTTGCCTTTTTTTTTGCCTTTCCCCTCTCACTTTCTCTCTCTCTCTGTCTCTCTCTTTAGTCCTCATGTGATTACCCCTTTCAAAGAAGCAACAAAATACAAATTTCCTAGGCTTTACTCACCAATCTGTGATGAGGATGAAATGTTTACATCATGATGTTGTGTCCATACCACATTTAATCGCAGTCTTAACATTATCTTACTTTCAGTGTTATCAACATCATTAAAAAAAAAAATCTTTATATTCATTATCAGTTGTACAACCAACATATGCTCCATGGTCAATTTCTAGCACTCTTTGTATTCTTAAGTTTGAATATGGACCCAACACTGTTGTAAGGCCCTGAGAAGCCTTACACTATCAATAACCCTAACCCTTAAACCTGACTTAGAAATCCAAGGCCTAACCCGGTATATGTGATGAACTACAGCTCAGAGTAAATATCGTTGGAGCAAGTGTTGGATCACCTCATTATAAATTCCTTGTCTTTTTTTTAATTCACATGAACAGGACTCAGGAAGAGTATTGATTATTGTTAAAAGTGGAAAGAACCTCTGAATATTTCACCGCACTGGAAAAATCATGAAGGTAGCCTGTCTCATTATCCCAAACTATTACATACCTAGCTTCTTCTTCTGCTACATGTTCAGTAGTCTTTGCATGATTAAAACTCTTCTTGGAGACCATTTGCATGCCAGACGTGGATTAAAAAATAATATATTCTTATCTTTGATATAGCTGCCTTGAGAGAAGAAAATCAGGTGCGAATCATCAAGAGGGTACCGAAAGGAACTTCAGAGTATCAGGCTACCTGGATTCTTGAGAGCGATGGAGAGGAGGACGAGGAAGATGATGAAGATGATGAGGTAACACTCAGTGAAAAACTTCACCCGTATGGAGAATTTTGCTTTTGAGAGCTTTCAAAGAACTAGGGCAAAAACTCTATAAAAAAAACATGGAAAAATACAAGGTCCATTTGGTAGGAAATCTCTCCCAGTTGCACTATTTTTTTCATAAGATGTTAATGAAGAGGCTGTTAAGAAATGAAAGCATTTAAACAAATATTTATGATTTTATTAAAGAGGAGTATGATTATACCTCATACTTATATTAAATGCACTCTCAGCCATTCGCAAGCTATCAATATCATCAGTCCATATAAAATTGGATGTACATTGTCTATTTTAGATATGAATACTATGTATGAAACTCATTTTGCCATATTTAAAGAGGGAAATATATCAGCTGTATTCTTCTGCTCTCACAAATGTTCTGTGTTGGCCAATGGTGCCTTTGTAATGGATAGAGCCATGTGCATAATGTACATGTAGCTAGCACCTTATGAACTACACACCTTTAGTAAACTCAGATATAACTTGGATCACATTGGAATGTGTCCTTGGGATGTGTTCAATTGAGCAAGACAAATTTTGATTTAGTTCTCTCCAAATGTCATTTTTAGGGAATATTTCACTTTGTGTTAACTTTGCTCATACATTGTTTTAGCTGCCCAAGTGCTTGTAGAATAATTTTGGTTGATAGCCAATTTTTGAAACTTGAAAGTTCCTCTTTACTGTGCCTCTTTCTATTACTGTTGGTGGCCTTTAAGCTACACCCTACACATATTTACAAACTATTCTCCTCTCTTTTTTTAGCTCATCCGGCCCGAATGGGCCAGATGAGCTTATGCCGTGGCGAGGCGTCCGTCGTCCGTCGTCCGTCCGTCCGTCCGTCCGTTCTTCGTCTGTCGTCCGTCCACAATTTCAAAATGCTTCTTCTTCGCCATTTCTTACCCGATTTTAATTCCGTTTGCTTTATATGATAGCACTAGGTGGGGGATTCGAAACTTCTACACAGAATTTTGAAACTCATTAAATATGCTAATTTATGCGATATTTATTCAAAAATCACAAAAATTGCTTCTTCTTCCTCATTTATTGACCGATTTCGATTTTTTTTTTCCATCTGAAAGACTTTCATGAGGTTCATTGAACTTCCACTCGGAAATTTGAAATTTTGTCTAGAAAATTATTTATGCTAATTTATGCGAAATTTATTAAAAAGATCACAAAAATGGCTTCTTCTTCCTCATTTATTGACCGATTTCAATTTTTTTTTTGGTTCCATTTGAAAGACTTTCATGAGGTTTATTAAACTTCTACTCGGAATTTTAAAATTTTGTCTAGAAAATAATTTATGCTAATTATTTATGCAAATTTATGCAAAATTTATTAAAACATCACAAAAATTGCTTCTTCTTCCTCATTTATTGACTGATTTTGATTTTTTTTCTTCCATCTAAAAGACTTTCATGAAGTTCATTGAACTTCTTCATGGAATTTTGAAATTTTGTCTAGAAAATTATTTATGCTAATGAGAAATTTATTACAAAATCACAAAACTTGCTTCTTCTTCCTCATTTATTGAGGAAGACTTTCATGAGGTTCATTGAACTTCTACTCGGAATTTTGAAATTTTATCTAGAAAATTATTTATGGTAATTTATACAAAATTTATTTTAACTCTTTGCCCTGTCCATTATGAAACCCATGGCTGCTGGATTATTTCAAAGGCTATACCTTTCTACATGATTTCTGTCGACATCATCGACAGAACCGAGAACCCAGAAGTGACAGTGGTCAACAATAGCGGGTTATGAGCTAATAAAGACTTGAAACAGTGAGGGACAATGCACTGAAGCCACCCTTAAATGTCCCAACCTTAAAATTCTTTTTTTACACCAATGCATAACTTATGTCATTCAGTGCTTTTCTCTTTTATTACAAATCTTAACCTTCAAATCTCTCTCAATAAAGATTTCACAGTTGGTAGAGATACCTCACCTTGACTAACTTTATGCTTTATTTCAAATTTCTCTGTCACACAGTAAAACTATTAAAATTTACATTCCCCAAAATCTTTTAACTGAAGTCGTGCAACTTGAGTTGTCAATTTCCAGACTTTCATTCATATCTACATGTCACTGTCTCCTTCCAAAACCACATTTAGCCAGATCTGCAATAGGCACTTCATCATCTGTACATGCATGTAACCAATACATGTACATTTCATCGATTCATTACAATGTCTACTGTGTTCAAAGTACAAATTGCATCAATTTCTTTGCTGCATGCCGGATGAGCGCCACATCATTGATGTGCTAGTTTTGTATTTGATTTTTTTTAAATATAGGAAAGTGATGAAGATGATGATGAGGAGGACGGGGGTGCCATGCTTCCAGAAGCTGAAGATGCAGAATCCATAGCAGAGGAGCCTTCAGAGGCAGATGATATGGAGTTTGAAACGGTTTGTAAACTCATTTGTGTTAAATTTAAAATTCATGATCATTCAGGTACATATAGCTTATCTTTTATAAAGTCAAACCTGTATGAAAAGAGAGAAAATAGACCCCCCCCCAAAAAAAAAAAAAGAGAGAGAGAGAGAAAGAAAGAGAGAAATAGACAAATGACTGCTCTAGGCAGGTTGTAGAGCAGACATGAATATTTCATCTTAGGGGAAAGAAAAGAATACGGATAACAGATAAAGCAGTAAATAAAAATTACTTTTTCAGAGAGATGACCAACATAAGTAACATCTTTGTTTATTTTACTGGGATCTGCTAGTAGTACATACTGATACAAAGACAAGCTGGTTGGATTTAGGTATCAAAGTGAAAGATGTGGGTCACTGTACATTAACATGATAAATGGCAAAAATGGAGGAATCGCAACAAACACTGTATTGTGTGTATCAGCAAGGAAAATGAATCTGACATGATTTGAGGATTGTTGTCAGTGGTGAGTTTTTTTTGGCAGGAGTATATTGTTAATGTTGAATTCACTTGGTTTAGTCTTGATTTTATTTCAGATAAGTATCAGTGGTGGAAGCAAAGAGAACTATGATGTCCATTTTGATGAAGAAGAAGAAAAGAAATTGTGAGTATTAAATGTTCACTGTGTGTTGATAGCTGTTTTTTAAATATTACATCCTATGTTTTATTTCGGTATATAGTTGTAATGCATGTATTACAAAATTTGGTCCCTTTGTACATTACCGTTTTAAAATTATCAAAGTTCCACCGTTCATAAATCAAATTCATTATGCTTATTTCAATAGCTTTTTAAAAATACCATGTGAATTTATAACACACATATAAATCTAAAGGCTGCAGATCAAGGCAATTACTGCTACCCTGTTGACTCGATTTAAAGATAAAGTTAAGTTCTGGTCATGGGATTCCATTGTTGAAGAAGCTGTCTAGAAATGATTGGGAAAGGTTGATTATGTAGTACATGAGAATTGGTGTATGCTAATAAGGTTTTGGAATCTCTCAAATGAGAAGAAATTGACTCAGTCCTGCTGAGAGTCACATGCACAGCACACAGAAATGCGTATATGGGACTACACACACATGTGGCATGAAAGTTCGGCCCAAACATTTCAACTGTTTCTTGTCAAATTTTGAATATGAAGGCATTTGAAGAGCATTACTTTTCAGGGGCTATTTCTTCCAAGATAATCTTCCAAACTGACTTAAAGAGAATGAGAAAGCTCACAAATTATTTTTCACCCTTCCCAGAACTCAACCTTCTCTTTAAACTCACACAACAATGTTTGTATTGTCTCATGACCCTGTGAATATTCCTACCATATATGCTACATTGATATGCTCATCAAGACCATAATACATGGACAATCTTGATGGCTTTCTGCAGTAATCCTCACAACTCTACTGCTCTCTGGGTAGAGAGTGGCAATTGTAGATTAATGTTTTTACATAGTACGATAATATGGCCTGGAATAGAGCTTAGACGAGGGGATCTATGTTTCGTCAATACAATTCACTTCATGATAAGACATCCACCCCTTTCTGTTCCTGAGCATATGGCATTTACTGATAGATTTCTCAGTAATGACTTGTTTTCTTATCTTCTCTGTTTGAACAGACTGGAGAAGTATAGAGAGGAGAGGAGTCATGTAATGTTCCCAGATGAAGTAGACACGCCCATGCACATGACTGCAAGGACAAGATTTGCTAGGTAAGTGGAAGCTGGTAGGTGATGGTGGTAGGTGGTTGTAGGTGATAGTGGTAGAGGAAGTAGTAGTAGTAGTGGTAGTGTTGGCTGATAGTGTTCGGTGGTAGTGATAGGTGATAAGCCATATAATGTTCCCAGATAAAGTTGACATGCCTTGAAAATGCTTGCAAAAACAACTAGAGTTATTCTATTTAAGGTGAGTTAAACTAATGAGTAAACTTAAGGTTTGCAAGGTAATTGATGATGCAGTATTGTCATGATGATGGAAGAAAGAGGAGATGGAGAAGAATGAGGACAGACATGAAGATAGTGGAAGTGAAGAGGAGAAGATATGATTTGAATAGTAGTTCTAATATGTTTGTTCTTATTAAAGTTGGTGTTCATTCAAGAGTTTAACTTGTGATCGAGAAATAAAAGAAAATAAACAACAGCCCAAAATTTGGCATATAAGTCTGAGGAATTTTGTTTTCACCAGGTATCGTGGTCTGAAGAGTTTCCGGACATCACCCTGGGATGCTAAAGAGAATCTTCCTCTGGACTATGCTAGGATATTCCAGTTTGAGAGCTTTGACAGGACCAAGAAGAGGGTTATATGTACACGGAATGAGGGATTAGCAGAGGTAATAAAACAAAGCAAATATTCTAAGAAGGGAGACCTGATGCACGATGGGCCAGAAGGAGTTTAATTTGCACCAGACTTACATATTTTATGAATTTTGCCAACGTGAATATCAGAGAAAATTTAGAATGCAGAATTCCATCAGAAAATTTTTAATCAAATATGATGTTATTATAACACTGTTTACTGATGTTCACTTCCTACTGGATACCCATTTAACTCCAAGGTGGAAAGAAGCAATGTCAATGAATGCCTTGCTCAACGATGTAATGTTACATGTGCATCTTGGAAGTAAAGAAGAAGACAACAATTAAATACAAGTGTATGTGAGCAATTTGCACTCTCTTGGAAATGAATATGAATTTTCGAAATATTATTTCTTATCTGTATTTCATAGGTTGGAAACTACATCACAATCCACATAGCTGATGTACCAAGAAGTGCTTATGGTGAGTTTATTTCTACTCATTATTAAATTTTTTAACAAGTCCTTTCCATAACATTACTGATCTCAGATTCGCTGCATTTTATACACAACTGTCAGATATCTGCTTATTTACTGTGCTATCTTACATTGTATATTTGAATAAGGTGGCAAAGAAAGGAAACAGTATGATAATGCATGGGCGTCGCCAGGGGGGGTGCGGAGGGTGCGAACACACCCCCCTCCAGACAAAAAAAAAAAAAAAAAAAAAAAAGGACTTTTTTGGGGTGGGGCGTCGCCGGGTGGGGGGGGGGTGTCTTTTGAAAAAGGCGACATGTTCTTATTGTGTAGTGTCGAACAGCTCATATCTGCACCACCAGCACCACTGCCTGACATTGGAGTTGGTAAGTTTTGTCTTTTTTTTTCTAAAAGTCACTCCCCCTTGAAAAAAGCTGGTGACGGCACTGTAATGTAGCCCACAAAAACAATGATGTAATAATTTTCTTTTTGTCTGTAGATGATTATGATCCATCACATCCACTCGTTGTATTTGGCCTCCTACAACATGAACAGAAGGTTGGTATTTGTGAATTAAGATTAGAACATTTTGTTCTTCTCCCCTCTATGAAATTGTCTTTGTGAAAGAAAGCATTATTGCCTCTGCTGATAGTCACCCATCTTTGTTCATCCATGTACATGTTTAGGCAGTACAGCATGTATTTATAATTCTATTTAAATGTTAGTTATCTAACCCAATTCCTTTTATTCTGATTGTGCAATACTTTCACTAATAATTATTTGATTTGTATTTCCTAATGCACCTCTTGTTACCAATTTCAGTGCAGTATTAGCCTGAAAAATGATCCTAAAATAACAGTGAAAGGTTCATAAGAGGTGCGCATGTTGCCCCTTTATTTCAATTCTGTGAAAGTAACTCCCAAAGCTAGCAAGTATGTCAAAGTTTTTTTGTGAGCTCCGTATTTTAGTGGAAATCTCCCATTAATATGCGCACACATATTGTTGGGTGCGAGGCAGAGGCAGGCGCCCCTTCTAACATCCTTGATCAGTCATGATTTTGTTTCCATGATATAGATGTATGTCATTTATATGAATGATCTTCATTTTTCCAGATGTCAGTTCTTCACTTCACCATGAGAAGACATCCAGACTTCACTGATCCGATCAAGTCAAAGGTCAGATTTATTTAATTGCTAATCCTTTGGATAGGTTCTCTGGTTGATTTTTGTATTTGTACTGCAGCAAAGCTACAACAGTTTCATTCAAATCTTGGTAGGGTGTCTCATTTTTTTTGTCATTCAAATTTGACTTATTTTGCCTGAGTTGGTGAAAATGTTAGGTTTGATAATTGTTCATTTAAGTAATATGATATTGATATACCTTGGTTTATGTCAAAGTATTGTGATCATAGTAGCAAATCATAGAATGATCCTGAGATTACTGTTTTTAATTTTTTTTCCTGCTGCTGTAGGATCGTCTTGTGTTTCAAGTTGGTTACAGGCGGTTCTCGGCATGTCCAATTTTCTCACAGCATACGTCAGGCAATAAACACAAAGTAAGTTTATATTCATCCCTTTCCCGTCCTCTGTTACTGTTTGCATATTTTCCCTGAAAGGGTCCATCTATCAAATAGTTGTAATTTTGCCAGTCCGTGAATTAATTCAGTCTCATGTATATATTTTCATGAAAATATGCTTTACTACCACAAAATTACCAAGTGTTTGGTTACTTTGTTACTATTAAACTTGCAATTTGCATTTTAGATATCGATAAAATAACTCAAAATAGATGCATACATGTAACTAATCATCTTATTTGGATGGATGATGCATCCAATATATGGGATAATTGTGTATTGTGTATACATTATTGTTCATAAATGTGCCCAGTTTTCATTTTTTCTATGACTGAGCGAGATGAAATGTATTGTATTGAATAATGGTGAATACATGTCCATGTATTATGCCATGTGATACCATGTATTCATAGCTGTATTGAATATGGGAAGAAAAAAAAAATGTGCAGTGAAACAAAATTTAATCACATTTAGTATCAGTTACAGCAGTAGTACATCTGTTTGTGTTGTTAGTGTTAAATGCAAATGAAGTTTAAACTGCTGAAAATACTACAACATTTCTCTTCAAAGTTCACAATCAAGGCCTTTACATCTTTAGTAAATCTGTTTAGTTTTTGTGCTGCTTTTCTCTCCCGTTATTATTTCAATTGTGTTTGATTGGTTTGTTAACCAATGTCCATTATCTTTTTCTTGCTCCCTTTGTGTCCAGTATGAGAGGTTTTTTCCCAAGGACGCAGTAACAGTGGCTAGTGTCTTTGCACCCATTACCTTCCCTCCTGCGACGGTCCTCGCCTTCAAAGAGTTAGCTGACGGTAGGTTTTATTTTAAAACCTTGCTATAGGAAGGATCCAAAATGATAGAATTCAAAGAACAGAACCAACAAATGTAACTTTTTACAATGAGAGTTTATCGTGTCAGTTTTCTTTTTAATGAGGTTTTAAATGAGGTTGTGTAACTGTAGAAGCTGATATCAGCTATTCTGGGATCCAGCATAAAGAGGCTATAGGAAGATGATCTTGTATAAAAAATTTGTAGAACACCCCATGTGATAGAGTATGATTATTTGATGATGATTTGATGATTATCATCGTATGTTTTGTAGGATCCCATCAACTTGTAGCCACAGGGACAATGCTAGGGGTCAATCCTGATAGGATAGTGGTCAAGAGAGCGGTCCTCAGTGGTCATCCGTTCAAGATTATCAACAGACAGGCTGTGGTTAGATACATGTTCTTCAACAGAGGTGAGTTTGAAAATAGCATTTACTCTTTTGTTTAACAAATTCATCAGGATGGTTTAAATCATTAGAAATTAGTCCTATGATACATCCAAAAGGTATTTAAGATGTGCAATTACCAAAACAGCATCTTCTTGAAATTGTAAAACTGACATATAACTTCAGCTTGCCAGTACATAAGGTAGCTTAGCGAAATGTCGTGGCGCGTAAGAACGCGGGAAAAACGCATATGACAGATTTGCTCAAAATCATAATTTTTATTCTATAAAGGCAGACTCAAAATATTACAATGTAGAATTAGTATTCAAATATTTGAACAATTTTAAGCAAAAAAATATGAAAATTTTTATTCATATATATGTCTGATTCTAATTTTATAAGCACATACAAAACTTGCAGTTTTCCTCTATGCGTCTTTCCCGCGTTCTTACTCGCCACAACGTTTCGTTAAGCTACCTAAATGAGGAAGGTGTCTGAACCATTGTTTGCAATGATAGGACAGCTGCTCATGTGGGAATCACATTTGAATGTATGTTTGACAAGTTTTCAGTTGGGCAAGACAAAATGTGCATTAATTCTCCCCCATTTCAATTTTGTGTAAAGATATTTCTTTTGGGGTTTGCTCTTAAGTTCTTGCTGCTCAAATGACTGTAGACTCATTATGGTCCATAGCTAGATTTATGACTTGCAAATGGGTGAAATTACCTGTAATCTATCTCTGTATTACTGATATAATGTTAATGATTTGTAATGAAGTTGTAAAATACATTTGTACCAGAATGTCAAATTATCCCCTCACTTTGTGGGGAATTATTGCAAGGGAAGTTTTATTCCAGTGACCTTGCTGATTGCTGGGTGGAGTAATCCTAGCTGTAAGCCCCCCCCCCCCCCCCCCCCCCCACCCTCCAAAAAAAAAAAAACCCCAAAAACCACAATGATAATAAAAGTTGGCCTTTCAACAATTAAAAAAAAAAAAAAAAGAATTATCTGTGTTACATTGAATGGAATTGTGATTGCTGTATATTCTACTTATGCATAATATGTATGATGTATGGTGGCATAACCAATATTGTGTGTTTGTCACTCATTTAATTATTTATTCCTTTGCTTACATCATTTACAGAGGATATCATGTGGTTTAAGCCAGTGGAGCTACGCACCAAGTGGGGGAGAAGAGGCCACATCAAAGAACCATTAGGTAAATGTGACAAAATTTGTTATTCTAGAATATTCCCATATTTCTTTGATACTTTGTTTCATGACCTATTATTTGTCATTTGTACATAACAGTTTAAGTTACAAGGTTAAGACTACAAAAATCGCAATCACATTCTTTGCATGCTATTGAATTGCTTTTATTTATTTGAATAGTGGATAATTTAAATAATTTTCCCTGGTAACTACTGCTCTGTGGTTTTAATGTCAAAATGTAAGGTTAAGTTTAGGGTGGCAGTTGAGTTGAAAGTCAGGTTTAGGGGTTAGGATTTAATAGGTATAGTGTTTAGTTCAAGGTTGAAGTTAGGAATGTGATTAGTGAACAATAACTACCGCTGTCACCAGAGCATGTGTCATAGAACTCCTGAAATGGAAAATGTATAATTTCCCTTCCATTTTGGACAGTCAATATTGGATACAGGGGCATCAATCCATTTTTTCGGATTGGGGGAGCAATGAAGGAATATAGTACCCTTCATGATTTTTTAATGCCTCTTAATTACCAGTTACCAGTTTCTCCACAGTTACATGAAGCAGGGAAATTAGAGAATTTGTGCGCTCTTGCAAAATTGAAGTCTGATCGTGTAATACCTTTTGTATTTCATTGTTTGGAGGTTTCATTTCCCAATTTTTGCATCATATTTCCTTATTTTGTTTTACACCTCTGGATTTAATGCCCCTTACTGCCCCCCCCCCCCCCCCCCAGGACAGATGCCCCTGATCGGATACACATCCTTCTTGTTTTCTTTTTTATACCCCCACAAAACAAAGTTTGAAGGGGGTATATAGGAATCAGCGTGTTGTCGAGCGGGCGGTCGGGCGATCGGTCGGGCGATCGGTCGGTCCGTTGCAAATCTTGCGCATTGAACTACTTCCTCATTTTTCGAGCACTTCCTCATTTTTCGAGCAATGCTCATGAAATTTGCCACACACATTGGTCTTGGGATGGAGATGTGCAAGACATCAATTTTTTAATGTGTCGGAACTGCGTTGCCATGATAACGGCATATTCTGGCAATAAATCAGGTTGAAATCTTGCGCATCAAACTACTTCCTCATTTTTTGAGCAATGCTCATGAAATTCGCCACACACATTGGTCTTGGGATGGAGATGTGCAAGACATATTTTTTGAATGTGTCAGAAACTCTGTTGCCATGGTAACGGCATATTATGGCAATAAATCAGGTTGAAATCTTGCGCATCGAACTATTTCCTCATTTTTCAAGCAATGCTCAGGAAATTTGGCACACACATTTGGGCGGGGGTATTAATCACCTTCAGTGATATTCTAGTTTCATTCTAGTTAAATGTTTTATTTGCATGCAAACATTTTTTTTTTCTTCTTTATAATTTTGTTTTTATAGGCACCCATGGACATATGAAATGCATTTTCGATGGGAAGATGAAGTCTCAAGATTGCATAATGATGAACCTATACAAACGCATGTATCCCAAGTGGACCTATGATGCAGTGGGAGTGCGCACACTTCATATAACAGCACCCAGTCAGCACTTCACAGATGACATGGAGTAGCTCTGAAGCACTGCCCTCTTTCTCACTCATTGCCCTCATTTGTAATGATCTATTGAATAATAACTGACATACTAGAGGAGGCATGATGGCCCAGTGGTAGAGCAGTGGTATGGTAACTAGGAGGTTCCAGGTTCAAAACCAAGTCAATACACCAGTGTTGTTTGGTGATTCCCTATCCTTGATTACCAAGGTCTACAGCTAGGACTTAAAGTAGAATTTCATTGATTTTGAATATTGATTTAATTTTTATTATTGCATAGGTGAAGCTTAGATTGAACAAGGTTATCAAAATTCAACGCTTGGAAACATTTGAAGTAATGATTATTATCAATTATAAAATGATATAACACAGCCCCGCTATAGCACCTATAGAGCTCTTTGAACGCTGCTGAGATATGTGACGTCATACCGGGGAGCAATCCTTCCTAAGCAGACGATGCCCCATAACATCTTATACATTTTCAGTGCCTGTTTTGTCATCTCATCTTCACTTATTTCTCTTACTTCACTAGCGTCAGTATAAATGCTTATTTGTTGCCTCACTCTAAATTTCCTGCATGGTATTATTTTGATGCAAAATGCAGCGTTAAAAAAAATAAAGGAATCAATCGCTTGTAAACAAAAAAAGATGCCATTGTATTTTCAGCTGCATGCACCGCGGCATGTCGGCGTTTCAAGAGGGAACGAATACCATCCATGATATAATTCAGCGAGCTTTACAATTCGAAAGTGTGATTTCTTTGATTGATCATTGACCCTTATCATGACTTTTTACAAACAAAAGATTTTAGTTACTAGAAACGGTTTCACTTCCCTTTTAGAATGATGTGAAATACGGTCATGGTGAAACACACCAAACTCTTTATAATTTAAAAATAATTGCATTGCAGTAACGTTCACTTGATATAGGACGTCGTCTGCTTAGGCAGGATTGTCACCTGATGTGACGTCACGAAAACATCGGTATATTTCTGGCGAATCGCTCGGATATTCCAGATGCTGAGAAGTGTTTTTATTTGTGTTATTTTTTAATCATCAAACACGCAGTTAACATAAAACTTATACGATTACCATCTACAAGCTTTCTAGTTTCTAGAGATACATTATTGAGCATATTTGTGATTTGCTTTGAATATCTACTTTAAAGAGAAAGTCCACCCTGATTACAAGCTGCTTTTAAAAGAAGCAGAAAAATTAAAGAAACCGACCAGTGAAGGTTCGAGCAAAATCCAATGAGAAATAAGAGAGTTACGGATTTTTAAAGTTGTAATCAATCAAACACAAATTAATTGGCAACTCCATGATGTATCTTGCGAGCTCCTCTCCCATTTGCCCTGTACCCCAAAAATTATTCATTTCCATTTTCTCTCAATAAAATATTCAATCATAGCCTACATGCACCTTAGATATAATCATTGCCCATATGTTTTTACAAAAAACCTGTATGAAACAAATCTTTTCCTTCATCAAACACTAAGAAAATGAAAATTTATGAGATTTTCTCTACTGAGCAAATGGGAGAGCAGCTCGCAAGATACGCCAATTTGTGTTTGATTGATTACAACTTCAAAAATTCATAACTTTATTATTTCTTATTGGATTTTTGCTCAAATTTTCACTGATCTGTTTCTCTCATTTTTTCTTCTTTATTCAAAACAACTTAATGCCAGGGCGGACTTTCCCTTTAAAGTCTTGACCACATCCCGTGGTTGCCTATCTACAAGCATCTTTCTTATTTGTAAGATAAAATAAAAACATCATCAGTTATTTCCTCTTACCCGTTCTAATCCTTGTTTTTCTTATTAGGCATTAAAAAGAAAAAATGCACCCAAGACAACATAGGAAATGATAATGCTGAAATAGCTGCATACGATATTTTGATTTTATGACTTATATCATTATTGGTTCTTTTTCTTCCTCTGTTCTCACACACAACAACACAAATTTGTATTTCAAAGTGTGTCTAAAACTCATGAAAGTTGCTGAAGAATGATCTTTAGGGTGACTCAGTGAATAAGAACTGAGATGCTCACTTTTGATACCTTTCTAAATTTGTTTTTACAAAGAGGTTTGATTGCTTTATTTTTGATTTATTTTTAACCTGTATTCTCCAAGACAGAATAAATTAAAAAAACACTGACTTGGTTTGAACTTCTTTGACATGTCGGTACAATTTTTGTAGTACAAGCCATGTTTGTTAATGAATAATGATTAACAATTATGGTGAATAATGTCATATAATGTGGAATAGTATGCAAGATGGTGTTATAAATTGTGAATCATGAATTTTCCAACATAAAAACGACATAATGACGAACTTTGTTCAGAACAAGTTAATTTATCACAAATCATACTTACCAAATATTACAGGGCTGTCAACTTTGGGGAACTGCTTGGAGGGGGATTCAAATTTTTGTATTCTCGCCAGCCCTCCAAAAGTCCCTCCGGGGGGGGGGGGGGGGGGGGGGGGGAATTGATTCACCAGCCCTCCAAAAGTCGCTCAGTGGGGGGGGGGGGGGGGGGGGAGGGTTGGCGACAATTCTTCTTTTTTTTCCACCTGACACGCAAAATTTTTGCCCAAAATGAGATTTTAAAAGCTAGAACAATACATTGTATCTGAGAAGTAATTATAATTATAAAGACGTCTGGTTTTAACCACCAAAGTTATTTGTATTTTATGTGTTTATAGCTGTAATGGGTAATTACAGAATATCACAGTTGCAAAATTATCATTGAATTGTTAATTATTGAAGATATATGCATGCCTGTTATTTAGACATTGTCAGAATAGTTTACCCAGTGTTTTATCATGTCAATGAAATTGCACCTCATGTAGATGGCAACTATGTATAGTTTATGTAGAATAAAATGAATTTATCATACCGGTACATGTACATTTTGGCTTACTTGTGTATTTTTTATTCTTTTATATTTTATATTTGTTATAGAGTTGTTATACATACATGCAGCCTACATTATATCTGAAACTTTCAAATGCTGAATCCTAAAAGATATTTCCTTCTTCATTCTAGGTTATCTCTTTTACCTGCCTTTCCCAGCTATCTCTTTTAAGTCAGTTTCCCCTTCTCACTTTCCCTCCACCTGCTCCCTCCCCTCTCTCTCACTCACTCATGCACTCATGCACTCATGCCCTCACTTGCTCTCTCTCTCTTTCTCTCTTTCTCTCACTCTCTATGACTTAATCAAAATAATAGGGATATCAGAATTAGAGGGGGGGGGGGGATGGGCACAGTCCACAATGCCCCCTTTTCATACCCAATTTGTCATACCTATGACGAAAACCAAAGAAAACTGTGCCCCTCCCATCGTGTTTTTGTGCCCCCCTTCCAATTTTCGACCCAAATGACACATTAAAGATGTGATAAACTTATTTTGCTGTTATTTTTGTAACTTTATTTTATTTGGGGTTGTTTTTTTTGGGGGGGGGGGGGTGTCGAGGGGTTCTACTCTTCAAGTGTATATAGTCTAGCTTATCGAGGGCGTGCGGCGCGGCAGACACACGGGAAAAAAAAAACATGCGTACGTCTGAACATTAAACTACATCATTTTTTTGGCGTGTGGAACAAAAATCTTTACGAGACCGGTTGCATTCAGAAATCATGTCTTCAAGTGTAAATCCGCCAAATGTTTGCTTAGAAACAAGGTAAAGTATGCATATTAATATTTTTCATGAAAGTTTTTTTCAGAAAGAAAGGTGAATATGAAATGATATCGGTAGTTTTAACTTTGAAGCGAGGAATAGACTACGGGTAGCCCCAGACGTTCATTTTAATGTCTGTTCAAATTGAACATGTTGAAATGTGTGACTGTGCGTGCTGCTATGTATGGTTGTATGGTGGTGGATCCAGTGTCCGAACACTTTTCAGAAAATCAACGATAGCAAATAAAATATCAAACGAATATCTGTCAAACTTACATAATGAATGCTCAAAAGTCCTACAGAAAAAGAAGTTGATGGAATTTTAAAAAGACAACGTATAATCGTTGATCCAGTGTCCGAACACTTTTCAGAAAATCAACGATAGAAAATTAAATATCGAACGAATATCTGTCAAACTTACATAATGAATGCTCAAAGTCCTACAGAAAAAGAAGTTGATGGAATTTTAAAAAGACAACCTAGATTTAATACGATATTCCCTTCCGAGTGAACCCCTTCCCAACGACGCGGCGTTTTGGTCCCTTGAACAAGGTACTATATTTCCGAACGTGTGAAACCTATAGGAAAAAGACACACCTTTGGCTTTGTTTCAATAGTGTGGTTTTCATATGCGTAATCCCAAGCTTAACTGCACGTTCGGTAATACAATCTGTTCGGAATTACAATCCTTGACTATACTACGTAGATTTAATAGTAATACGATATTCCCTTCCGAGTGAACCCCTTCCTAATGACGCGGCGTTTTGGTCCCTTGAAAAAGGTATGGTTTGGTGCCCCATGTCCGCTGTGCCCATGTCTGTGCATACGCGTAACTGCGCAATTCTAACATCACAAAAGACGCAACGAACACAATCATCTTCATATCAATTTTAATGATATGTATCAGCGAAAAAATGAGGAAAAACTGGTGAAGAACGTCTATTTTATGCATTTTTACTCACATGCCTTGAAAACGCCACCTTTCATGCAAAATATCCCGAACTGCATGTTAAGTGAATGAGTGCGCAGACAAGGGAACCTTCCCTTTTTTAGTGTCAAAATGACAGCTTCGCCTATTCTTGTGAAAATGAAATTGTTCTTATTCGAATTTTAGTCAGATTTTTGGCACAGTTACTCTCTAGGATATGAGGATTAAAAAGAGGCCAGTCATTAGAGGAATACCAAGGGAAAAGCTTGTCAATTTCAAGTGAAATGTAAGGTGCGCAGACAAGGGGCCCCCCATCATACTGTATTTCCGAACGTGTGAAACCTATGGGAAAAAGACACAACCTTTGTTTCAATAGTGTGGTTTTCATACGCGTAATTCCACGCGTATGAAAATCCATTTTAGGCGCTTAACAGTACACGTTCGGTAAAAAAATCTGTTCGGAATTACAATCCTTGACCATATGAGTGTGATGAGAGAATTTAGGGTGCAAAATCGAGGCCGAATGATATATCACTGAACCAAGTGAGCAGAAATCAGACGAAATATCCAAGAGTCTAGTGGAAGAATTAAAAAAAAAAATGATTGTAATTGTAGGACTAGAGAAGAAGAGTAAGAAGGAAGAAGAAAAAGAAAGAAAAGAAAGGAAGAAGAAGCAGAAGAAGAAGGAGCAGAAGAAGGAGGAGGAGGAGAAGGAGAAGAAGAAGGAAAAAAATGAACATATGATGAATTGCACTCCTTCAAATCAGACATCACATGAAGTCCTTGCAGGAAGGACCTCATGTGAGGATGTAAAATGAATTAAAGAAAAACAATGATATAGTTGTTGCAAATTCAGTTCTTTAAAAAAATCCTACCATTTATCTTGCACATTTCTGGCAATTAGTGATTTAAAATTGTGTACATCTCTTGGTCTCCATGAGGGGTCAAAGCTTTATGCAAACAAATTAAAAAAAACAAACTCTACCTTGAAGAACTCCGGGGGGGGGGGGGGGGGGGGGGGGGGGGGGGCCATAACGCACACAAAGAAATTCAGGATCTTTTCCGTGTGCACATGCGCTGTGGACCAAGTTTTTTATGGCAAATTTGAGTGTGAATGTGTGTGTGTGTTGGTTGCCAGAAAAACAAGATACAACAGAAAAATGGGTAGGGATTTCTTTACTTTCAACGAAAATGGATTGATACATTAATGTTTTACTTTTTAAATTCATATACTTACAGTATGGGAAAGATTACAGTAGAGCTATATTGGAAACATGCTCCAAAGACTTGCCAGAACTTTGCAGAGCTAGCAAGGAGAGGATACTACAATGGTGTCAAGTTTCATAGGATCATCAAGGACTTCATGGTACAAGGAGGAGATCCAACAGGAACAGGTACTATTCAGGAATATAGGAATCATTCTCATATAAAACTAATGTGATAATTTTAGTGAAGATAAATTTCCACCTTTGATCTTCTGTCAATCATGTGTGTACAATATTAGGGAAGAGTGGTAATATTAAAGAGGATTTTTAACTTTTGATGAAGGCAAAAATAATTTAATTATTTCTCCTTTTTATCTGTATATGGAAGAATATCATAATAGCAACATCTGTTTCTGTTACTATTATTTGTCAACAGTTTATTTCACTTTCCACTGGATGATCAGTACTCAGAAAGTCAACACATATCTCAGTATGCAGTGAAAAAAAAAGCATTCGTTACTATACACTCTAGTAATTGACTTTGCACTAGATCTTAAAAATCTGTTAAGGCCTCTTTTTAGAAAATTTGATGTGGTCTTGGTTTATTATTACTTTATTATATTGGGATGTATATGTGTTACTGTTTGGTCTTTAGAACTGTTTTTCATTGGTTTCACTAGGAAACCATCATATACTGGAAGGAGACCTGCAGATCCATAACTCTTTCAGGGAATGAGATTAATCTATGGTTCATAACCATTTGAGGCTCGGTGTCATATCATCTGTTCCCGAGACGATTGCGGCGTTTACACTTATGTCAAAGCTTTCACATTATTAATATTTTTCTTTCTTCCAGGGCGGGGTGGGAACTCCATCTGGGGGAAGCAGTTTGAGGATGAGATCACGACGGAGCTGAAACACACTGGGGCTGGAGTCCTGTCCATGGCAAACAGTGGACCCAATTCAAATGGAAGCCAGTTCTTTCTCACCCTGGCCCCCACCCAGTGGCTAGATGGCAAGCACACCATATTTGGACGAGTATGTGGTGGGATCAGTGTTCTGAAACGCCTGGGTATGGTCCAGACAGATACGGATGATAGACCTAGAGTGGACATTGCTATAGTGAAGGCATACCCAGATGCATGATGAACACTTCTTTTTATATTAGACTGTTATTATGAGTACACCTTTTACTGAAGCATGGACTACAGGACAGTGTGGGTGACATTCATTCATGTACTGAAGATGGTGTTTCATCCGGTCTAGTGGAATGGAATGAACATGACTGTGTTGCATATTGATGATTTACCAGTCACATTTAATAATCCAAGGCAAAACATTGTATAAATCAATAATAAAGTAGGTCTGCAGCAGACTTACAACATGTTATCATTCTGATGTGACAGCATTATATTTGTAAGACATTTGGGCTGTCCTGGATGAATCTTTTTCTCAAAAATGTTCTGCAAACTTGCCTTTTTTGTGGACATTTCAGGTTCAGGTTCTCTGTAGAAAGTTTAGTTGTTATACATTTGTTTTCTTCATTACAACAAATCTGTCCCATTTTACTTTTAGAATCAATCTTGAAATCAATGATATTTTGGCAAAAATAAAGTAAAATGTTGTCATATCAAATTCTCTATACACAGGAAATGGATATTGTTTAAAGAAACCACCCAGTTTTTATTAGATTTTAATAGATTTGGACTATGGTGAAATTAAATGCAGTGCGATGTCACTGTGTTTACCGGTATGTATTATCATTCAATTTTCCCTCTTTTGTCTCTTTTATAATACAAATAAAGAAGAAAGTTGATAAATAGATGATAAAATGAAGCAAGGGGAGAATAAAGATAGGACAATAAATTTGAATACATTTGATCGTCCTAAACATTTTTTGGCAAAAATACTGATCACACAACATTACCACTTTTGTGACCAAAGAAATACAGAACTTTTATCAGATTATGCATTTCTTAATATATTTTTTCAGGAATTCATAATCTGAAAAACAGTAATAAAAGTTCACAATCACAGTGGAATAATCTTTTAGTGACAGTATGTATTTTTCCTTGAATAATGTGTATGCAAACTATGAACTGTGCAGTAGTCTGATATTCATTTCTTTTCTTTTTATAATAAATGCAGTTTTTGTAAGTAAATTTTCATGGACATGTCTCATGTATGGAGGAAGAACGAAGTAGGAGATGAAGAGCAGAAAATGGAATTAGATTTGTGTATCAGTTTGTAAGTAGGAAAATGGAGAGAGAATAGGAAAAAGAGAAACAAAAAGGTGTGCATGTTCAGTGTGAGAGGGAGGAAAGAGACAGAGGCAATGAAGTGTACCAATCACCAAAAACTTTTTCTCTGTATGTTAGGAGTTCCATGAGGTTATACAGTACTACATTCAAAGCATGAGCTTCAAATGTTACTTCTATACAGAGATATTGCAAGTTTTACATTCTAAATTAACATTATGGCAACTTGTGAGTAGACTAGTCAATGCACCCAACTCCGACTTGGTTGCACACAAGATTTTCTTTTTCATTTTCTTCATACTCCTTAACCACTCGCCTATAGGTTAGGTAAAGTATTTTGAGGTTGATTTTACACATCCTAGCTTTACACAAATGTTTTTTTTTTGGTGCTCATCTTGCATGGAAGTGTATGTGTGTGTATGTGCGCCCATTTAAAGCGATGACATATGCATGAACTTTACATTCGGACTGATGATACACAGCGAACCGATGACGTCATCGGTTGGCAGACCTGCGCAGTTAGACCCAAATTACATGCTTTTGCATATAGGGGTAGGTCATCAGTTAGTGTTACACTAACAAGTCGTCGGTTGTATAGTAAAATTTCAGACGGGTCATCGGTTATGCGGTTGAATTCTACACACACAGGTCATCGGTTATGCGGTCAAATTCTAGGTTGTAAAAGATGTCATCGGTTAATATGCGCGCACAGGTATGTGTGTGTGGGTGTGTGTGTGTGCGGGGGGGGGGGGGGGGGGATATGCATTGGCTACATTGATATCTACATGCACACAGAAAAGGTATCTCCCTTGCTCATTTCCATCCTTATCTCCAGTGCACTTTCTACCACAACTTTTTTCTTTTTCTTTCTTTTTCTGTCCATCCGTCTCTCTCTCTCTCTTTGTCATATTACATGTATATAATTATCTCTCCTCTACATATCTCTCTGTCTTTTCTTTATCGTTTCTCTTCTCTCTCTCTCTCTGAGATACTATTAATCATATTTACATTACAAAACATCTTCCCTTTTTTCATGCATATTGTAAAGTCATCAACCAAAGCATTTTTATTTTTACCAAAGCTTCATATTATACACAATATAGTCAGTGAGTTACTGCAGTGACATATACATCTGCAACATGCAGTTCCTCTTTACTTGCACATTACAAGGAGATTCTCATTACCTAAACACAGAAAATTGCCAATCTTTTAATCTTTTCAAAGTATTCTGGAAAATTCCACTAGCTCAACTCTGTTCATGTTCGATTTTATGACAAACAAGTACACTGTATGTTTATAATGTGAGTATTATCAAGCATAGGGTGGAGTTGGCATAAAATTATGCCCCTCCCCCCGTTTCAGAAGAATCATCAAAATGATCAGCTCAAGCCAGTTACTATTTAGGGGGGGGGGGGGGGGTTGGAACCACTCCATTTCATGCCACACCACTTTCTAGCTTTCTTCTTCAAGTCTTGCACATCTTTTGACACCAAGTTTACAAAAATCGGTCATACCGTTACCGAGTCACATGACCTTTTGTGACCTCATGTCACCTGAATACAGAGAATTTCTGAGTTTTGTGTGCAAAATGAATGGAAAACTGCATTTCATTATATGCCTCCTTTATCACCTATAATTTCTTCTATAAGCTGTAATTATCATCTATTCTAACTGAATATTGGTTAAAATAACACGTCAATCGTTTATGCTATACTTTATTTGTTCAAACTGTTAAAGCTGTAGAATGCCGGGTAAAGTTATTTGGGGTTCATTTTATACATTCTGTTTACAAATTATCTGGGGGGGGGGGGGGGCCTTAGAGACCCTTCCAAATCAAAAGTTAAATCTGAAAAACAAAGAAGTACATAAGAAATTCATAAAAAAGTAGAATACATAAGAACTGAAATCACTTTCACATTTTTTTTCTTATGTAATGTTTTCAAGGTTTATAAAAACTTCTTGCATAAAAATTTTATCTCCAAAGCCTTTCTTTACTTGATTACCAGGTATTAATATGTATATTCATGCACATATAATTTGCATGAATATACATTTTGAAAAAAAAATTAAGATTTACATAAAAATAACGATGGATTTGTGTTCTTTACGCAATTTTCAAGGTCCATGCAAAATTTTGCGGCTATCGGTCATGGCGTTGCCGAGAATAGAGGCCCCCCTTCAGAGAGGAGCTTGAAATAGCCCAGCAGAGTTAGGCTTAAAAAGCTAGCTTAATCTAGTAAATATTACTAGATCATACGTTCATTGTCCTAGCTGTACACCCTAGGGGTGGGAATTTCAGGTATTTTAATTTTAGGGTACCCGACCTAATTTTCGGGGGGGAACCCGGTTACCCGAAAATCAGTAAACAATATTTCACCCCTAAAAAGGCATATAAATTGGACAAAATCTACGATTCATGGTTTCCTGCAGCTGTGAAAAAAAACATGACATGATTTTAAACACTTGGGACTGATTACAGTTATTTTTTATAAGAGTAAGAATTGTCATTAAAATGTCAACAAAATGAGTTCAAATACTTCATTAGACAGGTACTACAAGTGGTAAACAACAGTAAAATAAATAATTCAAATCCTCACTAGACTGATAGAATTTAATTCCAGGTTTTCGACTTCAAAGTTCGTTTTACCTCTTTTGGTTTCCGTAAAAGTAAAAACTAACTATATGGTATATAAACTTACCGGGCGCTAGACCACTATATATCTCAAGACTGTGATTCAGCTACATACATGATGAAGTGCTCTACAGATCGTGAGCATAAAATCTGGTGGGGAAACGGACTATTAAAGTCCAAAATGATGAAAAATAAACATCATAAAGGAACATTTAAGTAAGTGTTTGATGATTAATTGCTACTGATGACTGATACCACTTGTAACAATTACGAATTAAATGAGTTTTAAGTCACTTTTAGAACTCTTTCCTCATGATAAGTCCCACATGTTAAAAACTGTGTATTTTCGGGAAATGGGATTCCAATTTTTTGACCCGGGTCCCGCCTCTCTCAGGCCCGACCCGAACACCCGGATTATAATCCCAGCCCTAGTACACCCTGTGCAAGCTGCAAATATTTCGTTGGTTTGCAATGCTCACAGCCATCCAACACAACACTTGAGTTGACTACCAGAGTTATCACGTGATGAAGTCTCAACCAATCAGGTCTGTATCTAGTATAAAGACTATAAGATACAGTGGAAACTCAGTATAAAGAGGTCTGATATAACAATATTCCTGATATAACAAGGTAATATTTCTGGTCTCAGCTCTATTCTATTGTTTTTGAAACCTGATATAAAGAGATTCCTGCTATAACAAGGTAAATTTGATCGTCCCAAGGACCTCGTTATACTGATTTTCCACTGTAATAGGATACATTAGAAAGTCATAAGCAGTCACATCCATCTAAATTACAAGATACTTTGTCTGAGTTTTACCAATGGTCTCTTCGAAACAATATGACTCTCAACCCATCGAAATGTCATTGTATGCATGTGTCTTTTTCAAAGAATCTTGTTCAACAGAGACATCTTTTTATTTGGGATGTTTGTTTAAATAATGTACAAAAAGCAAAGATATTAGGAATCACTGCAGTGTAATTTGAAATGGGACAGTCATATATCAGACCTCATATGTCGTAGCAACAGAAAACTTTATATGCTTCGTTGTCTTAAAACATACAGATTACCACTTTGTCTACAAGGGATACATTCGCCCAATATTGGATTATGGTGTACCTGTTTTTGATGGAAACCTTACACAAAACCAAATTATATGTTTAGAACGCATTCAGAAAAGAGCATGTAGAATCATGTTAGGTGATCAATACATTAATTATGACAAAGCTCTGGAAGAGTGTACTTTGCAGCCATTGTCAGAAAGACGTAAACAATTGTGTACTAGTTTTGCCTTATCTCTTGCCAATAGCCCAATTTGTAATCACTGGTTACCTCTTAACACTGATGTAGACTATTCATTGCGGAGAAGGACAAAGTATCGCCAGTTTCACTGTAAAACCAAACGTTACAAAAACAGCTCAATGCCATATTTAATTGACTTGCTAAATTCCATCTGATCAGTTTTGAATAGTCAGAAATTTTACTGTCTGCTTCAAATATTTTCGTTATTCATTTATCATAATTTTATCGCTTGTAATGTCTCTTTTAAATGTTTATATTGAATAAGGTTTTCGGGTGATTCATGACATATCTGTATAACAACAACTCAGACGGTGCTTTGGGGTTTTAAATGATATATTCTTAAATTTATTGTGTGAGGATTCAGAGGGAGATCTTTAGTTTTTACATAGCGATGTAACGGTGAGTCCATGGATGGGCGGGCATTCATATGAGAAGGATGAGTGGTTTGCGTACAGGAAGGGAGTTTATAGTGTATTGTTGAATTTTTTTTTTTTTTAAGTTGGTGTAAGTTGTGAGGAAGGACATGTACGAACGAGGTTGGAGACTGAGTGTGAGAGGGTTTGTGTGAGTAATCATGGGACTGCTTACTCATCCTTGGTCTCACTCATGCTTCACCGCACTTTATTTTTATTATCAATTTACCTTTTACCTTTGATCTTCACACATAAACCTTGAGTTGTTGTTATACTTTATGTAAACAGTGTTTTTATCGAATTTGTTTTTAAGCAGTTTTACACCATGTCATTGCAAAACTTGTGAATTGTACATAATTCAGCCTTTTAGCTGCGAAGTGCAATATTAATAAAACCTTTTCAAGCCCTACAGTCTCCACTTCATTGGTTTCTTTTTCAAACTGAAACATGAAGCATTGATATATGTCTCAACTTCAGTCTGCTAATCCTAGAGATTGCCAAGCTTCACTTGCCCAAGTTCACATAAACTGTCGCTAGCTTTATACAGGCCTAAGTTTTCTCCTTTGGTTGCCATGTATCAACTGCATCTGCATTCCAAAGTGTTCTCCTTCTAACTGTCTTTCCTTGTAGGACTGGAAAATTGTTGTTAAAAAATGAAAATCACTTGATGGGTCATGAGTGATGTCATGCGATGTCATGAGACATCGCTTGTTGCCATTTTGCAAATCACTGCATCTTCCAGAGATCCCACTGAAAGCTCTGTTTTGCTGATATTGTACTTCTATGAAAATAATAAGAATACAAAACAAAGTGAAAGTGAGATGTTATGCTTGCAATGTCATTACATGTACAAAGTATTTTCGATTCAATTGAATTGAATTAAAAAAAACAAAAAACTTTTATCTGCTTTGTTATGTGCATAGAAAGATTTTAGAATAATTTTACACATAACTCAATATATATATAAAAGAAGGGTTGGTCCCTGAAATGCAGAAGAAAATGCTTTTGATAAAGATGCCAGGTCAAAAAAAAAAAAATTATACAGATTTAGACGAACTCTTGTCATAATCAATGCAGCTCTTTAAATATCTTTAAGTTCGCAAGCTTGCTTGGCATTTGACAAATAAGCAATATATTTTGGTTCAAACATAATAAAAAGGAAATTGAAAAAAAATCTCACATAGTGCTTCATCTAAATTTGCTTTGGGATTTTAATTCTGCCCTACATAATTATCAATTCCCCGTAAACCATTTGGGTAGCTATGCAGTTCTGTCATTATCTATTATAGAGATATGCATAAAGAAATAATGATGTAATACCTTCTTGATCATGACTTCATCTGTATGCGTGGAGAGCTGAGCAAGAGGAACACAAACGCCTTCAATCTGGGCAGCGATGGACTTCAGCTTTGTCTGGTCAGGGTCATCTAGAACAATGACTACCACTGCTGTGTCAGTAGATCCCATGGCAAAGACCTTGAAGGATTCACTGATCTGCAAGCAATGGAGAGAGTTTGAGATTGAGTTACGAGTGTGAGCTTGAGTTTCAGTTTGTTTGTATTGACCAATATTTAGTTAAGGATGTGCAGAGTCAATTTGGGCAGCAATGGACAATGGTCATTTAGAACAACTACCAGTACTGTGTCAGTAGACCCCATGGCAAAGACCTTGAAACTAGGTTTACTGATCTTTAATCAAAGAAGACATTTTGGGTTTAAGAATATCCACTACACAGCTGTTACTTGCCCTTCATGAAAGTCAAAACACAATGCTTTCTTAATAATAGTCAATAAAAATTTTAGAAATGGACAGAAGCTCAAGAACATGAAGAAGTTTTGTTAAACATAATATGAAGAAATCATTTATTTTGTTAACATTGAAGAACTTATTTGTCAATATAATGATTACAAAACTTCCTCCTTTCTCTCTTTTATGAGAAGCATGTCAAAGGATAAACAATGAGCCAGTGTCCTCATTATCAAACATTGCCAACTTGATGCTTAAGTGATATTCACAAGTTGGTTAAACTATTTCAATGACATAATTCAAAACAGAATCTGAGAACAAAAATGCAACAACAATTAGTTATAAACTATTGTTATGGACACGTATTTCAAGTCGGCCCTCTCAAGGCTTTCAATAACAACATCTAAAGAAAAAATGAAAGGGCCTACGAGGAGTGTGCCCCTACACTCTTAAAAAGCCAAAAGAACGACGAACCATTTTAATTCTTTTTCTGTCCATGGATTGTAATGCATAAATTAAGAAAGCGCTCATGCTATTTTGACTGAAAGTAGCCATTTTGAACATTTGTTTTGACCCTCAATGAATTCAAAACTTGACGACAGCATCCTTGTGATGATTTTGAACTTACATTGCTAGATGGAGACAGACTGTAGATTATCTCTGAATTAACCGTCCTGGTTTTCGCATGGCCAGTGGCATGGACATGCAGTGCCTTGTTGACTGCTACCATTACCTGGAATGGGCTGACCAACTATAGTAGAAAGTAAAATACAATATAAATGAATGATACTGCAAAAATAGAGTGCAAATCAATACAAAAGATATTCACTGTGCTGAATCAAAAAAATTATGTCGCCTATGTTATTAGGCTTTACTTTGAGTTTATAAAGTTTGTTTTTTTTTATGAATGAAACTGTACTTGAAAATGTCAATCAATGTATCAACTGCAGCAGTGCCAATTTTTTTGCAGTTTACTATTTCTTACAGGAGGGGCAATTCCCGCCCCCCCCCCCATCAGGTGGTCAACCATACACATATATGCTTGTTCCAGATTCTTAGAGATACCCCCTTTAAGAATGGAAATGGGTTAGGATTTTGACCCCCTATCATGGGCTTTTGGAAGGGAAGCCAGCAAAATTACACCCGTATCACAGGCTTTTGGAAGGGAAGCCAGCAAAATTACCCCCCCCCCCCCCCCATCACAGATTTTTGGAAGGGAAGCTAGCAAAATTACCCCCTAAATGAAGGAGGAGTGCCGAGGTGAAGAGTGTCCACAATTTCAGCACTTGCATGGACAGGAATATCGGGACCCTATTTCAGGATTGTTTGGGAAAGATATGAAAACTACCCCTAATCAAAAATATTTCGGGAAAAAATGCTAATAGACCCCCAAGCTATTTCAACGATTTTTCACGATTTTTTTTCCCGAACTAAGCCCTAAAATATACCCCTTTTCCCGAAAAATCGGGAACGCTCATGCGGTACAGATGACCACCTGAGCGTGGGGGGGGGGGGGGGGCAATTTTTCAAAAATTGTTATTATAGTGAGGGAGAGCATACCCATGTGAGCTGTTCAGATGCAAAAGTATGAGATAAGGAGGAATTCCAGATTAAAGTTACAAATTGATCATATAATTCATTTTCCATTACAACTATAGGCCATGGCAAATCAAACTCAAATCCTAATTTTTTCTATGCACTCTCTTTGGGCCCTTACCTACCATTGCCTTACAAGTTACAGTAAAATAGAACCAACCAGACTTTCTTCTTGACTAAATATTTAGTTCTGAGACTTCTGACATACTGAAATTTAAAAAAAAATTCAACAATACAAATTTGATGCCCATTCAGTAAATAATTACCATTTTTGGAGACAGCATCACAGCATCAAGTTCTTTATTGATCAGCATCCCCTTCAGGTCAGTAACATTCATTACATCTTCAAACAATGCAATCATTCCTGATGTCTCTGGAAACAACTCCAGTTGAAAGATGAGTGAAGGAAGGGATGAGTCGTCAGCAGCCATGATCACTGTTTTAAAGACCTGGTTATAGAATCAATTGTTTAAAACATCTTATGAATAGTTAATATTGGTATTAGCAGAAATCATGCAGTAGCTTTTAGGGGAATAAATTATTGAGCAACCACGCTACCACAAATTGCATTGCAAGCAATCTGGGTGGCGATCCAGGAAGGAAATCATTGCACATGCATGCAATGGTAAGATTATGCGCGCAGCAATTAATTCAGTTGCACAATAATTCATTGATGCCAAAACTGCATAACTGCACAATCTTTGTTTTGTAAATCGCTGCATGAAAGAATTTGTTAAAAAATGACTGTATCTACATAGCATACCATCATTTTTTATTCAAGGTTATCTTCAGATAAGCTTGTACATGTAACTGTATTAAAGTGTTCTAGGCCTAGGGGTCTTAAAGTTAGATATCAGCACACAGCATAGTCTACGTAGGCGCGTACCATATATCCCCAAAATCCCCAGATCTGAATATATCATCTAGATAGATATACATACGGTATTAAGTATCTAAGTCCAAATGCAATCACTCACACATATGCGAGGGATGCGAGGTTATTCATAAATAATAATTACCATGCAAATCCCCTACACAGACACAGTATATACTGACAGTAGGTGCAAATATGAACCTGAATGAACAGCCTATAATACCTCCTTATTATGTTATATGAACGATCTAGGAGGCACCCACATCCATGTGGTCAATGCAAAATATAGAAGTACACACCCTTAAAGGGGGTACCCAATGCTGAAACAATGTTAGTTCATTTAAAAGATCATGATTTTATTAGAAGAAAATCATCTGCCTTAAAAAAAATTTAAAATTCGTGTTGCCAGAAAATCCCCGAAATATGGTAAGATTTCAGGATATTTTGGCCCCTCAGCTGTGTCCCAATTTCAGCTAGGTAACCACAATGACGTCAAAGTGGTTACCTTGTCGCGCAATTATAGCAAAATGCGCGCAAGGTGTAATGCATTTTGTACAGTCTAGCGCGCAACACATCTGCAATACGCGAACCTGGGTAACCACTTTGACGTCATTGTGGTTACCTAGCTGAAATTGGGACACAGCTGAGGGGCCAAAATATCCTGAAATCTTACCATATTTCGGGGATTTTCTGGCAACACGAATTTTAAATTTTTTTTAAGGCAGATGATTTTCTTCTAATAAAATCATGATCTTTTAAATGAACTAACATTGTTTCAGCATTGGGTACCCCCTTTAAAAAAGGCGGAGCACATGAAATTTGGGGCGGGGCTTCTTTCGTTACAGCTCTAATTCGGCCTACCGAATAATGTACCATCAATAGATCGACCCCACTCAGCTCAATCGACTATGACACATATCTACGGCATGCGCGGGAGTCCGGTCCGGCCCAGTGGTCCGGCCCCATGCTCGGAGAAGCTATGCGCTATAAATTTGGGTAGGCCGAGTTGCACGCAGCATGCACGGCACATGCACATATATATATCGGTATAAAGGGTACGGTGCGTAGCGTGGACTTCAACTCTCGAAATATAGTTACCGCGCAGTGCCGAGTTCGCCCTAGTGCCGAGTTTGCCCGACCCCATCGACGGCCGGTACCAAATTACAAACCATACTCTGCAGAAATGGCTTCACACCTGATGAAATTGGTCCGCAGCGCCGGTGGTTTCACTGGTTTAAATTCCAAGATTTTAACTACTAGGCAGTTGTTGGTTCCCGTCTCTCGTAAATTCAGCTCCCCTGCAGATGACCTGACAGTCAGCTATCTCGATGATGGAGGTTTGTTTTCATTCTTTTCTGTAAGGACGTGGCCACGCTTTACCAGGCCAGCCATGTCCAGTTAATCACATGCAGTGCAGTGCAGCACGGCTCGCACGTCACGCACTGGTCACCGCGCCTTGTAGTTCCCCGTTGCGTCGCTCCGGGAAGTTGAATGGCCGTGAGAGTTGCTGATGGAATTGAATGCAGTATGCCTGTAAAACTAAAACTTTATCAAAAAGCTAACGCTATTCTTCTGACAATGGAGTCTGTATTTCTTTCCTAAATCCCTCAAAGTTGTGCAATTCAAGTTCAAGCATTGAGATATCTCGGCCATATCGCATCAAACCATTTTAAGTCGTAGTACTACTACTACTACTAAAAAAAAATTCATTTTTGAAATTGAATGAATGTTCTCCCAATTTCCTTATTACACGATTTTCAGCTATGTATTTTTATGTATTCATACTATCTTAGCTTATACTACCAGATGGTTTTTGTAATATCTTTCAGAGAAATAGTGATTTTCATAGATATAATACCAGGATCTCAACTAGCCTGGAAGGCTCTGTGAAGAGAAGAGTAGCGTCAGCTTTTTTTTTTTACTCTTCACAGAGCCTTCCAGGCTAATCTCAACAGACACTCGTGTTAAATATATGGTCATTCTTCCTTTTCAAATATTTTCCTTTGTAAAGGACCTTCTATTTGGAACAAATTACCTCTAAAAATTAAGCAGTGTATGACATTGAACAGCTTTAAAGCTCATTTACAGTATTGGTAGCAAAAAGGAAATTGAAAAGAAACATGTTAAATATAGTCTCATTTTGCTCTCCTCGTATCAAAAGATGTCTGTAATAGATCATTTGGTATTCCATCTATGATTTCTGGTGAATTTCAGTGTAAATATCTGTCAGGAATGCTTGATCACTGCCATTATGCTAGGACCCTTCCACCCCGACGGCTCGCCGCACAGCAATCTTGGGGCTTCGCATAGAGACAGCGTGTGTGCACTGTGTGTAGCTACTCATTATTGGTTTTACACGTGTGTGTACAGTGTATAGCACATGCTGCCTTTGTTGGGATTTTACGTGCCTGTCCCGGCACATAAATTAGTTTTTGCCTCTTATTTGTTTAATAATAAACTTTAGGAGGCGAAATCTTCACAGTGTCTTAGTATTGCTAGTATCTTGCTATTTATCAACAAAAATTGAAGAAATCTGACGAACAGTTTTTGAGGGCTTACCAAAACTTTACATGACCTTTAAGCATAGTTTAAAACCTTTTCTTATGCAGAAACTTTAAATCTAATTTCATCTTAATTTTGCTTTTTTTATTCGATGTAACTGTTATTGTACTATCCATTTGTTTTGATTAGTCTAATTAGTTTTGTATTTTGTATTTTGTATACGGATCATCTATAAGTTTTTCATAACTTCTTGATGATCCAGCCACTTCATAGCTAGTTTCCTTAAGTATGTTCTTTGATGTTATTGTCTTTAGTTTTTGTAAAAAATGTTTTATTGTATTTGTATCCTTTGACTTTGCATGTTTTTTATGAAAGTGGTGAATACATTCTATTCAAATTCAGTTGAATTCAAATAATAATCCACCGGTCATTCTTTGACAATGACAGTGTTGGTGTTACTGTTATGGAACTTATGGACAGTGTGTACGCACACACACTTGTGTGTAATGTCTTCGGAAGTTGAAAGAAGTCACAGTATAGAATAGCACACAATGAATTGCTACTTTAGCTGTTCATGACTCTATTTTCATGCCATGAACCATTTTTAATTTTGTTGATGTTTATTATAATCTATGTTCTTTCATTGCCACTATGAATATTTAAACATTCTCTTTAAAAAAAAATTAATAGTCTTAGTGCTCGTATATATAAAATACATATATTTTGATTATTCCATACGGAGTCAGTCAGCGGTCCATTGAATCACGGCAACAATGACATGAACATAACAGGGCAGTCTTCTTTTATAATCAGCAAAAACCATCATAGACCTACTTGAATTTGGTATCATTGAAAAACCTGTTTATTCCACTTTACATGTCCCTTTTGTAATTTTGTAGTACTGATTATGTAATCATCTGATCATGAAATGTACCTGACACCTGAATATGGGGCCATATCAAGATTCAATGTGCATATACATGTATGCTTTACATGACTAATTAGAATTACACAAGTTTTAAAAAAGGGAAACATTACAAAATTCATTGTTATTGTCATTTGTCAAAAGTGAATTCTTCATTTGATTAGAGAATTGAATGTGTTTTGAAGGATGTTGAGGTGGTCATTTGTGAAGAAGAGTGTTTTCACCTTTTGTTTAGAAGATGAAATGTATTAAATCAATAGAGAGTGAGATTATCACTGTCTTTAAGTTTCATACAGATTCAAGGTACATTTCACCTTCCAAACAAAGGAAGAAAACTTCATTGCATTCATGAATGAATACAAGAAATCTGCGGACTTGGGTCTGATGTTAAAATAATAATAAAAAGTTTTCAAAATCTTTCTAAACAAAATGTACTCCGAATGCATAATGTATACCAACCAAATGTCATTGATATCCTGAACTTGATAGACCTAAATACAAATGCATAGAAATGAAATGCTAAACTAGGTTTCGATTGACAAATTTTAATTCATTTTTTTAAAGGAATTGTTGTCCTTGGGATGAACAGACCTGCAAACAAAAATGCCATCAGTAGAAATCTTCTAAATCTGGTAAGTATTGAAAAGTTTTATTTCTTGTGAAGACCCTCCCTCTTTTCAGGTATAGAATCTTCATGCATAAGTTGACGAGTTGATTCCATTAAATCTATTTTCAATATTGCTATCCCTCTTTAACTCTTGAGAATCGATGATAGATCACAATGGTTTATTTTTTTTACCATACAAATGCTTGCATCATTGTTTAGTGCTCTTTATTTTCCCTATCTGAAGCAAAATTTGTATTTTGATCTCATTTGCAAGATATTAGTTTATTTACTTATTTACGTATTTGCATTTATGATCTCTTTTCTTCAGTTTGAAGAAGCAGTCGCCAAAGTCAAGTTTGATAATAATGTAAGAGCACTTATTATAAGGAGTGAGGCTCCAGGAATATTCTGTGCAGGTGAGTCAAAAGATAACAATTCTTTTTAAAAATAAATATAGAAATGTGGAATTTTTAGACTAGAAAGGGAGGGGTTATATTTTATGAGACTGATAGCACACAAAACTGACATATTGGTCACATGGGCTTTCTGATAACTTTTTAAAGGATTCATGAAACTCATAAACCTGAATTCACAAAGGTGGTTTCAATTCGGACCATGGTTTATGCAGATTTTGTGGTATAAATACGCTTGATTTAGCACATACACTTAAAAAGATTCAATAATGAACGCGCACCGGTCGCGCGTCATTGGCAAAAGCGCTAAATTCACGCTAGTTGCCATGGTTTGGACCATGGTCTGAACCATGGCAACTAGCGTGAATTTAGTTCTTTTGAAACCCCACGCGACCGGCGCACGTATTGTATGTAGGCTGTCAGTTTTGTAAGCTGTCGGTCTACTGGGATGTCCCCTTCAGTTTTCTCCTGATCTACCTGTGAACTTGTTTGGATGTAGTTCAGGAGAGAGAATGTTCAGACTTCCCTGGGTTTACTTACTCTGAAATTCTAGCTTATCATTTTAGATAAATACATGTACATTTAAAGGAGAATTAACCCCAGAATATAAATGTACTTATGTTCAAAGGTGTAATATATTTTTAATCATTGGCCTGTATCACTTTAAAAATAAAATATCAGAAAAGGGTTTAAATCAAGACATTCTAGCACACGGTTTCATCTGCTAACACTTTACATGGGGGCTGCCATTTTCTTGATGATATGGAGTTGTACATGAACCACTGGAAACCGTTCCGGTCAGGAAGATATTTTTGATCCTAAATTGCTTCTCTTCATTGAAAAAAAAATCTCCATATATGATGGAAAATACATAACAGGTGTATACATATATTCTAAAATTTGAGATTTATAGATTTCTTTTTAAATTCTCTGGTTTTTCTAAATAGAAATCGATTTCTTGGGCTTGCATGGCAGAGGAGAACATAATTTATACAACGCGCATTCTGACTATTGAAGTCCATTATCTCAAAGCAGGTGAATGCATACATGTAGTTTGTCACTATTGACGCTCGGGAAAGTTATCATCCATAAATTTGAATTAATTTGCTCCGTCGCGTACGTCATAGTATCAAGAAAATAGATTTATATTTAGTAAAATAGTAGTTTTCAAAGAAATGTAAAACACATTTTTGTTTTTAGAATATATGTATATATCTGTTAAATATTTTAAATCTCAAATAGGATTTTGTATTAGGAAGGAAGAGAATTTTGCATTCGGATTAAAAATATCTTTATGTACACATCAAGAAATGGCAGCCCTCAGGTATCGCTAGCAGACGATAAATTTTGCTGAGAAAAATCCTTGATTTATACCCATCTTGTATATTTTAATGCAAAACTACGTAGGACAACAATAAGGAATAGACTACATCTTTGAATATAAGCACATTTATATTTTGAGGTTAATTCCCCTTTAATGGAGAAATAATTTTATTTCAACTTACATTGAGCAATATACCTGCACACAATTTTGAAAGTCTACAAAGTTTCTGAAGTTCTTAAAAAATGCAGAAATATGCAATTAAGAGAGGATAATTCTTGAGGTATCTAGCAATGATCATTTTCCTGTATGTTTAACTTTATGTATTAGATTATGAGAAGCTGTCTAAGGGATGAACATGAGCATTGTATTTTTTGCAATTGTGACATTTGTCTGTAAATTCTATTGCAATCCTGCTAGTCATGGGTAAATATATGTGGAAGTGATACAAATATACCCCTGCTCAGTTAAAAATACATGGGAGCAGAGAGTAATAGCAATGAAAAGCACCAAAAGAGCTCTCGTACAAAAAAAGAAAGTTAGTACAAACCATTCTACAAGAAAAACTCATTTATACAATAGTTGATTTCAAAAAGGAGCTCCCGTATTTTGACCCTGCTGCCACTCTGACCAGGTGCCGATTTGAAGGAGCGTGCCACGATGGCCCAACATGAGGTGGGTCCAGCCGTCAGTCGAGGAAGGCAGCTCATCCTTGACCTTGGTAGCCTGCCCTGCCCCACCATTGCGGCACTTGACGGGGTCGCCGTTGGGGGCGGCCTGGAGATGGCACTCAGTTGCGACATGAGAATTGCTTGTAAGTGCCTCCATAACACCATACTGTCCTTTGCTATCTGTAAGATGTCTTGACAGTCACTTGTGTATAATAAATCACCTTCTTTTCTTTAGGAGCCGATTTGAAGGAGAGAATACAGATGACCCAGGAGGAAGTTGGGCCCTTTGTTGCCAGATTACGTCAGGCAATCCTTTCCTTTGGGGACCTTCCAATGCCAACCATAGTGGCCCTGGATGGTGTTGCCGTGGGTGGTGGCCTAGAAATGGCCCTGTCATGTGACATAAGGGTTGCTGGTGAGGTGGATTATAAAAACCTAATCTCTTGCTTTGCTTCAAAATAATATTCTTTACTTAGCCTGCTTTCCTACTAACTGGTGTTTTTGTTTTATTTGTCATCCTTACTGTTTTGCTTGTCTCTTTGCTTTTAATTTCCTGTCTTTCTTTTAATTTTTATATTTTCTTTTTGTTATGCATGAATATTAGCTTTGCTCTTTTTTTTCTGTTCATCTTGCTGTCAAAAAATCCACCCACTTTGCTTTGCCCTGTATTGAATTTCATTTATTCATTATAAATATTCCATTTAAATTACATAAAGCAAGTGTTAGCTGTATGATTATGATTGTAAAATTGCTGTATGATTATGATTGTACAATTGAAATTAAAATATCTTTAGGTTTGCATGTGCTCCATTGGGAATAGGTTAAAGGTATTTTGAATTGTACTCCCACTCAAACTGATAAATTCATTAATATCTTTTTAACGATTGATATAGCACTGAACTGCTGATTATTAGTCTTTGCTCTTTACTAAGATAATATGGCTTTCATTAATGATTAATTTGTCTTCTTGATTTGAAAATTGTCATCTTAATCACCAGACAGTTTTTGAATGAGATACGTTTACTTAGGGAACAGGTCAGGGTTCATATTTTGTACAAAAGTAATGTTGTAGTTGGACACCCACTCTTTCACCTGCTTATTCATGAATAATCTTTGCCCTAAATAAAGATGAGGTTTGTAATGATTAATGATAAATATGTGCCAGCTATATTTTCCCCCTAAGTATATTTACCAATAGCCACGTAAATGCTCAGCTTTTTTCCCACTTGAATTATTATGTTTTGAATGGAAAAATGGGAAATGATACTTTACATACAACTGTACAAAAATATTAACTTTATGACTGTGTACATATAGGATAGGTTCAATTTATTTTGTACATGGTTGTGAATTTGAATCTTTTAATTCATGAAAATTTATAAGATATGAACATTCAGTCTATCCAAGCTCTCCTTCCAAAAGTAGAATAGTAAACTAATTGAAAGTATAACTTTATTCACAATTAGTTAAGTAATTATTTAAGCACCCATTGACATTTGGTTCGTGATATTTCATGCTGTCGACTATTTGATAGAAGCCACCAATATACAGCCTGATCTAAATTTGAAGTGCACTAGATAGAATGCTGGTCGACTAAGCAGAATTTATTTATATATATATATATATATATATATATATATATATATATAGAAATGAAATTGATTTTAGTAATTTTGTTTGTAATTTGTTTAAATCTTTTCAGCTTCATCGGCTAAGATGGGTCTAGTTGAAACCAAACTTGCCATCATCCCTGGTGGAGGTAGGTTTTGAAAATATAGATAGGTTAGAAGAAAAAGTGTCCTCCCCTTTAGCTATGCCACTGTATGCTATAATGCCTAAATGCATGCTCTTACGGACAAAGCAAATAGAGATTTATTTAGACTTCATATTCAGTATGTGGGCATCCCATGTTTAAGAAGCTTCTTGTCTTATAAAAAGATGCATAATTTATTTCATGGTCCATATTCTACCAATTCAGTTAAACCTGACTCAAGGACTAAAGTAATGTTAACCAAAGAGAAAACTGCAACCTAGATACTTTGTTGAACTTAACTTAAGACCGAGCATTAACCCATGCAGACTGGCTTTAAATTTTAGAGGACAGATCACCGAGTTCACTCTGTTTGTTACCAATTTTCTCAAATATTTTTTTCTCTCTTTGTCTTTCCCTAGTATTCATTCCATGAGTGAGTGAAATATGAAGCCATACACTCCTCACAGTAGTGCTTCATTATACATTGATGTCTTCTTCCCACCTCCATAGACTTAGCTTGCAAGTCTTTGTGGACGTGCAGACTGAATGAGTAGCTTCCTAATATCTTTAGTGTTTAGTCAGAGGTGCCATATGATTATACAGTGCGTCCCAGAAAAAACGAAACCCTAGAACAAAGGGCTAGTGTAACCACACTATGTGCTCTATGACAATGATTATCTTTTTTCCATAAACTAGAAGTATTATGCTTTTAAATGATACCTAGATGTCATCCATCCATACATGCCTTACCGAGCAGCAGCATTTTGAAAATGACATGTAAAAACTCAGTTGTGCCAGATTTGGGTAAAACCGTTAGTATCACATGCGAACTTGACGTAAGGGAAATACCCGCTTTAAAAGATATGATACTTGAAATTCCCTTGTGTGACGACATGCATTCAATCAGAAATTCTTAAAACACGGGTCAATACTGATATCCAGTGCTGGCAGATGCATACACCCTCAAAACTTCCAAAATCAATAAATATCCTTCCAAAGATGAAAAAGTGCCCCTCCTATGATGGAAAAGGTGCTCCTTCTGAGGTGGGAAATTGCCATAATCTTGATATTTTTCTGCCTTATGTACCCTTTCTACCTTGTATATCATTTGATGACAATTTAAAGTGCCACTTACTTTACTTATATGAAAAATATCACCTTTCTGTCCGCTTTGTTCTTAAAAGAAATTGCAGTTCTGAAAAATGCATAAAATTGCTTTTCATTTCGATTGCAGGTACCATTTCAATACAAAACATGCCCTTTTTCCCCCCTCCCCCCCCCCCCAACATCGACAAAACATTAACCATCATTTATTTTATGATGAGGGTTTTATCCTTACCCTCATTATTAGAAGAAACAGATGAAAACAGTCTTCTCATAGCGTTTTAAAAGTCATGTTTCATTCGGGTCATGTTCGCATGTGATCCTAACGTTTTCACGGTTTTACCCAAATCTGGCACAACTGAGTTTTTACATGTCATTTTCAAAATGCTGCTGCTCGGTAAAGCATGTACGGATGGATGCCATCATGGTATCATTTAAAAGCATAATACTTCTAGTTTATGGAAAATATATAATTATTGTAAGAGAGCACATAGTGTGGTCACAATAACCCTTTGTTTTAGGGTTTCGTTTTTTCTGGGACGCACTGTATAATGTATATATAATTATAAATGTTTACTTATTGGTCTGTTCTACGTGTCTCAAATCTAGGTGGAACTCAGAGGTTACCAAGGGTGGTCGGCCCATCCATCGCCAAGGAACTCATGTTCACAGGTAGGGTTGTAGATGGAGAGGAGGCGGCTCGTATAGGACTGGTCAACCATTGTGTAGAGCAGGATGATAGCCAGGAAGCAGCCTACAAACGATCCTTGGACCTTGCTAGAGAGATTGCAACTCAGGTCAGTGTGTGTGTGTGTATGTGTAATTAGGTTTTTACAGACGTGTATTAATCAGATATGATTATTTACATTTGGGGACCAACCTGTGATGTCATTATCCAAAAGATGTGACTTCGTTTCGAATCTGGGTTCAATCAGAGTTGGATTGTAGGCGAAGAAACCTGACTGCGGACATTAATGCTAGACCAACTCACATCTTACATCTCAGAGACAACGGGGCATTAGTCTCAGTACTAGGCTGTAGTAAGCTTTTGTAACAGGCTATGAAGCTAAACTAAACCAGCTTTCTAAGTTACTCATAAGAATTTCTTGTTTTACTCTGATTAGTGCTAGAAAAGCATCTTGAGTGTGTGTCTGTTTCAAAGCTATACTTACTTTTTTTGCCGGAAAAAGGTGCTGGGTCCTCTGATATCAAGGAAAGCAATCTCTTTTCTTAAATATGTATGATGGTATATGGTATAAACAATACTCTTTTTGTTTTGAGACAATATGATTTTTGTGAAAATTTTCACCAAAAAATTTTCTTCAATATTGTATTGTATGTCTGAAAATGATAGAAGCATAAGAAAAGAAACTATTCTGTTTAGGAAAAAAATGCCCCAGTTCATTTTGTGGCTTAATTTTGTAATTTTGAATTGTTCTGTCCATCCAGGGTCCAATTGCACTGAGGATGGTGAAGAAAGCAGTGGATAAAGGTTCAGAGGTAAGTTAAGCCTAATTTTATATTCAGGGTGGTTTGCAAACTGTTAATTTTACTCAAGAGAGGGTGAGTTTTTTTTTTTTTTTTTTTTTTTAATGAGAATGTTAATGTAAACCAAGCCCTGAAAGCCATGACATGTCAATAATTTTTTCATATCATATAATTCTTGAATAAGATTTGTTGGTGTTCAAAGATGTGAAAATGTGAAGTTTGACATTTTGTATGAAATAACGATGCAGACAACACATGTATAATTTACTCAGTCTGGTACATCTTGATTCTGATATCATATCTCTTTATTGGTTGTACTTACAGGTGGATTTTGCATCTGGACTGGCGTATGAAGAAGCATATTATGCTCAGGTAATAAGAACTCTTTTAGCATTTTTGGATCAATATAGTCACTATCAATATTATTTATCCTTTATTTGAAGGGGAATATTGTGCTTTGTATCTAATTTTAAAAATGAAAAAATAATGTTTTAAAATGTATGGAGTCTGTGTGTTGTAATTTATATTTGTAGGCAGTCCATTAAATGATTGTTGTGAGAATTTGATTTATTATTTGTTGATTGATATTTTGTCTCCATCTAATATTCTGATTTTCATATTTTTTAAGCAAAAGAACTGAAAAATCCTCAAACATTGGCATTTAATACACTGGTGTTATGATTTAAAGGAGTATATTATTATTTTTCTTTTTTACCTCAGAGACCCTTTAAGTTTCCTTCAACATTTATAGCAAAATTGATATGCACTTTATATTGATAACACATGCTAAACCTATTAAACATATATGGCCAAACCTGTGATCATATGTATACCTGTATAAGACCTACCAGTCTGCAAAAAATATTTACCTGGTTTCCCTTGAGTAGATTTTTTTTTTTTGGTCAGAACATGACTTTAATAGCAAGCACCTGAATGCTAAGACTACCTGCCTAAAATGACTTTTAGATCCAGTTTTTACTATCCATACAGACTTGGCTAATAATCTGTATGGTGCTTTGATCGCGTATTTGCTGTTGCAAATGCGCTACATGAATTGTAAGGTTCGCATATATCATTTGTAGTGATTGTGCTGTGCCTGCCCATAAAAAAATTTGAAAATCAGTGGAAATAAATTTTGTGTTTACAAACCTTTATTATAGCCAATACCTTGCCACTTTGTACTTGTAATTTGCCAAATTTTGCTTCTTTTGCAGGTAATCCCAACCAAAGATCGTATGGAAGGCTTGATGGCATTCAGGGAAAAGAGAAAGCCAAATTTTAAAGGAGAATGATTCATCTGACATGCAGATGCTATCCCATCATCATGGCATTTCAAGATCTGGATACAAGTAACAAGAAGAATGATTGGTCCATGCGCATTGCTATGCTGATGACTATGGAAGGATCTGGGTATTTTGAGAATAATTTATCTAAAGATCAGGCTGCCATGATATCATTGTGGCGATTAAGGATCAGAGTATAGAGAATGATTTGTCTGGTATCCGGATGCTATGCCACTGCCATGGGGATTACTGATCCAGGGTATGGGTAACATAGACTGAAATGTGGAACAAGCTCTTTATTGACATCATCTGTACTAATATGACTGTTGAACAACCAAGATCTGTTGAAGTCAACTTCAATTAACAATAACATTTGGTGATACATGTTAATGCACCCTGATGAAATGAAATGCCATTAAGAAATCACTTATAGATGAAGGGAATGAAAGGCTGGTCAGACTTCACTGATAATGATTTAACAAGTTACAGTCACAAGATTTTCAATTCAAGGTACACCCTACAGCTGCCCTACTCTTAACACACATGAGTAATTACACGTACAGACAACATAGTAATGTGTACTTTTAATTGAAAATCTCGTTTTCATTATTGCTATAGGTTAGGTCTGACCATCCCATAAACCTCCACCCCTTTTTATTTAAGAGATTTGCTTCAAAAAGCATATGATTGATCATGTGTGCTACTTGATAATTGGTCTTTAATTTTGCAAATTGTAAATTCTAGTATGCCAGTCAGACTATTGTCTTGATGGGTTTTAGTTTGCTAAAACATCTACTTCCTGTCTCATCATGTCAATCATACTGTCTGACAATTTTCACAATTATACTGGATTCTATCTATCAGACTATTTCATCACCTTTAAAGAACTTCACGCGACTGTTTAATCATGATCCAATGATGTGACTCATTGTGCTTACCCTAGGTTGTTGACTGGTATTGATTTGATTTTTAGTTGTCCATGGAAACCTCACACAATTTTTAATCTATTTCTGACTTTTTGCTATGTTCATTATATTGTAATGGATTATGGAGAATGCCATTCAAAATATAATATAGAGAGATGATATAATCATAAAAATATTCAGTATTATTGACGTTATATTTAAGGTATTGTTTTCTTCTGTTTGGAGCCAGAAGGGCGTTAACTCATATACTTTGATATAGATTTAACAACCTCCTGGCTCAGAACAGACGATTTTAATGTATGTTCATGGTCATGAAAGTTGTTGGATTGTTTAGCGGTTTTGCTCAGAATGTAAAAATTCCCTTAAAGTTTTGGGGGGTTTTTCTCAAAGAAAACTATCAATGTTTACGTTAAGTACGGGAAAAATTAATGTTCATTTGCAAACATGAATTGACCCTAAAATCTTAGATACCATCATAACTAGAGAATTAATTTCAACTGCATCTGAGACCATTGTTGCCATCCATATTATTCTGCTTCCTGTTACCTTGTGGACCAATTATTCAATATGTGCTTTCAAGATTTAAATCATACCTGTATAAAATGTATCAAAGAAATAACCCTATAATGCTTCACTAGAAATTGCCCCCCTTTTTTTCTTCAATTGAACATCATGAACACTAAGTGAAATGTTGCACTAGATTTACAACCTATTACATGGACACAGCTTTTTTTTTCTTGCATCCTTCTTAAAAATGCAGTTTCTTTTTCAATAGGAATGTTTTCGAGTGTATAGGATATATTTTTGAAGACATATGTTTTGGTTTTTTGTAAAAGTTAAGCCCCAAATCAGAGTTTATGTGCAGAATCCAGGCATCAAGATGCTGTGAGACGACCTTTATTGTTATGGGAGCAATGAACGTAGCTTGGCTACTTTCCAGAAACTATGAATAAAATATTGTTGTATATGAAAATGAAATCAGAATGTGTTATCGTTCTTAAATCCTCCCCCCTCCCCTAATATTGTAACTTTTTGTTTTGTTTTGTTTTGTTTTTGTTTTTTATTTGATTGTGAGAAAACTTCTAGGAGGAAGGAGATGTACTATAGTAGAAAAATGTACATGTAGAAGAAAATATTGGAGCTTCAGTTAGGATTCTGTTAGGGTTCATCACCTACATGTATATGTACTTTTCATAATAGATGAACTTTATTGTCTGTACAGTATTACACGAGATATATTTTGTCATGCACTGGCATAGAACAAGTAAAAAATATTCAGTGCAACAAAATGCCAAAATACACTGTACATGTATCACTATTACACTCATAGAGTATGGGATTGAGTTTGTGAGAGACTGAGTGTGTGTGAGAGAGAGAAGAGGAGAGAGAGAGAGAGAGTGGAAAAAAACGGGAGGGGGGAGGTGCATGGTCAATCCTCTCAAGATTACATATGAACACAGTATTACAAATTCAATTTTATCTAACAATAATTAATGCGTTTATTCCACCCAAAACCTGCTCTTGATAACCTTGGATGCTTGCTGGATTTTTTTGTTTTTTGGTGTCTAACCTATCACCAGCTAATACATGCTAACTTGAGCCGAGAGAGAGAGAGAGAGAGAGAGAGAGAGAGGAGGAGGAGGAGAGAATTAGGAAGATCCCGTGGATAAAGGTGGGATCAATGGAAAGAAGAAAGAAAAGATCCAGGGATCGCATAATACACAAAGTTCTAGGGCCAGTTTCTCGAAAGCATCACAAGTCTATGTTCTTGGACATCCCATGGAATGGTGTGTACAAGAATTGACATACGTGATGAACAATGCATGGGATTGCCACGAACTAAGATTTGGCCTTTGGACCTCACTCATATCATAGTAGAGTCCTAGATCTCGACACACCCCTTTGCTCTATGGAAGGCTGTACATGTATAATCTATTCTTAGGTTCCTAACTTCCTATTTAAAAGAAAATCACATCAAAGCAAAGTTCCATCTATGTTCAACTGATATTATGGACATGTTTAAAAGGGAAGGGAGCAAATAGCACTGCACTTATATTATTTCAACTAACCCTATTTCCCAAACAAATTTGAGTTAGCTAGCTATCCATACACAGATGCGTATTATGGGTGCACGCCTGTAATTATTTCCCCATAGGCTCATGTGTTAAAAAAGAGAAATGAAAAAATCATGAAAAATAAGTGCTAGCTATGGCACCATTAAAACTTGTGTCTTGACTAGTTTAAACAATTTCCTTTAATTCCTGAAAATATGAAGGGGTATTTTTCAGCATTTTTTTCTCTCTACAGTGGCTGCAACTTAGACTAACCACAAACCATGGCCTGAGCTGCAGTGGTTATGAGGTTTCTTGGGCTGCTAATAAAGTCCCCATAAAATCCTACTTGGACCATATCCTGCTCTCTTATGGGACTGATCTGAACCAGTAATAATTACTGGTTATTATGGAAAAAAAGTGTTCAAATATTTATCATTGATTTTATATGATTTTTTTATTTCAACAATTTATCATCTTTGCCACAGGTCAAAGGGGAATCCCGGAAAATGACTGGATCATATCTAATTACAGGCGTGCGTCCTTTAATTCACATGTCATATATGCTCGATCTTCGAGGGTTGGTAAATGTTATTTATCTGGTAAAAAATTGAGGAAGAAAAGTTTCACGCTTGAAATGGCAACTACTGCTAAACGATCGAGAATGGACGAAGACCCGGCTGTTACTAATTTCAGAGAGTATCTACGGTTCAAGACGGTGGAGCCAAATCCTGATTATGGTGAGATTATAATTATTTGACGTACCGTACCGTAAATCATCATTCTTGTGCAGGTTGATGATAGCGGTACCGGTACTCTGTCGGTGATACGATGCCCGCTAGTGCTCGCTCGCCGGGCCGTGGGGCGCCAGGACGGATCAAGACCCGCTGCTTATGCTCATGCTCATGGGGTCAGCTCTGACAGAAACATAGACGCGCTTCGGCCTCTCCTCTAGCTGGCTCTCGGGACCATCACTCGGGACCATCACCATATGGGGCTGTGTTAATTTTGGCCTGTCAAGACCTCTAAGTTGAAGAGGTAAAAACACCAATAATTAAATAGGCAAACTTTTGAGAAAATACTTCCTTCTACATTTTAGAATGATAGAAAAATTAGAATATCTAATTTCATGCAAGATCCTTCGATAGGATCTTTATCATCTTGATCAAGTGAAATTTTCAGGCTGTTTTTGGTCGCTGATCTTGCTCCTCTTCCCCACATATATGTGCAAGATATCACACACTTGCTTTGGGAGGCAATTTCTCATGGTATGAAGGTACAGAGTACGAGGTTATCTCCAATAACCTCGCATAAGTGTGAGTGGCTCTGCCTCTGAGCTGACCAAGGAGTTGCTCTGAGCAAGGAGTTGGGATGACCAGAGAGCAGTTCCTAAAATATGTTTTTTTGCCTCATTTTATGATCTTGTACCGTGTTCTTTGTTTCAATAGTGTGGAGAACATACACGTAGTCCCACACGTATGAAAGCCATTTTATGCGCTTAACTATACGCGTTCGGTAATACCATGCTGTTCAGAAATACAATCCTTGACTGTATCGGCAGGAGGCACGTTCTCGGGTTGTCCGTCCGTCCGTCCGTCCCGCTTTCTCGTTCTAGCGATAACTCAGGAACCACATGAGGTATGAATTTCAAACTTGGTGCAATGCACTAGTATGTATCACCATAGGAAGACGATCTAATTAAATTTTGGGGTATGTAGGTCAAAGGTCAAGGTCACCAAGGCCAATTCCTGAAATTTCAGGTGTTAGCCTTGTTCTAGCGATAACTCAAGAACCATTTTGAGGTATGAACTTCAAACTTGGTGCTAGTATGCATCACCATAGGAAGACGATCTGATTAGATTTTGGAGTATGTAGGTCAAAGGTCATGGGTCAATTTCTGAAATTACAGGTGTTAGCCTTGTTAACGCAATATCTCAAGAACCATTTGAGGTATGAATTTCAAACTTGGTACTAGTATGGATCACCATAGAAAGACGATCTGATTAGATTTTGGGATAAGTAGATCAAAGGTCAAAGGTCATAGAGGTCAGTTCTGAAATTGCAGGTTTTAGCCTTGTTAATGTGATATCTCAAGAACCATTTGATCCATTAACTTCAAACTTGGAACTAGTATGCATCACCATAGTGAGACGAACTGATTAGATTTTTGTTCACATAGATCAAAGGTGACAGGTCATAGAGGTCATTATACAGGTGTATATGAATTTATTTTTTTTTAACCTTTGTTATCACCATATCTCAACTATTTTGTATTCATGACTAGGAGGAGATAAAGCGATCAGACTTTTGGGTTATAAGGTGTAAGGCCAAATGTCAAAGAGGTCAATTAACATGTAATTAGAGGCTTTTTATTCTGGTAATCTGGTTATCACACTTTCAAGAACAGTTTGAGCCATCATCTGAATTTAGGCAGAGGCATATAGGAGACGCAGTTGCATTCATCTTGTTTAATCTGCATCTTTAGTTGACTGGACCCATGTATTTCCTTGTTTTTCCCATTCTTTATCTTCTAGTTCTATTCCTCCCTATGTACATCTATGTTTTTCTGTTAATATTCTCTTCTCATTGTATATTTTGTACTTTGATTTTTTTTTATTTGAAACATATTAAAATAAAACTTTGAAAAATGAATTAAAAAATGTTCATCTCATGACATACCATCATTCATTTAGTCATTACTTTCCTTGTAAGGTTATACACAAATGCAAAGAATATAACTTCCTATGAAAAAAGAAAACAAAAAAGTGTTGTGGTGTTCCCAAAATGTGTATGTGTTTCTGAGATGAAAATACTATTTTTCTGCACAAGTATAGGAATGCTTATTGTATCAGTTAACAAATTTTTAATATTCATCAGTACAAACAAGGGTCAGAGTTTGTAGACTGCCGAAAGAGCAAAAATGCTGGCACAACTGACCAAACCATGCAATAACCATATATTTTCCACTGGAAATGTTGTTGTTGTTGTTTTTTTTTTTTTTTTGGGGGGGGGGGGGGGGGTAGGTTGCCTTTTCAGGCATGACTGCCTCCTGAAATGCTTTCCCTGTAAATTGGTGTCAACTTGAAGGCTGATGTCTACTCTTCAGTTTGATACCATATTGTTGAAGTGCCACAAATCTGATGATAAATGAACTGTTGGACCCCGTTCTCATTACGAGATTGGAAAGTGGATCGCTCCATCGTGGATCGCGCCAGGGCGGTCCACTGGCACGCTGCTGGCACGCCGCGGGTTCACACCTGCTGAGGGTAGCGCGATCTATCGTCGCACTTCTCTTTTTCAGGGTTCTTGTTGCCATGACATCTGATGTAATGGGGTCAACGTTTTCGCGCATAATTCGATTCGGCTTAACGCTAGCGATCTATACCGACTGTATACTGTGCGCTATATGCGAGCTGTATCCTTACATTGTAAACACTTCGTGGGTCACGGCGTACTTCCGGCGTACTTCGCATCTTCCTGTTCTCACTACAAAAGAGAGATCGATCTAGCGCGCGCTAGATCGCGCTATCTCTCGTAGACCACCCCCCAGAGGTGGTCCGGTTTGGGATCGCTGTGGATCGCCCTGGATCGCGCCGGAACGACGTCGCCGCGTTCTCACCATAGAGGTGGCGCGATCTAGCGCGCGCTAGATCGCTCTATTCCTTGTAATGAGAACGGGGTCTTGGTGAATGTGAGAAATCATTTCTCATTACAGGACATTTGGAGGGCAGTGTACTTTTTCATGAGTATATGAATAAAAAACGAAGGTGATATTTACACTAGGTGCTCATAATACTTTGTGAAAGGGAATTTTAGCGAGCTCTGCTGAGGTGAACTTCAGTATACATGTAGCTGAGAGCATGGCTTGCAGAATTTACTAAAATTAACAGCTTCCGATACAGCATGTGCCATTGCTCAATTTGTAAACCCTTTCTTTTTTTATGTAGTCATTGGACAGTCTCCATTTACATACAAACCTCGTAAGTACGGAGATAACTTGACTTTTCCTCTTCCCATTCTGCAGCTGGTGCAAATGCTTTCCTGAGGCGAATGGGAGATGAACTTGGTCTACCAGTGCAGTTTGTAGAGGTTTGTTAACAATGTATCTAATATCTGATATACTTGGAAGTTTTCTTCCCTGTAAATCTTCTGTTTTCCTTTTTCCATTTCTCTCTTTCCCTGGTTACCCCATTTCTCTCCTTCTTCCTCTCCCCCCCCCCCCCCCCCCCCCCCCCCCCCCCCCCTCTCTCTCTCTCTCTCTCTTTCTTGAGCATTATGGCAATGAAATATTCAAGTATTGTAAATTCTGTACAAAGCTATATACTCCAAGTGATAACTTTTAGGCTTTAGGAACTTGTGCACAGATACCATGTTTTACACTATTTTTCTGTGTAATCTACAGGTTCACCCTGGTAAGACGGTAGTTGTTATAACATGGGAAGGAACACACCCACACCTCCAAAGCATCATTCTCAACTCACACATCGATGTCGTACCAGTCTTTCCAGTAAGTTTAGCCATCTGCCTTCTTACTCACAGTGTGACAGAGGGACTGTCTGGAATTGTGTTTGGTTTTTGTGTTCATTGTATCCAGATTGGTCCACAAAGTTGTTTTTTGAGTGAGCAATAGTGTCAATATTACTATTCATTTACAGGCCTGGGGCTCTTTTTTGAGATTTACTGCAGTAAAAGTGAAATTTGGGTGGGATGATTATATGTCTTTTTATTGTTTTTTGGTAGCTTAGCAAGATGAAGTGGCATGTAAAACCATGGATTTTTACCATAAAAGATGCATCCGGCCAACACACAATCATCTTGGATCTACCAGGGCAGGGTAGTTGAGACTAGAGTGCATACCTTCCCCAGTTATTAAGTCCAAGAGAGGGAAAAGACAAATTCTAAGTGGCCAGATGCTTGCCTTGTTTTTGAAAACTCTGCAGTTTTATGTGCCACTATGTTTTGCTCAGTTAGCTTTAATACCTGAGCTATTTCTTAGCTTTTAAAAAAGAAGTTCTCTCTGCTTCCCATGTATTTTTGTCACTGATGTGCAATCGCCATCTCAAGTTAATTTTAACAAAATCCATATATATACATGTATGTATTGGCTTTTGTACTTTAAAGCATTTAAAACCTTTTTTTCCCCCCCTATTTCATTTGATTTTAGGAACACTGGGATTGTGATCCATTTGAAGCAAAGAAAATGGAGAATGGAGACATTTATGCAAGAGGAAGCCAGGTGAGTCAGGTTATAGATTTTTCTAAATGCAAGATATAACCATATCACTCTCTAATTTTTTAGATGATTAAAGGTACAATGTGTTGACTTTTTTTTAGCCAGAATACATTTTGTTGAATATTTTGGGGGAATCTACCATCAGTTTATGATAATAAATTTGAATCCATTCTTTAATCTATGTTACTTTCGCTCAGGGAACATAGCTCATTGAGTATAAATGTTTTGAATGCTATGTATTTCAAATATGTAAATAATAAATGGTGATTCATGATGCAGATGTTTCAATCATTCATTAACTAATGCTTATATTTTCATTTCCCATATTCTCCAAATCTCTCCCCCCCCCCCTCCCCTTTCTCTCTCTCTCTCTCTCTCTCTCTCACTTTCTCTCTGTTACCCTCTATTATCTCACAGGATATGAAATGTGTTGGCATTCAGTAAGTTTTCCTCCAATTATCTTTGTAACTATAGTTAGTGATACCTGATTATTTTGAATGAGATGTAGTCTTTTTGGATTCACTTTCCTAGATTTTTTCAAATTCATCGGCTCATTTGAAGTAAACCCAGGAATACCGGTAGACTCTTTTGAAATTTCAGTTAGATTTTTTGTATTATGATTATTATTTTCTGTACATTAGATTTATTTATGTCACAATGGGAGCTTATTCAGTATGCTTTCTAAATATGTATCAATGTAGATTAGATTAGCCTATTAAAGTTTAATATTCAGTGAGCATTCTTTGAGTGTGAAAGTGTAGACTAGTTTTTCTGATTTCTCTTCAGGTACATTGAAGCGATCCGTAGACTGATGCGGGATGGGAAACGGTTGATGCGTACTATACACATGACCTTTGTCCCAGGTGAGAGATATTGAGCACTGTCAACTAATTAAACTTCATCTGCATGGAGATGTTTTCAGCAGGCTTCTTGCCAGAAAATTATTTAAGCTGAGTCGAAATTGAGGGAAATATGGCATTATGGCATTCCAGGGAGATGATTTGGGAGGACCAAAGCAGTTCTGCAGGTTGAAAGTATACACTGACATATTTATTGTCTTTGTCAGTACCCTAGTCAGGGGAGAATTTTCCATTCGCCTTTTTTAAAAAGTCCCCCACGCTTGGTATGAGTGTTCAAGGCGTTATGCATGGGGTCCACTCGCTATTCATAAGGACCGCTATTCATAGAAAACCGCTATTCATTTCACATATGTTATGAATAGTGGTCCTTATGAATGGAAGTCCTTATGAATAGCGAGGTCATTTGTCTATGGTTTGCTCGCTGTGTAGAAGGACCGCTATTCATTTAGTCACACAGCGGTCCTTATGAATAAATGGTCCTTATGAATAGTGGTCCTTATGACTAGCGAGGTTACCCCTTATGCACTGGGGACCATCCTGGTTGCGACTTACAGATTTCTTCATTATGTTCCAATTTCGTCATGGTAATTTATAATGATGTATTGAAATACTTGCATTTTGGAGAGAAAATTTATTTCCATCCAATCATTCACCTTGCTCTTGAAATTGGCTAAGAATCTCCAATGACGTAGAAGAAATAATCAAGCAAATCTTATCATTTTGTTTCATGGAGTATATGAATTTGACCTTGTTCTCGAAACAAATTTGAGGAAAATTTAGGGTACTTCTCTGTATAAGCTTTTCTGATGAATAATTGTGATGCATGATTATTTTGTTCTGATGCAATCTGTATTTTATGAACTTCAAATGAAATGTGCAAAGAAATGTACTTGTTTATGGATCTTGTGACTGCATACCTGCCGGGACAATCCGGAATTTGGTAAAAGAAAGATCCACTTCTACCACTGTGTCCCTATTTTTGCAAAAATCTTTCTGTAGTAATGTATAGGAAACTCAGAAATGTCCCGATTTTCAGCCTCTGCCTTGTCATTTGTCCCTATTTCTTGGGTTTCAGGGTTGGCAGGTCTGTGACTGCCAAGCAAATGTCAAGAGCAACTCTTGCACCTTACGATCTTATATGATCTTTATATGCTCATAAGGTTGTACTGCTAATGCTGATTGCCTTGTATTGTATTCTATGTTGTTGTTGTTCTGAAGCGTTTTTTGTTTTGTTTTGTTTTGTTCTGTAGACGAAGAGATCGGTGGGAACCTTGGAATGGAAGCCTTCACTAAGACCCCAGAGTTTAAGAAGCTCAACATGGGCTTTGGGCTTGATGAAGGTAAAGCATGAAACATTTAAATAACAAATCTCATCATTAAGAGACTACAAATAAAGGTTATCTGCCAAATTTTATGGGGAAATATATATGAGCTAAGAAATAGAAATATGTGGAATCTAGTCAATTGGTTTGTCACTTAGAATTTTTTCATTATTTCTATTCTAATCATCCTCAAGAAAATTGTATGATTTGTGTTGAATTCAGTTTTTATAGTTTCTTGGGGATGGATAGTAATGGTAGAGGAATTTATATTTCATATATATTGTATTACACCTCTTTATATGACGACTTTGTCTTAACCATTTGTTTTGATTTTCTTTAAAATGTTATAATGAATATTAAATATCCTGTGCCCTGAAAATTCATGGAAAGATTGTATATTGAATATTGTAAGGGTTATGTAAAATGTTTGAATTACAAATGTGCTTGCTAAAGAACACATGTTCATAAATAGTTCAATGTTTGGTATGTTTTGACATGGTAAATTTTGGTATATGTTGTCCTCTTTGGTCAGTTGTTGCTTGAGTTTATTTCTGCACATACCCCTCTCTCCTCTCCCCCTTCCTCTTGTTCTCTCTCTCTCTCTCTTTCTTTCTCTCTCTTTCTCTCTTTCTCTTTCTTGCTCTCTCTCTCTCTCTCTCTCTTTCTCTCTTTCTCTCTTTCTCTCTTTCTCTCTTTCTTATTTATTATTGACTGCCTCTGTCTAACTTGGACTACTTGTCTTCATACCATCTCCCTGCAAAGAGGTTGATTGCAACATTTCTGCATGTATGCTTTTCTTTTCTCCACCATCCTTCCTCATTCTTTTAGTTGGAATGCACTGTGGCCCTTAATCCTTTTACTTCTTACTTTGAATCTTCAGTTATCTATGGATGAGTATACATCATGAAATTTGAATGTTGAAATAATCAATAAAAATAAATGAACAAAATGAAGTATAAAACTAAATATCTCCTCCCTTTCTCTCATCTGAATTCCCCTCTTTTCTACATCCAATCCTCCCTCTTTATCCATATGTCTATGCCCCCCCCCCCCCACCAAAGTACCCTGTATCCTCCTGCTATACACCCAGCTGGAGTTGACTCCAGGGGTTTATCTTCTCGAACCATAGGTTACCCTTCATAAGCATAGTGCACACATTTCCTCATGTCTAATGAATGGGCAATTATGTATGCTTACAAATGCTTATTTCATCAATGGTTGAGGTTAAAACCATGGTTCAGACCATGGTTTAAATTTAAATTTAAACTTCCTTTATGAATTCAGGCCAACCGTATGTGTATGCAAACATGAGCTTTTGAGACATAAAGGAAAGATCAACTTATTTTTTTTCGGTTCGATTCAGGACTAGCCAATCCAACTGAGAAATTTTCACTTTACCATGGAGAAAGAGCATCGTGGCGTGAGTAAAGCTGGCGGCATATGCTCTGGCGACAATTGCTGCAGGCTTTATTTCATCAGCGTTATAGGTTTAGGATTAGAAATCGAATTGCAATTGGGACTTTAGGGTTAGGATTAGTTAGTATAGGATATTGACCTTGAGCAATTGTTGGTGGAGCCTGTGCCATGAGTAGACTCTATGCATGTCTACATGTACCAATTTTTCTTATGTAGCAATGCATACATTTGTGGTTGTATATGATGTTGCTATACTTGGCTTCATGTGTGCTAACATTTCAAATTATCACCACCTCCCCATTTTGCCCACCAAAAAAAATTGCTCATGAAATTATGACCAAACTGATCTTATATTTTCTTTGAAAATGATTTCAAAATCATCAGGACTTGCTAACCCTACAGAAAAGTTCAGTCTATATCATGGAGAACGGGCTATTTGGTGTAAGTACTTGTGTATGCATATCCAAATCATGTATGTGAAGTCCAACAGTTGGATGGAATGGAATGGTTGAGCGTGTGTAATATGTTATATTTGTAATTTGACAAGCAACCATTGTATAACAGTATAGCAATGACTATACAGTAGCTATGACTTGAGCTGCAAGTATGAATAGATAATCAATTTATGAAATATGTTAGGCCAGGAAAAAAATTAACCTCTTTCCTCAAATTTAAGTTCAGCTATTTTAATGATGATGAAAAGTCTGTGGCTGGAATGGTCGTGTCTCAGAAAACTTGATTTTGCAACAATGCATTCAGGATAATTGCCCATAGCATATCTTGTGTTTGGCTCAATAACTTTTGATTCAGAACCAGATGAATTAACAGAAAGAGCAAAGATATTCATACACACTATGCCCACTTTTGTTATGCCACCACATGGTATTTGATGCCAGGAAAATCAGCATTTAGGTCCTTAAAAGGCCCCTGCAACCAAACACAACCCAAATGCAAGTTTATTGCTGTTGATACTAATAAAAACAGAATTATAAAAAAAAGTTTATTGCTGTTGATGTACAGGCATACATACAACTAAGATTCTGTTATTCAAACATTGTAGTTATGGTTCATAGATTTTCAAATGTTTTTTGAAATATTTTTCCCAACCTCCTAATGCGCCTGTCACACTTTGCCGGATAAGGCAAATGCATGAGAAACGAATGTCGATTTTTGGCATCCACTGATATCCGTTAAAATGCGTTTCATGTCCTTTTTATCCTTTGGATGGACATTCATCGTCAGGTGATTTCCGTCAAAGCAGCCAGAAAACTTTGTGCATGCATAAAATTTTTTCTCACCAGAAACGGATAGCGAGATCCAGCCCTTGCCCGATGGTTGTGCGTTTTCTCCTCTATGTGTATTGTACTTGGATGTTTTCCACACGTTTCCATCCGCTAGGCATCCTGCAGGGTCTGTTGCTGCAAGAGATGGGACGGATGGGGTGGATGGAAGGGGCATGTACAGGACATCAAACACACACACACCGCATAGCCATAGGACGCCAGCAGGACGACTACCGGTCAAAACGTACGTAGTTATGGATGACAGACAAACAGGACGGCTGTAAGTGATGATTACAGCACATCTGCAGGATATCTACAGCACATCCACAGTATATGAACAGGACATGGAACTGATGTTTAACGAATGTGTACCAGCCTGCAACTGACACCGGCAAGGGCATATACGTTTCACTCATTCGTTCGTCATGCGTTTTGTCCAGTGGGCTTGCGGTGCATGTTCGTTTCTCTTGCGTTTGCGCACGTTCCACTGTCTTGTATACAATCGTCCCAGGTGCGCTGTTTGTATGTTTTATTCGGTCCCTGGACCGTGCATGTACACTCCTGCAGAATGGAAATTTACACTTTGTTCACCGGATTGACGATTTGAACAACGGATAAACAAAATACCATCAGTTTCTTCTACGTTGGGCAGATCCGGCGATGTGTGACAGGGGCCTAAGTTCCATCCCCCCAAAAAGCTCCAGATCTCATTCCTGCAATGACATCATCTGTCAATCATCAGTCAGCTACACTAACATTCTACAATAGAGAGTGGAATGTAACTTCCCCCAGCTCAGCACATGCTCACAATAGAATTGCATGCTTTCAAACAATACCCCCTCTTTACCATTCTTTTCCTGGTGATGCTACAGCATGTCTGACATAGCAACTCCTATGTAGGCATTGTATGGTCTATTAGAACAGATGGTCATCTCTGGCAAAGCTACATACTACTGTCTCTCCTTAGCTCACTGATGATTGACAGATGATGTCATTGCAGGAATGAGATCTGGAGGCTGGAGCATTAGCATGTTTGAGAAAATTATTCTAAAAATATTTTTAAAATTTATGAAACATATTAAGATGTTTTAATAACAAAATATAAGTTGTATGCATCCCTGAACATCAACAGGAATCAACATGTATTTGGGGTGCAGGGGATCTTTAAATTAGAAACACATTGAAAAATTGTAAATCATTGTTTTCTACATAAATTAGCAATCTCTAAACTTTTCAGCATTGTTTCTGTGAATGTATATTCTTTTCAAAATGCATGACTTATAAATAAAAACAATTAGCAATGAAAGAAAAAAATATCAGTGTTGACATTTTTAAGAAGAAAAGCTGATCAATTTGAACCCTTAAAGCTTTCAGTTCTGAATTAATACATGTCACTTCATCCTGTGCAGAACAGATGATACGCTCCAAAATATCCTAGCAAACTGCATCCATACTTTGTTCATGTAGTTTGCTTGATATTGAATGTTTTCCGTGGTATTTGGTTGCATGTCATTTTTTGTTTGGTAGAAGCTGAAGTGACAGGAATAATTTCAAAACGTACATTTTTAAAGGGCTAAATTGATCCTCATTTCTTTTTCAAATTGTGAATGCTTTTATTTGTATTTTCTGTTACCATTCATAGTCTGTTCCTGTAGTTTGCTTGATATTGAATGTTTTCTATGATATTTGGGTGTGTGTCATTTTTTTTTTTTTTTGACAGGGGCTGAAGTGGCATGCTTCATTTCAAAACATACATTTTTAAAGGGCTAAATTGATACCATCCATACTCTGCTCATGTAGTTTGCTTGAAATTGAATGTTTTCTGTGATATGTGGTTGCATTTCATTCTTTGTTTGGCAGGGGCTGAAGTGACATACATCATTTCAAAACGTACATTTTTAAAGGGCTAAATTGATCCTCATTTCTTCTTCAAATTGGGAATCCTTTAATTTGTATTTTCTGTTACCATTCATAGTCTATTCCTGTAGTTTGCTTGATATTGAATGTTTTCTATGATATTTGGGTGCATGTAATTTTTTGTTTGGCAGGGGCTGAAGTGACATGAATAATTTCAAAATATAAATTTTTAAAAGGGCTAAATTGATTCTCATTTTCTATTCAAATTGTGAATGCTTTTATTTGTATTTTCTGTTACCATCCATACTATGTTTCTGCAGAAAGCTATGATATTTGTGTGCTTGTCATTGTTTGACAGGGGTTGAAGTGACCTGTGTCGGGAGACCTGGCCATGGGTCTCAGTTTCTACCAGATACTGCTGCTGAGAAACTGGTAAGAAGAAACCATGTCCACCTGATATACCCCAATTTGTATGTTCTCACAACCTGATCTTGCATGCAGGGTGATCAGAGTCCCCAAACTTTGTGGAATTGTCCTTTCCATCAAATTTTTTTTAATGTTCCATGCTTCCAAACCTCCTGATGATGCCTTTTTACTCTCTTTTCAAATTGTTAGCTGATAACCACACATTTTTTTTTCCTTTTCTTGGATAAATTGAGAGATATAAAGCAAATCTAAATGTAATTACAATCTCATGTTGTAGACACATGGAACATGATCACGATGTTGGAATAGTTGTATTGCCATCACATGAGAATTGCTAAGATGGACTGTACAATTGTAAGTTCCTTGTTGTTATTCATTTTAGTATTGGATTTTATTGTTGTTTTTCAGCAAAAGGTCTTGACAGCATTTTTGAATTATCGAGATCAAGAAGAAGCGAAGTAAGCAATTCTTGACGTCTATGTTTATATTTAGGTCACATCGATAGCTTGGTAGATACAATTACATAAAATTATCTCTTTCATTGTACAGCTTTGAAACTTTGAAGCTTCTTGAATGCAAGAAGCATCCAAATTAGATGTTTCATGTATTTTGTATTTTTGACAAAGTTATTTCACATCTTATCTACAGCATTGGTTTATAAATGATGTCAGTCCAATTGTAGTCTTTTGCAGGAAGTGTAAGATATCGTGCATTATGGCACATAAAATTTATTCTTTTTAAATTGCAATGATTTTGCTAATATTTTTGCCCATTGCTAAAAAAATGAAAGGTGATTTTTCCTAAATGTATCATAGGATTGTACTCAGTACACTTACGAATAGGTGGGGAAAATTCGAAAATGATCCCTTGAAAAGGAAAATAGTGTTTATATAGTTTCAAAATTTCAATTCTAGAAAGTGTGTTTGAAGTAGGGTTCAAGTCAGTGGAAATAATTTTGATTTGTTCTCTCTTGCAATACAGAGCCAAGAAGAGTGGTGTTTTAGGAGATGTGAACACTGTCAACTTGGTCAAGATATCGGTAAGTCTTAACAGCCAGAAGTGAGTTCTAACCCTGGGATGTTCACTCAACATCAAAACGTGTACACAGAAATGCTCTGAAATCCATGGGAAAGGGATAGTTTTTCAGGCCATCTGTGTTTATTTGCAGACCATGATGAATTTTGGAAATGGGTTTTCCTTTTGTCAGAAAATACCCCATTGAGAACACACCAGAATTCAAATGGGTGCAACCAAAACTTTGGACCAGATTTTCTGAAATCTGATTTTATTTACTTGTAGGAAATCCAGGTTCCTTTGAGGCCAACCAAGCTCACTTCATGTTTCTAATGGGAATTTCTTTCATATCAAACCCAAAGAATGCTCATCACATACTTTTTTTCCCCTTGCCATGCAGTACAATGAATTTGATGAATCTTTGAACTATTAAATGTGTATTATGGATGATAGGTGCTGGTGAATGCCTTGAGTACAATACATGGTCCCCTTAGAGTCAAAATATATACTTTAATACAGAGTTAACGCCCTTCTGGCTCTCAACAAACAATACAATGAATCTGGATTCTATACTGAAGCCAGTATTATTATTTCATCTAATTCATTCATTATACACAAAACCAGTAAAAAACGTGTAAAGAAAAAGCCAACCAAACAAGCAAGCAACATACTAGTAACAGACAAAGGAAAACAATGTGAGATTACCATTATGTGATTAGGGATAACAGAATTTTGTTGATTGTCTAAATTAACCCATTTATTACTATTATTAAAAATATTCATGTTTTTTATCTTTATTCTGTGTCAGGGAGGAGTTGCCAATAATGTTGTACCCAGTGATCTAACGGTTCTCTTTGATTTACGTGTCTCCCCATACACATCTCCAGAGGTAACTACATTTTCTGTACTGTGTCTACATTAGAGGTCAAAATACACTCGTGTGTGTATATTATTCAGTTGTAGGAGGTTTAGCACATATGATGTATTTGTGGACTTCTTGGGGAGATAATCACATTTTCCTGACTAATGTATGTGAGGGCAGTTTGCGCTTGGCTAGGGCAATTGAAAAGTTGTATGATACTGTGACCCTCATGTCATTCTTCTCTTTATACCTGATTAGGACAGAAAAAGGGGTTTTCACCCTATTCTTAACAAAACATGCAGCATTTGGGATATCAAGTTATATAATTTGTGATTCTTAATTGCCAAAATAATGTAGAGATGTTGTGGTCTCGTGGATAAGTCTCTGGACTAAGAACCACAAGGTACGGGGTTCGAATCCCTGCCGTAGCACTAACATCTTTTGGCAAGACATTAATCTACACTTGCCACACTCAACCCAGGTGCAGTAAGTGGATACCTGGTTGGATTTATTCCTTAAAAGCACTGAGCGCTATGGTTTGCTGGAGCTAAAGTCGGGGGTAATATATCTAAAGTCCTTTGGAAGCACATATAATATATTATATCCCTCATTAAAAATTTCTTGCTCTTGGATTGGTCGAGAGCACTTCATGTGATTAATCATAATTCTACCAGAAAAAGAAATTACTCCGGGAGAAAAATAGGTTTAGTGACGTCAAACTTTTCAGAGTATGATAGTTTTTTTACTATCATGCCTCCGACTGCCCCTTGCTCCCTAGAATCATTTCTCTTGACGCGTACGGCGAGCAGCCAGTAGTGTCCCTCGGCTAACTCCCGCGATGGGACGGCGCGGGCACCAGTGAAACTACGCCGAGCCCGAGAATTTTCATAAATCCATATAAAGAAAAGTGAGGGGGTGGGGGGGGGGGCGGACACTGCACAAAAAAATGGCCGTCAATTTTGCAAAATATGCATGAAGTAACACTAAGCCCAGTAAATATTTGCAATTAATAATTCTGTCAACCTATCTTGTCAAAGATTCTTGACAATTTGCATGAAATTGTGTTCGATTTACTGTTTAAAAGTGACCTGTCCGGACACACGACGTGTTGGTTATGTAAATGTAATTGGATGTAGGTCAGTAGATCAGCTGTTTCTCAACATGCGCAATCGTACTAGCTAATGCGCGTCGTAACGTGCACGTCATCAGTCGAAATCAAAACATGGCGACCTTAATATGTCTATAGCCTAGTGTCCGTTGAAAGGGAAAAAAAAGATTTTAATTGACGAGGACCTAAAACAAACCAGGATTGGAAACAAATGAAGTAGCCTATATTCAGTTATCAGGTAAACTTTATCTACCGTGTTCGGTTATATCAGGTAAAATTTCATTTGAGTGTAAACTGTCATAATTATGTCGTTTGACCCTTTTTAACTGTTTGTTAATACTGTTTTGTGTTACTTTTTATTTAGACTCTAGGGCTAGTATTTAGTAACAAAGTTAGACCTAAATATAGATCTATTTAACGTTAGCCTACCAGACTCTAACAGTAGTAGTAATTAACATTAATTAAATGCTAGCCGACCCGAAGACTAAGTTAGGCCTAGCCTAGCCTAGTATTAAATTATTTTTTATTTATTTAATCTAACTGTGCCTGTGCAGTTCATACTTTAGTCTTTACTAGATTCTAGCCATAGATCTAGACCTAGATCTATATTTTTCACTTTCGGAATTTCACCGATTACGTTACGGTATAGATCTAGATCTAGTACTACCATTTAACACTTCATAACAGGATTAAAATTAACTTGATGTTATATACAACCTAGTCCTAAAAGTTAGAGGCCTTTAAAAGAAAATTAATGTAAGGTCCTTTATTCTGAAATTTACTTCGATCTACGCCGTGTCCGTCTCAGGCTCACCTCAGCGACTATCAATCGCGTCAATCTATTCTAAGTTAGTGTCCACTGTGTTTTGCTCTAACCGTATATAGATTTAACAACGCGAGATTTATACTATCTAACATTAATTTGCCATATGTAGATCAAAGTTAAATCCAAATATATTTAATTGTTGATGAGGGATATAAAACAAATATACAGGGCCTTTATTTGGAAATCTAGTGCGATCTATGGGGTCGGTCTCAGCGACTAAAGTCAATCGTCTATTTCTCTCGGGGCTCTCGCCCCTCGAGGAAATAGACGACTGTAGTCACTTCGACCGACCCCATAAATCGCACTAGATTTCCTCGGGCCCTGTATATTTGTATAATATGCGCTATACAAGAACAGAATATTATTGTTATTCTGTATCATTTCTTGACCAATTGTCTGTATCTACCTATAAAGATGGTCAAGTATCATAGACATGATGTTTCATTTTTGTCCCCGCCGAACGAAGTTCGCGAGGGGACTATGAAAAGGGCTCCGTACGTGTGTGCGTGTGTGTGTGTGTGTGTGTGTGTATGTGCGCCCATTTAAAGCGATGACATAGGCATGAACTTTACATTCGGACCGATGACACACAGCGAACCGATGACGTCATCGGTTGGCAGACCTGCGCAGTTAGACCCAAATTACATGCTTTTGCATATAGGGGTAGGTCATCAGTTAGTGTTACACTAACAAGTCGTCGGTTGTATAGAAAAATTTCAGACGGGTCATCGGTTATGCGGTTGAATTCTACACACACAGGTCATCGGTTATGCGGTCAAATTCTAGGTTGTAAAAGATGTCATCGGTTATTATGCGCGCACAGGTATGTGTGTGTGTGTGTGTGTCCGTCCGTCCGTCCGTCTGTCCGTGTGTGCTCAAATGTTAGAAAATGCTACTTCTCCGTCATTTCTTGGCCGATTTTGATTCCGATTGTTTTATCTGATAGGGCTGGGTGGGGGCTTCCAAACTTCTACACAGAATTTTGAAATTCATTAATTATGCAAATTTATGCAAGTTTATTCAAAATCGACGAAAAATGCTACTTCTCTATTTCACATCGGATTTTGATTCCGATTGTTTTATCTGATAGGGCTGGGTGGGGGCTTCCAAACTTCTACACAGAATTTTGAAATTCATTAATTATGCAAATTTATGCAAATTTATTCAAAATTGACGAAAAATGTACTATTTCACATCGGATTTTGATTCCGATTGTTTTATCTGATAGGGCTGGGTGGGGGCTTCCAAACTTCTACACAGAATTTTGAAATTCATTAATTATGCAAATTTATGCAAATTTATTCAAAATTGACGAAAAATGTCTTCGATTTTGATTCCGATTGTTTTATCTGATAGGGCTGGGTGGGGGCTTCTGATAGGGCTGGGTGGGGGCTTCCAAACTTCTACACAGAATTTTGAAATTCATTAATTATGCAAATTTATGCAAATTTATTCAAAATTGACGAAAAATGCTACTTCTCCTCTATTTCACATCGGATTTTGATTCCGATTGTTTTATCTGATAGGGCTGGGTGGGGGCTTCCAAACTTCTACACAGAATTTTGAAATTCATTAATTATGCAAATTTATGCAAATTTATTCAAAATTGACGAAAAATGCTACTTCTCCTCTATTTCACATCGGATTTTGATTCCGATTGTTTTATCTGATAGGGCTGGGTGGGGGCTTCCAAACTTCTACACAGAATTTTGAAATTCATTATTCATGTAAATTTATGCAAATTTATTCAAAATGGCTGAAGGTTCATAATGTTTTCATGTTTTATATTTCAGTTGTATACATGCATTGTTGGTATTCTCTTCTTTTGCATGCAGTAACATTATTATTTTATTCACTAAAGTTTTTCACTGAAGTTTTAAGGTTCAGGCTAGTTAATTTCCACAGATCTGCACTTCCGGCGGGGACATTTATTACGCATTGCGTAATTTACTCATTCACTTGTTGTTAATGTTTCTGTTTAATTTACTGTTTAATTTAAGCATAATGTTGTTCATTTCATGTTTTGTATAGTGCTTAGAAGCTGTACATGTATGTATATCAGCTCTATATAAATGTTAAGTGTTATTTTTGTCCCCGCCGAACGAAGTTCGCGAGGGGACTATGAAACGGGCTCCGTTCGTGTGTGCGTGTGTGTGTGTGTGTGTGTGTGTGTGTGTGTGTGTGTCCGTCCGTCCGTCCGTCTGTCCGTGTGTGCTCAAATGTTAGAAAATGCTACTTCTCCGTCATTTCTTGGCCGATTTTGATTCCGATTGTTTTATCTGATAGGGCTGGGTGGGGGCTTCTAAACTTCTACACAGAATTTTGAAATTCATTAATTATGCAAATTTATGCAAATTTATTCAAAATCGACGAAAAATGCTACTTCTCCTCTATTTCACTTTGGATTTTGATTCCGATTGTTTTATCTGATAGGGCTGGGTGGGGGCTTCCAAACTTCTACACAGAATTTTGAAATTCATTAATTATGCAAATTTATGCAAATTTATTCAAAATTGACGAAAAATGTTACTTCTCCTCTATTTCACATCGGATTTTGATTCCGATTGTTTTATCTGATAGGGCTGGGTGGGGGCTTCCAAACTTCTACACAGAATTTTGAAATTCATTATTCATGCAAATTTATGCAAATTTATTCAAAATTGACGAAAAATGTTACTTCTCCTCTATTTCACATCGGATTTTGATTCCGATTGTTTTATCTGATAGGGCTGGGTGGGGGCTTCCAAACTTCTACACAGAATTTTGAAATTCATTAATTATGCAAATTTATGCAAATTTATTCAAAATTGACGAAAAATGCTACTTCTCCTCTATTTCACATCGGATTTTGATTCCGATTGTTTTATCTGATAGGGCTGGGTGGGGGCTTCCAAACTTCTACACAGAATTTTGAAATTCATTAATTATGCAAATTTATGCAAATTTATTCAAAATTGACGAAAAATGCTACTTCTCCTCTATTTCACATCGGATTTTGATTCCGATTGTTTTATCTGATACGGCTGGGTGGGGGCTTCCAAACTTCTACACAGAATTTTGAAATTCATTATTCATGTAAATTTATGCAAATTTATTCAAAATGGCTGAAGGTTCATAATGTTTTCATGTTTTATATTTCAGTTGTATACATGCATTGTTGGTATTCTCTTCTTTTGCATGCAGTAACATTATTATTTTATTCACTAAAGTTTTTCACTGAAGTTTTAAGGTTCAGGCTAGTTAATTTCCACAGATCTGCACTTTCGGCGGGGACATTTATTACGCATTGCGTAATTTACTCATTCACTTGTTGTTAATGTTTCTGTTTAATTTACTGTTTAATTTAAGCATAATGTTGTTCATTTCATGTTTTGTATAGTGCTTAGAAGCTGTACATGTATGTATATCAGCTCTATATAAATGTTAAGTGTTATTTTTGTCCCCGCCGAACGAAGTTCGCGAGGGGACTATGAAACGGGCTCCGTTCGTGTGTGCGTGTGTGTGTGTGTGTGTGTGTGTGTGTGTGTGTCCGTCCGTCCGTCCGTCTGTCCGTGTGTGCTCAAATGTTAGAAAATGCTACTTTTCCGTCATTTCTTGGCCGATTTTGATTCCGATTGTTTTATCTGATAGGGCTGGGTGGGGGCTTCTAAACTTCTACACAGAATTTTGAAATTCATTAATTATGCAAATTTATGCAAATTTATTCAAAATCGACGAAAAATGCTACTTCTCCTCTATTTCACATCGGATTTTGATTCCGATTGTTTTATCTGATAGGGCTGGGTGGGGGCTTCCAAACTTCTACACAGAATTTTGAAATTCATTAATTATGCAAATTTATGCAAATTTATTCAAAATTGACGAAAAATGCTACTTCTCCTCTATTTCACTTTGGATTTTGATTCCGATTGTTTTATCTGATAGGGCTGGGTGGGGGCTTCCAAACTTCTACACAGAATTTTGAAATTCATTATTCATGTAAATTTATGCAAATTTATTCAAAATGGCTGAAGGTTCATAATGTTTTCATGTTTTATATTTCAGTTGTATACATGCATTGTTGGTATTCTCTTCTTTTGCATGCAGTAACATTATTATTTTATTCACTAAAGTTTTTCACTGAAGTTTTAAGGTTCAGGCTAGTTAATTTCCACAGATCTGCACTTCCGGCGGGGACATTTATTACGCATTGCGTAATTTACTCATTCACTTGTATTTTCTGGGAATGATACCTACATTTTAGTTCATCGATCATCATTCACATTTCTTATTATGCCTCCGCTCGCCGAAGGTGGGTGCCGGAGGCATTATGTTTTCGGGTTGTCCGTACGTCCGTCCGTCCTGTTTTTGTTCTAATTTAAGAACCATTTGGCAGATCAACTTCAAACTTGGCTCATGTATGCATATGGGAGGGACAGTGATCTGATTAGATTTTAGGGTTACAAGTTCAAAGGTCACAGAGGTCTTTGTGTATATGAAAATGGATTGTTCTTGTTCTAACTTAAGAACCATTTGGCGAATCAATTTCAAACTTGGCTCATGTATGCATAAGGGAGTGATGATGATCTGAGTTGATTTTGAGGTCATGAGGTCAAAGGTCAGAGGTCATTATATACCTGGAAATAGATGGTTGTCACAATACTCGAGAACGATTTAATGGATCAACTTCAAACTTGGCACACATGTATATAATTGGGTGACAGTGATTTGATTAGATTTGGGGGTCATGGGTTCAAAGGTCAAAGGTCACAGAGGATGTTATATACCTGTAAATAGACTGTTCTTGCAATAACTTGAGCACAGTTTGACATTTTAACTTCAAACTTGGTACATGTATGCATACTAGGGTGACAATGATCTGATTAGATTAGGGAATTCAGCCATATGGCAACTCTGCTTGTGAACTTTGACCCCATTAACCATTTGGCATATCAGTTTTAATGAGTGATAAAATATTTTATCAAATTTTTCAAACAAAATTTTAAAAAATCAACATGAATGTGCGAAATATATCTGATCTGGCAATGGCGGAGGCATAAATTTTGACTGCGTGCAGTCGAGAATTCATCTAGTTTTCACAATTTGGGGTTCGACGTTGAATTTCCTTTTTGGTCCTATTCTATGTGGTCCAGTTTCTGGCATACACATACATTCACAAGGTTTGACAGTCTCAGGTCTTCTACCAGAGGCTAGTCCTAAGTTTTCTGTGTTTTTGTTTTTTTGTTTTTGTAGGATATGGTGAAGAAACTAGATGAACTTGTAGCATCAGCAGGGTCTGGTGTCTCTTATAAACTACCCAGGGTGAGTCCAATTATGTGATCCATATATGAGAAACTGTGTATAATTTTTATAGCTCAATTCTGTAGTTATTGCTGAAAGTATCAGCAATATGATTATTCAGTGCAGTGGTAGATCTACACAGGGGGGAAAACTACCCCCCCCCCCCCTCTTTTGAAAACCGACTTGCATACCTTAAGTACACAATCAAAAAAATTTACCCCCTTTATTGTGTACTTTTAAGGCACTGTGCCCCCTCTTTTACAAAATCCTGGATCTTCCCCTGATTCAGTGTCTCATAGACACTTAGGGCTAACAGAGTGAACTTCCAGAGTTCACTCTTTAAGAAATATTTTGCTCCAAGGTTATTTTCAGGCTAAACTTGAAGAATCCCATAATGGTCTGGTGGACTGAATTTATTTCATTGTGGTTTGCAAATGAGTCCTTGGTGACACTAACTTTTAAAGTAAGATGTAGTGAGAAAAGGGACACCCTTCACTAGAAAAACATAATTATACACCTGTTTTGTAATATATCCCTTTGTAAAACTCGTTGTCATTGTTTTTCCATCCACTGTAGAAAGGTGTGTGCTACACAACGCCCCTTGGTGATGACAACGTCTGGTGGCAGACATTCAAGAATGCATGTGAGAAAGAGTAAGTGAAAAGACTGATTGCTAGTTCACCCCATTTGTACCACTGAGTTTAGGAAACTTTCAGGAGCCATATTTTTAGTTTTAATCATATGTTTAATTGTTAAATGTGGCATACAATATCTTTCATGGCCATATACTCCACAATTTGTTTATATGGGTTTTTTTTCAAAGAAGAAGAAGAAAAAACTAACTACACATATTTCTTCTATATTGCACAACATCAAAATTCCTGGGTAGGGTTTTCTGCCTATGGCATGTAAGGGGTTTAATAGCCTGGTTGAGTTGTATTCAAAAGAAATTTAATATAGGTTGATACATATAGAAGTATCTTCTAACATTTCAAATGATTCAGTAAGTATGCAAAGTGACATCGAGTATCGAGTATTCTAACCACCAGTACATCATATCTCTACAGCAACACAATGCAAAGTCTGATAGAAGAATGATAAGGCCTTAAATGATCTAAATATTATTTTCTGTGTTTGCATTTATATACCTCTTGGTAGTTATATCTTGTATTTTGAAATTAATGATCTGGATTTTTATAACTTAATCTTTGAATTGATTATAATCAATGATCAGGACTTTCAAAATTTAATTTTTCCAGCTTATTTTACTCTCATCCGTTTCTGTTAAATTTTATTTTCTTTAGTATATTACATCATATTAGTCTAGTATGCCATTTTGAAATTGATCTGCAGCAATTATAAACATATCATATGAAAACATCTTTTTCTTGTCCCCTTGTTCACAGGAAAGTGGAGCTACAGATAGAGATTTTCCCTGCAGGAACAGACAGCAGGTATATCCGAGCCTTAGGCATACCCTGCCTTGGTTTCTCACCCATGAACAACACTCCCATCTTACTCCATGATCATAACGAACGCCTTAATGAAGACATCTTCCTCCGTGGAATCTCCATCTACGAGACCCTCATTACTGATATCGCCAACGTGCCTGATGTATAATTTTTGAGAGAGTACTGATTTTATATTGTCCACTTAGATTTGAAAGGGTGTTAAAATCTCTTCTTTTTTTAATCTGTACTTTGTATGGTATTGTTGGATTTTTGAGGTGTTACTCCTGCTTTATATTCCAGGGCCTTTCTCAGGAAATTCCAGCAGTTTTTTAACTCTTTTCTGAATCAATTTGGCATAAAGAGCCCTTTTCATGACATAATTACATTATTGTAGAAAATAAATTCTAACATGTGAAAATATGAAGAAGATCTACAAGATCAGATCAGTGTCTTAACCTTCCTCTTTAAAAAAAAAAATAGAAAAAAAAAAGTTGAAAATTAACTTTCTTCATTTTTACAGCGGACAATATAAAATGTAATACATGTATTCAACTTTTTTCCAAGCACTTGACCACGAAGTACAGTGGTTTAGCATAAAATGCTAAGTGACCTGAACAGGTTATTTACTACCATAAACAGTGGGGTAGTATGAGTCTATCCATTATGGGGGGGGGGGGGGGGGGGGAGAGAGCATCAGTCTTATGCAGAAAAATTGAATGTGAATTTACGAGGCCACAGATCAGCGGGAGGGGGTGCAGAAAGGGGTCCTATCGTCTTCTTTTCTCATCCTTTTCCCTTCCCCATTTAATTTTCTCTTTTTCTTTCTTTTGTTTTGTTTTTTTGTTTTGTTTTTTGTTTTTTATTTATTTTTTTTTTTGGGGGGGGATCCATTCAATTGGGAAGGCCCCCATGCCCCCCCCCCCTGTAGCTACTCCACTGGCCTTAAAGATAAAATGTGTCTTAGTGTTTGCTAGCCTATGGAGAGCTCAATTTAACATCGGACACATTGTCATAACTATTAGTATGATTTGTGAAGGTGTTTTGATTAGTGGTTAGTTCACACAACTCGATCAAAATATTGAAGGCCGGAATCCAAACCAGTGCATTAACATCCTTCAACAAGACATTAATCTACACTTGCCACTCTCTACCCAGGTGTAGATTGGTACCTGATATGCTTGAGCAATACATATATATTGGCAGCTTGGCAATAACCAGGGTAATATATATTGTAGTGTCAGGAGCAGTCACTGCATGAAAGATGTGAGCGCTATATAAGAAGGCACTCTTATCATCAATAGTAGCAGTACTACTACTAGTATTAATAGCATGATCTTGTGGACTACTATTGTATAAATATTGTGAAAAATGAAATGAAATTGTCTACCTCCGTCTTTGTTCAAATGAGATGAATAAGGAGGAAGATGAGAACCTGTAGAAGCCAAGCTTGTGTTGGGGGGAAAGGGGACACCTGAATTTACACCTAAATATGAAATATGGTGAAATATATCTTTACGAGACAATAGAAATTTTATAAACTATAGTTTCTGCCTTAAGCCCACCACACACTATACAGTCAGACTGCGATCTGATTTTGGAAAAATTTGCAATGATATTTGTTATGAATGTGCAAACATGAAAAATTTTAGCAATCGAGGTTTATATGAAGGTATTGCAAGCCTCCTTGTAAGAGTAAAAGCTAAATCGTGCGATTGTCTACGATTTAAAGCCAATTTGGCCTTTTCTCTGACTAGAAGGCTTGTAATGCCCTAAATTTTCTGTTTCTAGCATTTGTTATATAATTGAAGAATCTTCTGGAAGGAAGTTATTTTCCAGTTTTCTTTATGTATGTATGAACATAGAAATTTCGAGAAGAGAAATCATTATTCAGATGTAAAAAGTCAGTGTACTCTGTAACAGTGAAAGAATCATTAATTACAGATTGAATAATGCACATCCAGTAGAGGAAGAACATTCTAAATCATTACATTATGTGTGATGTAATGTATGATAGTAACAATGTAATTGCATGTTGTGACCTGTTTACCTGACCTTTGCATGAACTTCTTAGTAAGAGTGTATTGATTGCAATGAGTCTTTAAATAGATCATTGGAATCCCCTTCTTTTGTTTGTTACAACTAGAAGTATGTGGAACTTACAAGAAAGTTACAAACCTTCATGAATGTTGTAGTAGAAGGTAGAAAATTCTAATTAAGGGTTGAGATTGTATATAAGCTGGGAGCTTCCACAGAAATTTCAGAATTTATATCCTGACTACATCGTGGAGGATACCAGTCGGACACCATACCATGTGGCTTAACTATTGGGATTTATTATTGTGGATTACTCTACACTTCAAGAACATTCTGGACTCATACCTTGCATTCATATTCTGTGGATTAGGAGTTTCCCCAGCTAAGAAATTATAAGTCTTTGCTAATTTAAGTACATGTACTAAATGTAGGCGTAATAGTTGTAATTTTTGTATTATTTTCATGTCTCAATATTTGTAAATATTAAAAAGAAACTACATATCATCTAAAGTTAATATCTTTTGTTCGGTTCTTATCTTTTGAGGAGTTTGGATCGTAACACATTCATATCATTATTCATAACCTAAAACTGGAAGATAATATTTATATAAATTTCCATATGTATTGCTAATGCAAATTCTTCGAAAATCGGATCGCAGATGGATCGTATAGTGTGCGGTGGGCTTCCAGTTCACAAAAATGTGTTGCCATGTGATGGAGAAATATGTTCATGCCCTTTTGTCCAGTGAGCTTGCCCTGAGCATTGGACAATTACAAGGGCATTAATTTCAGGGGGCAGTTGCCCCTTCCAATGATTTGTGATTGTGTGTATAATGGAGTGAAATATGCCAGTCAATATATCCCTCCCCCTCACCCCGCCCAATGCTGAAGCTGTATTTGGAACAGTGCCCCAGGCCGTGGCAATTGTAACACAGTGGTTGCATGAATTTGTCTTGTGTATGACTCTAAGTCAACTATTCACTTTTTTGTTGTCCCATGTGGTGAACAGCAAGCAAGTTAGACTGAATTTGAACTTAATTTGTATCATTCTGAATTTTGTCTGTAAAAATGAGCTATTGTCTTTTGTTTTATATATTTCTTTGCCTACGTCCATCAGAGGTGGTGCCGGAGGCATTATGTCTGTCTGTCCATCCTGCTTTCTTGTTAACGCGATATCTTAAAGGAGAATGAAACCCCCCAAATAAATGCATTTTAATAGAAGCACAAAAATCAAAGAAACATCAGTGAAAGGTTGAGGAAAAACGGACAACTAATAAAACAGTTATGAATATCTGAAATCCTAAAATCGCTAAATGAATGGAGATCTGAAATTGGCAATGTCCTCATTATGTTAATGAGATGCTGTGATGTAAATGTGATATACTTTCCAATTGCCTTATACAAATAATGTTGTAAAAATCCACTTTCCTTGAATATATCTTAGAAAATTTGCTTCCTGTATTATAGGTGGTGTTCATAAATTTATTCCTCACAATATATTTCAAGCACAATGTTGATTAAATTTTCTTTGTTTAAAAGCTGAAATCTGACAATTTTCTTATTTATTACCTATAAAGAGAGAGCACAAAAATGTCATAGCATCTCATTAGCATAATGAGTATGTGGCCAATTTCATTTAGTGATTTTAGGTTTTTAAAATCTTCATAATTTTTTCTGTTTTTCCTCAAACTTTCAGTGATATGCTTCTAAGATTTTTCTGCTTCTGTTAATGGGCATACAAGTTTGGGGTTTCATTCTCCTTTAAGAACCATTTGAGGTATGAACTTCAAACTTGGTGCTAGTATGTATCACCATAGGAAGAAGATCTGATTAGATCTTTGGGTAGTTAGGTCAAAGGTCATAGAGGTCAATATCTGAAATTTTAGATTTTAGCCTCGTTATTGAGATATCTCAAGAACCATTTGAGCCATTAACTTGAAACTTAGTGCAAGTATGCATCACCATAGTCGGACAAATTGATTATATTTTTGTTCTTTAAGTAGGTCAAAGGTCACAGGTCATAGATGTCAATATACTTGAAATTATTTTTTTTTAGTTTAGTTATTACCATATCTCAACTACATTAGCTGTTAAATTCACGCTTGGTACAAGTATGCATCACCATAGTGAGACGAAGTGATTAGATTTTGGGTTTACTAGGTCAAAGGTCATAGAGATAAATATGCATAAAATTAAAGATTTGTTAGTTTTGTTATCACCATATCTCAATTATTTTGTATGCAAGACTAAGGAGACAAAGTGACAGACTTTTGGGCTGTCAGGTCAAAGGTGAAAAGTCAGAAAGGTTAATTAACATGTAATTATATTTGTTTTATTCTGGTTATCACAGTATTTCAAGAACAGTTTGAGCCATGAACTTATCTGAATTTACGCGAGGCATATAGGAGATGCAGTCGCATTCATCTTGTTTTAATATCTTTTTTAAATATGTTGGTAGAATTTTGGTACCACTTTTACATTTGTATGGTCATTGCAGATCGAATATTTTCTATATAATGTTAACTTGGTATGTTTCAAATGAATAGAAAAATTTGAAATTTCTTTTATTTGATTGTAATGCAACAGTGCACAGCTGTGACTGTGTTCTAGCCTCATTAGGCATTAGTTAAATTAGATACAGATTTTATTATTTTTTTAAACTTCCTCCATAATGTTCATGCAATTATTTTATTTGCAAAAGAAAAAAATCAACTGAAATAATGATGGCTGTGATTTTCTGTATTACACAATCGAAATATTTTTCTCATGTTTTTTTAAGTGGGTGTAAATTTGCTCTACTCATGAATATTATCATCAAAACTGTTTTTCTAACGAGGACTTTTGTTCTGTTTGAATCACAGAATAAAATTTGCAGCTCAATCATCAAAATGTGTTGTATGACCGATTGGTTCTTTATACCTGTATGGTGCTACATGATCTTCCCAAGTATTTAGTGTACAGTAGACCAGTTCACAAATGTCTTCAGATTTGATGCCTACTTCAACAACATGGTGACAACCCTAAAGGGCCAGTCCTATTTGACCATAACGATAACTATAACTATGAATATTTCCCAAATCGGTCCCCTGAATTTCATATGGAAAAGGATGTCAATGTTGCAGGTCCTATATCACTATGCTGGAGCCTTCAGCATTGATTCTCTAGGGTTGGTGGCATATCAAATACATTTTCCATATAAATTTCATGAGATCACTTTGGGAACATTGTTATTTTTATCATCAATTTAAAGGGCCTGGCCATGGAAGCTTGCAAAAGCTTGTCCTACTGTACATAGCAACAACTAATATGAACATATATTCTGACCTCTTGACCTTTGATTAGGAGACAACTTGCAAACCACTGAGCTACCGTTTATTAGCTATACATGTATTATAATTAAGATGGATTGTACTCAATTTTCCAGATGAAATTATATTGATCAAATTCATTCAAATTTTATGCAGAAAAAATAAGAATGTACTTAAACACCATACGATATACAAAAAATATAAATGTACTTTAACACCATACAATATTTAAAAAATATAAATGTACTTAAACACCATAAAATATATAAAAAATATAAATGTACTTAAACACCATATAGTCGGCTTGACATTTCATGAACCTAGAAAAGTTGCGTACACTGAAGTTTTTTTGTTGATTTGTGATGTCATGTCCTAGAACAATTTCAGCTTTGTTGCCCAAATTAAGGGCAACCTTCAGCAATTTTCATAATTTGCATAAATCCAAAATGGCAACTGGTATAGCCATATTGAAACCCAACTTTTGAACTACATGTCACATACTAGTGTATGATGTATGTGTATAGGGGTTTCGATGGATGTAGTATACATTTCTAATACACTTTTTGCAATTTAAGGTCACGTTTAGGTCATAAAGGTCAAATAAAGGTCAAATTTGTTACCTGTTTACATGACCGTACATACGTTAGATTTTTAATCTGTTATAGATGTCTAATGTTTAAATGAAGGGGTTTTGGGTGTGTTCATCTAATCTCTGAGATCATTATCAGAAGGGGTCAATTCAAGGTCGAAGTTGAACTTGATATAATGGATAGTATTTTGTTTATATATAATTTTTCTTTGACGAGTGTGTGGTGACGAATACCTTAATGATGTTTCATTTTCAATCAAAGCCGAGTTCACGAACTGAAGGTCAGGTCAAAGTTCAATCTTACCCCGCATGGGTCTGGAGGTCAAATTCAAATATCTGTCATTTTTAGTTCGTTGACAGGACTCAGAGAATAGTACATGTATTCAGAATTGTGCCGCTTCAAATCATCTCAGTTTAGTTTTTTTGCGTTTTGGTATACTGCAAACCATTGAATGTTGAATTACTAAAAACATTAGGTCGTATGACTCGAGGTGCTACAGTTCAGGATATCCATAGCACCACCGCATAGCACTGACGTCGATCTGTGACAGTCTTGCAGGGCTGTTGATGATGTAGGAATCACGGTAATGCACTTGGACAGTTGGACTATCATTTGGCTTGTATTCCCGGTAATGATCTCTGTTGGAACCAAGAGCATTCGTTACTGAGATTCTGAAGCTGTTACATAATTTTTCTTGTACATCAAGTTAACAGATAGCGTCAGCATAGGTTATTCTCCACCATACATTTACGTCTCACTCACCATGCTCATATGGATGTCCAAGTAGGCAACATCTGTCACCGGCTAATTGAGTAATAACACAGCCCTTTAAGTTGTAGGAATACACGTCTGGTACTATCATTAACGTAGACAGGTCCTCATAAGTGGGGGTATGATTTCTCTCAAGGGCCATAAATATATGTATATATATATATATATATATATATATATATATATATATATATATATATATATACAGTTAACAACAAAATTATTCATACCCCTTGGAAAATTACAGTTTTTCGCATTTTTTATGAAAATGAAAGAGGAAACTTAAGTTACTTGCACATCACTTGAATACATTTAGTTATCCATCTACAAATGAATGCCGTTTCTGGTTTCACCTCATTTGCATAACTATAAAAAGTGAGTTATCCAAATTTGGTGATGTTCAAAATTATTCATACCCTTGGAGATTTATTGACTTTGTCAATCAGTATGAATCCAGTCCTTTTGATTAATGCTTGTAACATTTTATTTTCACCGTCACAAGGCTTCTGGAGGTCTCTACTGGGATATCAGGCCAATACCTGGTCTCCAATTGCTCAAACTCCTTGAAGACATGCCTTCACCTGACCTTCAAGGGCTTCCTTAGATCTAAAGCAGATTTCATTTTTAAAGGTGGTGCAGTTACAGACTTAATGATGAAAGGACTATGATATTGACATTTTAAGTCATTTTCCATGCATTTTAATGAAAATTCAGAATCTATGATGAAGTAAAGCATCCTTCCTGAAGAGACCTTCCCTGGAGCCCTTCCCTGTTGCACTGCCTGGGGAGGGTTCAACCTTATTCTTTGGCCCCATATGCTCAGGAAGGCCATATTGGTGATGTTTAAATTCATTTCATGACTCTAATGCCAGGATGCCATGAATAACAGTATTTAACCTTTGAGTACCATACACATCCCAAATTGACTTTTACTGTGTCAATCTTCTGATTCTTGATACTATATCGTTGGTATGGTGGATACAAGCCATGATATCACTGGGAACCAAGTTTATGCCATATTACCTCAACGTTACCAGCTGCAGAGCACAAAATGCTACCACTTTGACAGCACAATTTAAGATAAAGATCAGTATTTTAGCTTCACTAGAGTACCCACTTGAGAAGGACCTTTAATATGGCAGGTGTCCAGATTCAAAATTTGTGAATTAATGTAACTGAACAAACTGATAAAAATGGCACCAACTAACCTTTAGACCACTATAATGAAGCAAAAGCATGAGGGCATGCCTTCCCTCAGACAGTGCAACAGTGAATTCCTCCAGGGAAGGTCTCTCCAGGAAGAGTGTTTTGTTTCTTTAGATAAAGAATTTTCATTAAAATGCATGGAAAATTTACTGAAAATATCAATATCGTAGTCCTATCCTCATTATGTCTAAACCTACACCACCTGTAAACACAAAATCTGTTTTAAATCCACTGAAGACCAAGTGATGGCATGTGTGGACAACATCCTCAAGGAGATTGAGCCATTGGAGACCAGGTATTGGCCTGATCTCCCGTAGTGGCCTTTAGAAGCCTTGTGACAGTGTAAATAAGGTGTTACAAGCTTTAATCACAAGGATTTTATTCATACTGATCGACAAAGTCTATGAATCACCAAGGGTATGAATAATTCTGAACATCACCAAATTTGGATAACTCACCATTGCTATTGTTATGCGAATGAGGTGAAACCAGAAACAGCTAAATGTATTCAAATGATGTGTAAGTAACTTCAGTTCCCCTTTCATTTTTGCAAAGGGTATGAATAATTTTGTTGTTAACTATATATACTGTATATATATATATATATATATATATATGAGGGTGGGTAAATATGCATATGTTTTTTCTCTTTACATGTCCAAGATACAACCTTAGCATCATGCTTTACAGTTTTGTAGTATGATTTGAATATTGAGCGAGCGAGCGAAGCGAGCGACCAAACAATATTCAAAATTTGTGAGGTCGCAATTACATTGTAATATAAAAACGGGGAAACACAATTCTGATGGGGTTTCATTTGCAAAATTTCACAAAGAAAATTTATTTAATAAGCTATAGCCTACTTTTAATACGAGCGAGCGTAGCGAGCAAGCATTTGGGAATATTGGCTCTAAGTCACTTTGGATTAGGTGCACATGTTATGGAAAAGGGAAACGTGGTACTTATCATGGGGAAAAGGACACTTCAATTATTAGAAAAATAAATGAATGTGTAGAAAAGGTAGAAAAGGCAGTTCATCAGAGGTGAAAAGGGGCACTAATCACACCTGAAAAGGGGCATTTATAAGAACGGGAAAATGTTCTTATGTAAAGTAGAAAAATTAAATCAGTGTCTATATATTACAAAGAAAAACAAATGACGTGTACAAATTAGCTTTGCTACAGTAAGCCTTGCCTCAGCACTGAGGTTTGCCAAACTCGTTGTGGTATAACCAGATGGAAACTTTAGGCTGATTTGATACCTGCTGCGTCAGGAGACCTATGGTTGAGCAATGCATGAGTAAAATTAAAAGGGATGAGTAAGATTAAAAGGAATCAAAGGGATTTAAAGGGAAAAATGCTCTCGTTGAAAGAGGAGCATTTATCAAAGGTAGATGAGGGATGAGGTGTAATTATCAAAATGGGCACTTAAAAGAATATGGAACGTGAACTTATTCGAAAGAAAAATGGGGGTACTTATCTGAAGTTAAAGGGAAAAGAAGGGGCACTGTGCCCAAATGCAACGCCCGGAGCGGTGCTTCTGACCGGGCCTGCATGTTATGGTCGTCATTTCATAATTCTTCTATGTATAGTTGGGTGATGATAACACAGGTCATCATCATCCTCGATAAATATTGGGGGTGATGTATTCCTTCTTTCTCCAACACATTCGATTCCTGTTTCATTTCAATTTTGCAGAATTGCATTATAAAGGAAAGTTACCGACTACTGACTGAACCTTCTAAATCCAGAATAATTACATGTACTTTTAATCTAAATAATTTTCTGCATTATGGCTTCGAAAAAAAAAAATCACCTCTAAATATATTTGCGGATGGTAACGCATGCAGGCCACCCCCCACTTCAATTAAAAACAATATATATATATATATATATATATATATACCTCCATATTCCTCGCAGATCAACAACCATGTTGTATGATTTGAAGTAGATGGTTTTCACTTTCTAGTGGTGTAAAAATATATCGGGAAAAATCAGAAGCAACGACAGAATTGTAGATGAATATTAATAAATTCATGTAAATCTACAATATTGTACATAGATAAATAATATTTATATCGAAATAAATAATATATAAATTTGAATAATATTATTAGATATAACACATCAAATTATATTTATCTATTTTTTTTTTTTTTTGGGTGGGGGGGATGTTTGTACACACCATCCCCCCACCCGAAAAGTTTGGGGATGCATACCCCCATCCCCCCCCCCCCTCCCGCTATCTACGCCCCTGGGTACTATAATAAGATGATGCATTTCTTTTTAATTGTTCACATGCTAAGATACTACAAATAATATTATTGCTGATGAGAGGTGCTCGACAGGAAAACATGGAAATCTTCCCAATGGATGATACTGGAATGTATCTCTACTATCCGTGAGCGAAAAATCCCTTAAAAGAGAATAAACCCCCAAAATAAATGCATTTTAATAGAAGCAGAAAAATCAAAGAAGCATATCGATCAGTGAAAGGTTGAGGAAAAACGGACAACTAATAAAAAGTTATGAATATTTGAAATTTTAAAATCCCTAAATGAATGGAGATCTGAAATTGGCAATGTCCTCATTATGCTAATGAGATGCTGTGATGTAAATGTGCTGTACTTTCCAATTGCCTTATACAAATAATGTTGTAAAAATCCACTTTCCTTGAATATATCTTAGAAAATTTGATTTCTGTATTATAGGCGGTGTTCATAAATTTATTCCTCACAATATATTTCAAGCACAATGTTGATGATTCAATTTTCTTTGTTTAAAAGCTGAAATCTGATAATTTTCTTATTCATTACCTATAAAGAGAGAGCACAAAAACGTCATACCATCTCATTAGCGTAATGAGTATGTTGCCGATTTCATTTAGCGATTTTAGGTTTTCAAAAACTTTCATTGATATGCTTCTAAGATTTTTCTGCTTCTATTAAAGTGCATACAAGTTTGGGGTTTCACTGATTCTCCTTTAACAGTATATTTTTTTTAGATGTCTCAAAAATTGATGTTTATGCATGTGCATGTTGAAAAGCCATGTAAGATATCATGATTGTGGATTTCTTCTGCCACTCTTGATGGAAATTTGTCAGTATGTTTACTATGTGTGATATAGTCTGATCTAGACTGTTGCAATTATAGTGCAAACTTTCAGTTTCAGATATACTTTGCGGACTTAGCATGTAGATTAGGACTATGCAGTTTCTATGCAGTTTCTATGCAGGAAGGTCTATGTGTTCATCACGTGGTGTGGGAAGGTAGGGTCTATAGTTTAATACGATATAAAGGACCTTCCCTTGCTGAATTTGATGACCTGGGCCCCGTAACACAAAGGTTTGCAATCAATCGCGAAGTGTCAATAGCCCGCCAGTCTAGATCATTGTCTCATGAACATCTGGTTCAAAATGATTACCCCTACAGACCAATCAAAGCGGTTGTTTGAAATCTGCGATTGACTGCAAACCATTGTGTTAAGGGCATTGATCTTCACGTAAATTTTTACGTGGAGACCAGTGGTTAAGGGACCATTGCCTTCTAACCATACCAGATAAGTCGGAACATCGTCTCAATATCCACCATGCTGCCTGAGTTTGATGGTTCGTCATAACCAACGTTCGTTTCCGTGAAATTTAAGTCCTGGTATTATGAATACTGTAGAACGGAACAGGCACCCATGAATCATTTACTTAGTATAACAATATACTATTAATACATGGTTGGGAGTGCGTTAGCGCGATCCGGTGTCATAGGCGATTTGTTCCGAGCAGGCGATTGGTTCCACAGGATCCAATCGACTGAATGTCTACCCGCCGATTGGATCCGCTTTGGTCGAGTCGATGCGAGCGTCATAGGCGATTGGTTCCGGCCAGGAGATTCGTTCCTTGGAACCAATCGACGAGATATTTAGCCGCTCATGCGATCCGAATCTCTATTCTGCTCAAGCATCATGTCATGGTAACACCCCTAAAGAAAAATGTACTCTTTTGGTCGCCTTTTGTAACCAATCAAAGTCCTCCAAATCAGCCACACCAACAGAACGGACACTGTTGCCTATTTACGAATTTTGTATAGAAAAATGTACTCTTCGCGAATTTTGTCATTTTGACAGTTAAGGTGCAACAGTAAATACAACAATATAAGCTAGAACAGAGTATACATATGTTTACCCTTTAATACATGAAACACATAGCATACTGGATATCATAAATGTGACCTGTATTGTGAACTATTCAACTCTTTTAGATGCTTCCAAATGGGATCCCTACGTGAAAGTGGCAAAGATAGCAGGGTGTATACAATCATCCCCCAGGTTTTAGTGACAAAAAAAAAAAAAAAAAAAAAAAAAAAAATCTTTGCTGGAAATAGAGAGTGAAACAAGATAAGCACATTTCTAGCTTTTATTATCTGTAAAGCTTTGTCTTTCAAAATTATGTGGTCCAATAATAACTAGTGTAAAAATACATGCCATGTTCCCCCATCAGCACTGGGACACACACAAAAAAAGGTTATCGGGTTAATGAAAAATGTTTGCTACACCCCCAAAATGCGATAACCCCCCTTTTTTTTTTTGTTGTTGTTGTTGCTTGTCAGAGAATTTTGGAGGAAAAGTAGACCCCCAAAATGTGCTAACCTTTTTTTTTTTTTTTGCTTGTCAGAAAATTTTCGGAGATTCCCCCCCCCCCCCCCCCCCCCGTTACAAAATCCTGGATACCCACTGCCCATCAGGCCATTACAGATGGACTTAAGATATGAATAAGCATAATATACACTCAGGGGCGGATCCAGGATTTCGTATAAGGGGGGGGGGGCAAACAAATGGAGGATTGTCAACTTTGGGAAACTGCTTGGAGGGAGACCCATATTTTTCTGGTCTCGCCAGCCCTCCAAAAGTCGCTCAGTGGGGGGGGGGGGGGGTACATTTCCCCTCCATAATACTCTGACAAGCAAAAAAAAAATTTTTTTAAAGGTTTCCTGTTCTAAAAGGGGGGGGGGCACAATCAAAAATAGGGGGGCACAATGCATTGTTTTCTTTCAAAATGGGGGGGGGGCACGGGTCGGGATTGCCCCCCCCCCCCAGTCCGCCACTGTATACACTGTATACATCACTGGCGTACTGGTGGAGGGCTTGGGGGCAGTAGCCCCCCCCCCCCCCCCCATTCTGCGCAAAGGAAAAAAGAAAAAGAAAAAGAAAAGAAAAAGAAAAGAAAAAGAAAAGAAAAAGAAAAGAAAAAGAAATGAAAAAAGGGAGAAAATGAAGTATGCAGGTAAACAATACTGCCCCAATGGAAAACTAATGTCGGAACCAAACGGCGGCTTTCGTTACGTATCGGCCAAAAGTGATATCAGTCGTTTGAGTCCACTGGAACGAATCGACTAGTCGCTTGGTTCCGGGGAACGAATCGACTAGTCGTTTCGTTCCGCCGGAACCCGGAACAGATCGACCATGACACCGGCAACACGCAGGTTTTTATCGTGGTGTACTAACGCACGAGGCGTAGCCGAGTGTGTTAGACACCACGATAAAAACCTGCGTGTTGCCGGATCGCACTAACGCACGAACTCACAACCATGTATCAATAGTTTTATAAAACGGGTCTACAGTCTTAAGGCCACCGCACACCTTACGATTGGTCTGCGATCCGATTTGTGAAATAAATCGCTATGGCATTAAATATTGGCATTTTAACAAATGAAATCTACCCTGTTCAGGTTCTGAAAAATAAAATGAATACTAAACCAGGAATTTGGGTGAGCTGTCAGCTCTCTACAGGGAATAAGGGCAAATTTAGTTTCAAATCGTAGGTAGTCGTACGATTTTTGTGACGTCACTACGACTCGGAGCCGATTTGGCCATTCCACCGACTAGAAAACTCGGCAAATGCCGTATTATCATTTTACTATCTGTATGACTATTCAGACCCTCAATCAAAAATATTTTTCATTTTTAAATGATTTGTCAAATGATATTACATTTTTTCTGAAATCGGATTTTATTATTTTCTCTACGAAAAGTTAAAAAAAAAAAAGCTTTGCTCGCTCGCAAAAAATTAGAAATTGAAAAGTTGATATTCGGGCAAAAGGCAGCCCCCTCCCAGCGAAAATGGGCCCGTATGACCAAGATCTCTACATCTGTGATTTTCTATTTTGTGAGGCCACGAGGGGCTCTGCCCCTTCGAACCCAGCTGGGGGTTTCACCCCCAGACCCCCACTGAAACCGTACCACTTTAAAATTCCTTCCGACGGGCCTGTTTTGTAATTCTCTTTTATTGGGGAACCTAGTTTTAACAAGCCGTGCTTTTCCTTAGGTTCTCCCATGATACTGCCTTTTCTATTTGACTATAAATGTAAATTTTCACTTTTGATTGCATTTAATTTAGTTTTTTATTATGATATCTGTATTCCATATTTTAATTATGTATGCTTTCAATTGTAATGTCCACCGCAGATTTCTGCAGTATTATGAAGTGAATTCATTCAATTCATTTATTAATTCATAGGAATTTCAGAAGAAGTGGGAAATAGAGAAGGATGTGAGAGTGGGCCCTGGAAATGCAGAAAGAGGTGGGGAGCATCGTTTGATTATTTTAGTAAGCCGCAAAGATGTACATAGTTCTTGAATTCTGACAGGTCCGTGATTAACTTTGTTTTGAAAATGCAATATAATATATTTGTAAATGTTCTCGCTGAGAATTTCGGGGGGGGGGGAGCGGTGGAGCAGCCTCTTGCCTCCCCCGCTTCGTATATTGGTGGGCCCAGCGGTCTTTAATACGAGATGAAGAACTGCGAGTGAACAAAGCCATTGGAGGAGGGCGTAGAAGGTATTTCGTCGTCTTTTTACTTTGCTTCCCCCTCTCCCTTTCAACGATTCTCTTTCTCTACCCCCCCCCCCCCGACCCTTTCATAATTGTTTTAAAAAAAAGTTGATTCAAAAGTAATTTGTGTGGGGACCACGTACGCCCGAAACTAAGTCACTCCTCAGGAGTATTTGCTATTGACCGTTTTTATCCTAGTGATCTTACGTACATGTCTGTAGAATCCGTTTTTACAACTGAACTAAGACTATAGTATGACCTCGGCTCGGGGATTCCCCGATATTCAGCGTTGCCTGAGCCTCGAATTCATGTTGCACATGAATGTACCGCACAATTACTGATGTATGTCTACCACGCAAATTAGAAGAAAAAAATCTAGGTGCTAACATTCATCAGAAGACGGGACTGAGCTACGTGAATGTAAGTAGCTATTTTAATCATTCGATTTGCATACGATCGAATAAGTCTTATTTTGACTGATGGAGAGGAATGGGTGCATCCAGACCTTCGTTTAATTTAATTCAGGAGGGGCAAAAAATCCATTTAGTTCAGTTAGAAGTTTTCGCTAGACATCAAGACATCTCATGATATCTGACCGTGTGGTCAATATGGAACTCTCCATATCATAACTATCGTGACTATCGAAATTTGATTTGATTTTGATTTGATTTTCATAACATTCTTGTTCTTTGTCCCGTTTTTCTTGTTTTCTCTGATTTTCTGCTCGCTTACAAGTCCACTGTCTATATTCAAAAGGTTTCTTAAAGTGATCCTTCGAATCATCCAAGTTACTATGAAGTTGACCTATACATCAATTTTGATCTTATAAATGGAATTTATGCAGTTCTATCAGTCTTGTCGATTACAATTAGGCCTACTAGTTATATTTCATTCTCTGTGATTTTCTCTTTGCAGGGAAAATCTCTCTATTCATATCAATGGAGAAATCAAATAAAAGAATAGGAATCTGCACGTCAGCATCGAGGTCTAACGTCGAGGCTTTCATTGCAAGTCTGACCAATGTAGCAGTCCGATTCATAGAACTGCCATACAATGACTTGGATAGATTTCGTCTCTCAAGCGAAGGACTTGATGGTTTGATTATCTGTCACTCTATCAACATTCGTCGCTTTTCAATCACAGATGTCACGGATGCTCTCTATGACAAGTTCCTGCCTCATGTTAGAAGAGTTTTTGGTATGAGCAATGGTTGTATGACACATGCTCCGACGTCAATCGCTCCTCGTCCATTTCGTTTCATTTGGCAACCCTTACAATAATTCTATATTTTTGATGAAATAAAGCCCGGAGCAACATTGTCGTCGGAGCAAAAATTTCGGAACACCATGAAGAATACAGGGATCATTTGACTTCGTACTTAATAAGCTTTTCTTTCTCCCTTTTCCTGTATTTAAAATTATGATCGACTATCATTATGCCAGGATGATAACTAGATGTAAACAAACATTAAGTTTTAATCGGATTTTGATTGGCTGCCTGAAAATAACGGGAAATGAGGCTTATTGCCAGCCGGTTTTGTAATAACGGGAGCTAAAATAATACGAGAGTCCCCACGAAATCTTTCTGTCGGCACAGAATAGGGTCGGTGAGCTGGATGTGTGGCTTCGAGCATGCGTAGATGTGTAAAGTTTCTCAGCCGAGCGAGAAACTTTACACATCTGTACATGCTCGAAGCCACATACATTCAGCTCACCGACCCTATTCTGTGCCGACAGAAAGAGTTCGTGATGACGCTCTTATTATTAGGTTTTAATGTTGTAAACCCGGTGAATTTGGTAATTTAAAGGGAAATCCAACCTTAAATAGCAAGTTGCTTTGAAAGAAAGGAAAAATCAGAGAAGCAGATTGGTGAAAGTTTGAACGAAATCGGACAAGCAATAAGAAAGTTATGAATTTTTGAAAGTTGTAATCACTATGCATATGGGAATTTCAAATTGGCGGAATAGGTAATGTCACTGTGATGTAGCTGTGGACAACTCCCCCATTCGCTCTAACACATAAAATGACCAAAATGTCACTTTTTTCAAAATGCATTTCTCAGTGGGATCTTTTTGTTCATGAGGACCTAAACAATATGCTATCTCCAATATATTTTGAGTACTGCCCCGAGGGTAAAAGCGCCTCGAAGAAAACCGCAAATTAATGATATTTTTGTGTACGACAAATGGGAGAGTTGTCCACAAAAATGTCACAATTGACTCACCAAATTGCCAATTTGAGATTCGCATAGATGTAGTGATCTCATTTTTCAAACATCCATAACTTTCTTATTCCTTGTCCGATTTCTTTCAAACTTTCACCATCCTGTTTTTCTTATTTTTCTGCTTTCATACAAATCATCTTATTTCCAAGGTTGGATTGCCCTTTAAAAACTATATTTGCTTAAAATATGCCTAGAGCCTCATGTAGCCTTAGAAAAAAACAACAACTGAGAATGAGTAGTTCTGTTTTTAATTCTAAAGTTAGATTTAGATTTTATTTCAATTCATTTTCATTTTTTCAAAGTATATAAAAATAACTATAATAGTTATTGCACAATAATTGTGCAATTGTGCAATTGTGCAATTGTGCAATTGTGCAATTGTGCAATTGACCTAACATGTGAATGATTTACTTTCTACATCCTGTGAAACCCGGCCTTTCCTACTTTGTAATCTTCTTTTCCCTAATGCAGGAAAGAACAATGTCTGTGTCATTGCACATGACTTCCCTTGGCCAATGGGTTCAGCCAGGTCATCGCGTGAAGATCATATCCGGATCAAAAATAACCACATGGACAGCTTTCGCAGCAAGCAACCAACAACCTTCGAGTGCTCCAAGCTGGCCATGATCTGTGGTAGGCTGGACAAGCAGGTGGACATGGACGAAGAAGATTGGACACAGCTTGAAGTATTTCTGCGTCAGTGCTCGGTCTGTAGTTTTGGGTACTTTAGCAAGTTTCTATACTTTCCTGCAGTATTCACATGCACTTTGGGCTTATACGCATGTTTATACGGCAGATCTCTTCTAATAGTAAACATGAATATCTATGATGATAGTATCAAAATACTGACTCGTGGTACTACATTGTTAATGAATTTGGCAACTACCGACTTACAATTCTGCCATACTTGAGTATGACAAGTGCTTACAGTACCCAGGTGCAGATACAGAACTGTCAGAACAGAGGGGGCGGGGGGTCCTAAAATTTTCCCAACCTTTAATTTTTCTCAAGAATGATTTGTGAAACCCCCACCCTTCCAAGTTCCAGGGGGGGGGGGGCGATTTTCTCTGGAATGTATTTTTTTTTTTGTTTTGTTAGCCCTACAAGAGTTTTTTGTTTTTGTTTTCTCACCACTAGTGTTCGATAGACCCCCATGATCCGCCTATGGTACCTTCTGTATATGGATAATAACTCATGCATCCATTTATATAATTCTTGTATCCTTAAGTCATAAATATGTTATTAAGAAATGAAGTAAATAATAAATCTTTGTTCATAAGCACTATCTTAAAAATCTACTTTCTAACTTTCATAAACTCTTAAATGAAACTGAATAGGCTTATGATTGCATGCTTAAACATTTTATCTGGAAGGTGCAAATGTGAAATGAGGCCATTCATATTCAGTGGTTGACAATACCATAGTGATATCACGGCAATCGCATGATTATAGTTACTATAATTTTACAATTCGAATGGAAGCGGGGATGCCCAAGGGGAAAAAATACCTACAAATTTCACTCTGCCAGTTAAAAAACCGAAGGCTGGATAAATGGAGATACTCGACATTTGAAATTCCCAAAACCGGTGAAAGAAAAGTCACTTTTAAAAAGTCGGTGGATATATTTATGTTTATAATTATATTTCACGTATATTAGCAGTGTGGTGACGTAGACAAGGACAAAGTTAATGCATTTATAGCCAATGTCCTTTTGGCACGACATTTATCTACATTTGCCACACTCCACCCAGGTGAAGTAAATGGGTACCCGGCAGGAAGAAATTCCTTGAATGCTTGAGCGCCTTATCATGGTCGCTTGGCTAAGTCCGGGGTAATAATATGATTGTAGGGCCCTCAGGGAGAACAGTATTATAATATCGATGAAGCTACCCTTGGTAAAAAAGACATATTATTATTATTAGGCCTATTATTATTATTATTATTATTATTATTATTATTATTATTATTATTATTATTAAGATCGATGCATTTTTGTCTCCTCAGGAGCAATATTCGAAAAGGCTCCTCGGATTTTAAAATTTGCCAATAAATTCATAGGTAAAAGTCATATTTGCAAGTTGCAGATGACAGTTACGTATTTGCCAACAGAAATTTTGAGCGGATGGGTGGATGTCCTACCCCCCCCCCCCCACCCCCACTTAGCTATGCCCGTACTATACTAATAATAGATTATTTCAAATGAAAATAACTAAATTGTTTGAATTAGAAATGCTTAAGTGGTATGTATGTACATAATGTACAACATATGCGACAGCTTTAGCAACACTCGTGCAAATAAATACACCGCGAAAGGAAATAAGAACGGCTCGTGGTTGTTCGAAACTCACCTGCCCTCACCCCCAACAATGGAATTAATTAATAAAGGTTGAAGATTTGTTAATATGTCGGTCAATGTCGCCTAAATCACTGGTCCATTTTCGTGGCCTCACTAGTGTTTAAGGTTTCGATTTCATATTTTCAACCTTTGCAAAAATCTTAATATAGAGAGGACAGCTCCGGGAAGCTACGTAACCATTTTTCTCTCATTTTCTTTCGCATTATATATATATATATATATATATATATATATATATATATATATATATATATATAAATTCTCTGTGTGTGTGTGTGTGTGTGTGTGTGTGTGTGTAATGAAATGCAAAGATTGACGTTATAAAGTTTGGTTAAGAAATACGATAAGAATGTAAGCGAAGGTATACGTTGATATTTCTTCAAACTTTAATTCAACTCTAGCCCATTTTTACTTTCATTTTTACCACTTAATGCACATGACCGAATCACATCAATGTTTATATGAAATGTAATAATAAGGGGAAAAGAGTGATATTTATTATGTTCATTCCAAGGATTTGATAATATGTTTAAAACTGCAAAGGATGTTCATACACATTTCACAAGACATGCAAATGACTTGTATATCCCGATGTTAAAATACCAAACTTCACGTAAATCAGTCAAATACTCCGGTGTAACATTGTGGAATGCCACGCCGACTGAAATCAAAAAGTGCCCATCTCTTGCCTCTTTTAAACGAAAATATAGTAACTATCTCATGAATGAACTCTCAACTTAATCTTGTTTAACCTGTATCAATACCCAATCCCACTTATTACCCATTTACTTTCTCTTCCTTTCTTTTACTATAATTTACTTACTGTGGTTTTTTAGGAGCCCAGCCTTTGAAAGGCCAATGGCCTCTGCTGGCTCCTTCGAAATCTTGTATTGTATTTATGTATTTTATATATGCATGACTTTTATGTTACTGAATGTATAAATTGTTAATGTTTTAAGAGAATTTGAAAATAAATGAAATGAATGAAATGATCAAAGCGATTATTCGTATATCTTGATAAAGATGCATAAGGAAATTTCAATTTGATTTAGTAGGCTATGTTGTAGTCAATCCTCAAAACCTCAAGGCCAAGGCCAAGACTTTCCACCCTCAAGGCTAGGGCTTGAAACCTCAAGACCAAGGCATAGAGAAAGAAAGATAAGAAAAATGGATCAAATAACGAAGGAGGTTAACATACATACAAAAAGAGGCATAAATCATGGACTTTCTATCCCAAATGACCATGATGATGTTTACTATGAAGTCTATCAAGAATAGTATCTATTTCATGTAACGGTAAAAGTGGAATTCTGTTTTGTATAAGATGTCTGAGTACCTGAATTGTATTTGGAACACAGCAAAAATGTGTAGAAATTACGGCCAGTACTGGAAATTACCTTCTGACCAGAATATGAAATAAATACGTTGAAATAAAATTTTCAATTTGCCAGTTGTACATAATTATGGCTGAAGTGTCTTTAAAACTGATCTGTTATACTAATACCCAGTGCGCGCGCATGCATGCATTTTCTACTTCAGAGTCTAAATATATGTAAAATAATATTGTAAAACTTTTTCCCCATTTCACTTCACTTCACAGAAATACACAGATGCACAAAGTTTCACTTGGTACGTATATACATGTAGATAATTACTGCTACAGGTAATCATCAATAAAAACTTTCATGAAATGATGAAGCATTTATAAGTCTTAAATGCTCAAGTCTCTATCTGAACAGCCTAGAGAACATTCTCCTTTCTGGATCACAAGCCGGAGTAAAAGATACAAATTACACAAGGTCACAAAATTCAGTTAAAACAAAAACTGCTTTGAAGTCTATGTCGATCTGACATCTGTTAAACTTGATAAAAGCATGATATTTGAAAATCACATAAGAACGTAACAGCATATTCACTGTTTTTGTAAGGCACACCGCCCTCACAGCCTCCCCCCCCCCCCACTTCGTCCGAGAAAAAAAATACATAGGTGATAAGAAGAAAATAATGGAATGCCAATGCGACACATTGCTAGGTTTTTGTACAGCACACTACCCCTCAGGTCCCCAAACTAGCCGAGCATCAAGACACTACAACACTGCTAAATATACAGCTTAGCACATGAATATTATACATGACGGACAATCATGTGACCAAATTTTTGCAAAATGTCATATTTCTCTATATGATAATTCTCTCTATGATAAGTAAAAATGATTGAAATATTTTACTATACATAGCAAACCTATATATAATTCCTTGCCAAAGCATCAAAATAAAGTTTTGGGCAATAACTGTGCGTCTGATATAAGTATGCTAACTACAATACAAAAGAAGACAATAAGAATTATCTGAGATGTGCCAACTGGAACTCACACCAACCCCTAATTTCATGACATGAGATGACGAAATTTGAAGATATTGTCACACAGCAATAATACTTTTTTTAATGTATTTCTCGGGGAACAGTTTGGTAATATGTTTCATTTTAATTGTAATTTTCATAATGATCCAAGATCTTTGAGAGACATCCATATTCCTAGACAAAGAACAGGTGCGTTTTCAAAAAAAATATTTGTTTTTCTGTTCCCAAATTCTGGAATAACTTAAATGACTACATTAAAACATGCCCCTCACTCTTTTCTCTCTTTCTTTTTGTCTTTTTCATTTTTTGTTATCTTTTTATAGAATTTTGTATGTATGTTTGTTTCACAATATTTGTAAAATGTGTATTGTTACGGCGATCCCAACACAAGTCTTGTGCTTATAGGGAACCTTGACTCCTTCAACAATATTTTTGTCAATGTAAATTTCATTTTGTATTTATTTGATTACGAGGAGGAAATAAATGTGTTTTTAATTTGAATCTGAATCTGAATCTGAAATATAGTTTCACATCTAGAAGTGTTAAAATCAACAAGATAGTGAATATGGATATACCTTTTTGCAACCCTCAACAAATGGCAAAATATACGAAAGTTTCCATGTTTGATTGATTTTTTTTTTCCATGCATCAAATACAAAAAAAACCAACATATCAACAAAATAATGAAACAGTCATCGCATAGGAGGGCCTTAGTCATAAGTCTAAGGCTTGAAAGAAACGCCCCTAAAGAAATGAAAAAGCCCCCTTAAAAAAAAAGAATATATATATATATATATAACGATTACTAAAATGGGGTTCACAAATAGTAAAGAGCGTGTCATGATTACATACATCAAATATCAGTCGTACATCGAGGATAAATACTAACAGTGGTTTATTTTATTTCTTTATTTTTTCTTTATTTTTTCTTTTCTCTTTCTTTTGGAAGAGAAATGTTATGAGTTCCTGTTTATTTTACCAGTGGCAGATCCAGGGACCCCCTGGGACCAAAAAGGGGCCCCAAAAATGTTGAGGACCTTTTTTTTTTTTTTTTTGCTTGTCAGAGATATTTTTAGTTAAAAAGGGGCCCCAAAATGCTGAGGACTTTTTTTCTTTTCTTTTCTTTTTTTTTTCTTTTTTCTTTTTTTGCTTGTCAGAAAATTTTGTGAATATTGAGCCCCCTCCCTCAAGAAATCCTGGATCCGCCACTGTATTTTACAGTCACTTTCTTCACACTGGAATTTTCACACTATTCTGAAAATACTTATCCTGATCCCGATATTCTAATGTCCACGAGAATTTCGCCTTCTTTTGAGTTAGTATTTATCCTCTTATCATTAACAAAGGAATTACTTTACGACTTTACGACAGGAGTAAAATGACAGCGATCATGGCGATAAACCGTTATCCGAAAGCATTGCAATACATGTACATACGCCGGTAGATGTCAGGAACAATATATGACTATCAATCATAAGTCAAAACAATAAATGACATACTGGTGTGACTTCTTTTCTCCGCGTATTTCTATTCTTTATCTGTTGACTCTATGTAAATACATTTAAAATGAAAAGGATTTGTTTTACATTATTTTTTTTAATGTAATACCACATACCTAAGTGTAAAACAATAATAAAACCCTATAAAGGCTTAAATATTTGCAACTGTAACCAAAATCTTCAAGCCCATGTTTAGTTAACTTTACTTTGATGCAGGTAGAAAACACAATGGCCAATGTCTTATCAAATCAAAAGAATATGAGCCTACTTTTTTCCTTTTCAGTACAAACCATAGCCTATTTGATACACAAAACGATGTCCTACATGCATCAAGGATTTTTTTTAAAAAAAAAGGTTGTCAGAAGGTCCAAGAGACCGTCATGTCGGTCGCGTAAGCCTTCCAGCAACTTTTGTAGTGTTATATAATATTATTTTGTTTTGTATGATTAATATTTAAACAAACGTATAAATGAAAAGTATATTGTGATTTTTAGATGATCAATTGAATTTTTCATCCTAAAATATACTTGACACTTTTAACTGGTTCCCTTCCCGTTTCGTGTGTTTGTGTCTGACCGGAGATTTATACTGATCCAAATCGTTAAATTGGTTGCGTATTAAACAATATCAAATTCCTGATATTTGAAGATTTCGTTAACAATATTACATCCTTAGATAAATCTATAATACATGTATATATCCTTTCTTTTGACTTACCATTCCTAACCAATCAATTCGATCAAAAAAGGCTGGACATAAACGCGTCACCAATGTAAGTGACGCCAAAATCGGAATAAGACCTTCCCGCCTCGCCTTCAGTGGAAAATCTCATGCTCTGGTTTTCTTTAAACTGGGCGTCCTGTCGTCGGCTGCAGTTTACTAGGACTTTGGAAGGTGATCAGGATTTCCCCAGCAACATCTCTTAACCAAACCAACGGCATACCAACGAAAAACCAACAAGAAAGGAATATCAATCGAAAGGGAATGGTACATATCCAGTGGACACCCATGCAAATTTGTGATGAAGTGACCAATATGATATATTGCAATTTATACAGGACCAAAGATTCTGGCTGAACCCGACATTGGTGCAGGAAGATGTCAAGCTGTGTCCAATCTTCTTCATCCATGTCTACCTGCTTGTCCAGTCGTCCACAGATCATGGCCAGCTTGGAGCACTTGAAGGTTGTTGGTTGCTTGTTGTGGAAGCTGTCCATGTGGGTATTTTTGATCCTGGCATGGTCTTTAGATGAAGAGCCAGCTGGTCCCATAGGCCATTGGAAGTCGTGTGCGATAACACAGACGTTGTTCTTTCCTGCATGTGTAAAGAAAATACAATTTAGAATACTGTCTAACGGCACATTTTAAAATTCATTTCAAAAGAAATGCTTCTAAGGTGAAAGAAAATATTCAAGATACAGAAGCAAAATTTAACTAGCTCCATTGTTATTGAATTTATGATATCATCATTAAATACACACGAACATTTTAGTAATGTTTTGATTGACAAATAAGCAAGCACAAAATACTTGGAAACAACTGTTCTTCAGCTGACCTTGAAACTCCATAGTCTTGACATAGAAATAATTTTATATTTTTCTCAAAGTGTTTACAGGAACTGTTAAAGATTTCAACACGTGTCCACATCTCAAAACTAATCTGTAAATATCGGTTTTCTTTTCATACCAAAAACTCTTCTAACATGAGGCAGGAACTTGTCATACAGAGCATCCATGACATCTGTGAGTGACAGATAATCAAACCATCAAGTCCTTCGCTTGAGAGACGAAAGCTATCCAAGTCACTGTACGGCAGTTCTATCAATCGGACTGCTACATTGGTCAGACTTGAAACCTTTTCAATGAAAGCCTTGACGTTAGACGTCAATGCTGATGTACAGATGCCAATCGTAATCAACATCGCCACGGGAGATGGTTTCTCCATCTATACACAGATCAAAGAGAGAGGGAATAAAAATTATGCAGAATGATAATGCATTATAGTCTTAGGGAAGCAACATACGTTTGGCTAAGTATACATAACACTTGGATTATTTACCCAGAACATTGAGGTAACAATTAAGACAGTGATGGGGATAGACAAAGGGAGATATGATATCATCATCAAAATAGACAGGAAGACAAAAGCAAAGTAAAGGGAGTGTAAGAGAGACAGAGGCAGCTAATGGTAATCATAGTGAGGATTGTGCTTTCTGTTCGCATCAATGGATGTATATAAGTACTTCATATACATTAAATCAATTCCATTCATATATCTAATTGACAGGTGATATACATTTTTAAAAAAAGCAATTGTACATAACTGAGTGACAAGGAGTCAAGAAAAAGAGAAACTACAAAAAAATAAAATGTACTCTTAGTTTTTAAGCCATATTCCCCATAAATTTATTTTAAAAAATAATGTAAACAAAACTACACATGATTGATGATAAGAAGATACTAGAATATACATCAATACAATTAAACCCACTGACCCTCACACCAAATGCACACCAACAAACACACAAATATACACACAAAGTAATATGCCCAGAGAAATCAAAGCCGAGTTTATATAATGGAGGCCGGGGTGCACAAGTTAAGTTAAATTATACTATGTCAATAAAATACTGCTCGTTTCTGTGTTTGGAAACATTCAGCAAAGTTGTGAAGTTGTGTAGGCCCCCCAAAATAAGCGACAAAACTGGCAGCTAGTTAGATTTTAGAGGCTAGATGTGATTCATCTGAAGCACCTTGGATAAACTATGTCCGAAGCTATATAGCTGTTATAACTTAGTATTTATGACATGTTTTTGTATATTGATTTTTCAGTTATCCATATCATCGTTGCATACATAATATTCAATTGAAAAATCATCAGTCAAGATCGTTTCAGTGATACATGAAATGATCGCTATTACCATTACAGAAAGAGACTCTACAAACCCATGTAACATAATGATTGGTTGTCAGACTACGATAATAAACATTATTTTAAGAATAAAACAGGAAGATTGAATTTGATAATCTCTTCTTCTTTTTTTTAATTTGAATTTTTAACAAAAGAAATGTTTGACAAAGGAAGCTGACTTCACAAGCTAATAACTCTAGATTACGATGTTTTATGTCCGGATTTAGTGGCGTATCAACATGGAACGACGTGGAAAGTGCTCTGGTCTCACTGGGAAGAGACTCAAAAATGTCAAAACGCAAAAATCCAACAACCAAAAAATGGACAAAGGAATTTCGCAGATACACTTATCTATGTACAGTATATGCAGTGTTCGCTTTTGGGCAACACCGAGCTTCTTCGTTGATTGCTTTTATTAAAGGAGAATGAAACCCTGGGGAAATATATCCATTTTAATGAAAAGAGAGGATAGAAAGAAACAATTTTTAAAAAAGTTCCTTCAAAATCGGTTACGAAATGAAAAGTTATGAAAGTTTGAAAAGTCTCAATTTACTTTCTATGGCGATCCTCAAATTGGCAATGTTGCTTCAAAATGGCAGGTTTAGTAGTACAACTCTAAATATGTTTTGTACACAAAATTTCATATTTTCCCCATTATCTTTAAAGATTTTTTTTCCCAATGATCTTTATTAATGATTCCATGAAATACAAATTATACAATCAACATATTCTCTTTGAATGTTTTAACAAAATGAACAGGATTAAAGGACTACGCTGTGAGTGGAGAAGAGCCGTCGCGTCTGTTCTGGGATCGTATCTATTTGGAAGATATACCAAGTGTTTGTTGATGATGATATTTTTGTTTTTGTTTGTTTGTTTTTTGGGGTTTTTTTTTTTTTTTTTTTTTTTGTTTTTGTTTTTGTTTTGCTGCTTGTCTTTTTGTGAATTCAACATATGTTGTGTCAAATACATTTTCCCATGATATATCTTGAGCTTAGAAGGAGACTTCAGAGATAATGGGGAAATATGACAATTTGTGCACAAAACATATGGAGAGTTGCACTACTAAACCTGTCACTTTGAAGAAACATTGCCAATTTGAGGATCGCCAGAGAAAGTAAATTGAGACTTTTTAAACATTCATAACTTTCTCATTTCGTAACCAATTTGATGAAACTTTTTTAAAATTGCTTCTCTCTATCCTCTCTTTTCATTAAAATTGATTCCCCCCCCCCCCAGGGTTTCAGTCTCCTTTAAGTTTTGTTTAGTGTTATCCCCAGTATAATTTATAGTGTTAACCCACATAAGTGACCACACAATCGCAGTCCAAAAAATATAACAATTCGTAGTCGTACTTATAAAAAAATGACGCTCGGTCACTCGCTTTTTTGCAAATTTCCCTCAGGATTTTACGCAAGTCTGCGCCCCCATTCCAGGATGAAATTGCATTGTGAATTACCGCTTCAGTAAATATGACCCTGTTCCTAACGCTTGAGTAATCTGATCCGGCGCTTTTTAAAGACTTAATTATGCACCTGAAAGGTTCGACAATAATGCAGTGGTGGATAGGGGGGGGGGGCACTTCCGGCCTGTGACCCGTCCCCCCCCCCCCATCCTTGAAGAAAAATGTACATTGTGCCCAGGGGCGGCGCCAGGGTATTTTGATAGGAGGGGCAAGACGACATAAAGATGACGTCATATTTTTTTCTCCATTAAATAACAGGGGTAATATAGAGTTATATTTTTAAGACCTCTCTTTCTAATACTCCTCTTCGATCTTCTTTCTTCCCTTTTCTTCCTCCTTTTCTTCTTTTTTCTTCTTTTTTTTCCTTTTTTCACTACTTGAAAAATCATAGGGGGGCGGTCGCCCCCTCTGCCCCCCCCCCCCTGTAGCGCCGCCCCTGATTGTGCCACCTTCTTAGTTGCATCCTCGTCATTTAGAAACAAATAGACGCTACACAAATAATAAGTACTACGGCCCTGTCTCCCCGGACACTATTTTTATCTAGATACGCCACTGCCCATATGATAGAATATACTCACCATGAATTTTATATATATTTCTTCCGCCAGTAGGCCTAAAGTTCTGCAAATATTAACTATCAATGTAACGGAATTTCTAGCGTTGGTTCTGCCGTGACTGGATAAATTGAATACAACTCGCACGCTCGACTAGGCTGGGTCAGATTGTGTGCAGGACGCGCAGCGCGAAAACACTATCATGGAGTCAGTGGGGAATCCCCGTTTGTTAGTCTTGGTAGAAAACATGAAGCAGGATAAAAACAACGCTAAAAGTTTTGAATTTCACATTAATGTTCATGACTTCTCTCCATATGTTATGTTATTTCTAAATACTATGATGAAGCATGTATTTTTGAATAATATTTTCTCTCTGTTCAGACTACATGATGAACCGCCAACGCTAAAATGTTGGTACTTTACACTTATATTAGGCCTATATCTTTTCATATCATAATTATGACAGGCCAAGAAGCTACTAGGCAAGCTAAACAGGCCTATTGCTTAACATAAATATATTTCTTGGTCTAAAAATTGACTTATATGTTTAGTATGAAGACGAATTTCTTCTTCTTTAGGATATATACAAATCTGAATTGCAACAGGCCTACCTCTGAAATAATAATGCTTGTTTGTTTGTTTGTATTTCCATAACAACATTAAAAATTAAAATATACATGGTAATCAGAATATGTATGGCGGATAGCCCATTTCAGTGGTACTTACATAGTGCCACTGTTCTTCCATGGGGTCCTTTGACATAATAAAGAAACACATGCATAACAAATATAGTACATAAACATAATTTAAAAACATAATCAAATACAATGGGATACCAAAACAAAAACAACCTTACAAGCCAGTAACAAAAAAAGCATGCTTCAGTGCATGTATTCATCATAAAGGAATACATTTTTAACACAAAGTGTCAAAAGCCATAAACATAATATTTTCAGCTCGAGACAAAAATATGTATACACTACACGTCAAGACATATATATTTTATAATCGATCACAATCCATACACAAATGAGGAAAATCAAGGGTCAAGTGTCACTCGAATATCAAATACATTGTATGTTACAATAACATCGACCGGAGACTGATATAGAGCCTAATGAAGCACATATCGTAAGGGTTTAAGGATGTTATTATCATCTACGTTGAGAAGTGAATGTATATGTATATGTATTTAAATAATGTATTGTTGATTGCAGCGAATAAATGACCTCTATTCATAATAACCTCAAGTGGGCATATAGAGAGAGAGAGAGAGAGAGAGAGAGAGATAGGTTTTCAATTTGCAGTGGTGTTCTTGGTAGGGGTTCCATGAAATTTGCTCCTGCGACAATTACTCCGGTCTAACTTTGCCATGTTAATCCTAAACCTAAACCTAACCCTAACCCTAACCCTTATCCTAATCCTAATCTTCACATTGTCCTTAACAAAAAAACCAAATCATGTCCTTGACCTTAACCTTTGACCTTTCGAGATATGGACGGAGGAGCAAATGTCGCAGGAGCAAATGTCGTGTCACCCTTGGTAGGACATTCCTCTCAAGTTGCTACATAAAATCTAATTCCGTAATGATATCATTTATGTAAAAGAACTGTGTGATATATTGTGGCGAAGGCCTTGGAGAAGTCCAGGAATATACCGGTTGTGTGTGAGTTGTTATCGTATGCTTTAGTTACTTTTTCAAGGAGAGTTAAGAGAGCATGTGTCGTGCTGTGTTTTTCTCTAAAGCCATATTGCATGCTGCTCAAAATGTTTTTATTGGTCTATTATGATTCAGCACAGAAATCTAGTTTCCACTGGCTTGTTACACACAATACATACATAGTACAGTACAATAAACACATTATAACAAGCAACATTAATTAAAGACAATGCCTGAAAGGAAAAAAGGAAAAAACATTTTAGCAATCCATATACGCAACTTATATTGCATGCTGCTCAAAATGTTTTTATTGGTCTATATGATTCAGCACAGAAATCTAGTTTCCACTGGCTTGTTACACACGATATATACATAGTACAGTGCAATAAACACATTATAACAAGCAACATTACTTAAAGACAATGGCTGAAAGGAAAAAAAAAACACATAAACATTTTAGCAATCCATATACGCAACATAGCTCCTCCGTATATATATATATATATATATATATATATATATATATATATATATATATATATATACATGGTATACAAGGCCCACTTGGCTCTAAACGGGACTACATCGCTTTTGAAGAAAACACATATAATTAATTAGATGAAACAAACAAATAAGTATAAGAAAGAAAGGAATGAATAAAAAGTAAATAAATGTATTGGGATACGTTTATCTATACATTTAATACAAACACTACCAGGCGCATTTATTGATTCATATTAATATATTGTACATGTACAACAGAATTTCATCACGGTAATTACCACCTGTCCCGACAAATTACTAATCTGCAGGAAAGGTTGTGTTATATATAAATGTTTTTTTCTTCTTCAGAAAGTACATACTGACTGGAATCATTTACATGTTTTAAATGGGAAAAAATCGTTATATAGCATGTTCATGATGTTGATTGAGGAAATGGGCAAAGCATCGTTTTTGATCTTATTATCTTCCATGGTTTCTACTACTCCAATCTGTAAAACATTATAATCATATTTGACTAAATCGGGTCTGACTTTGAGACTAGCCATCCACACAAAATGTAAAAAAAAAAGGATCTACGTTCACTTTCCACGTGCAGTGAATAGGCCTACATCTCATTAACATGATACATGTATAAGACATTGACGATATTGAACTCTTGCGACTAAAATGTAATTCATTCAATCAGGGGCGTCGCATCCGTGTTCATGATTGGGGGGGGGGGGGGTAACCGTTGACTGAGCGAAGCGACCGAGCGGGGGAGGGTGTGGGAGGGGGGTATCCGCCCTCCCACACCAGGAATTTTTTTCAAAAATCTGTCCATAAAACTTGCATTTTAGAGCATCGCAAAATGGTTTTTAATGAAAAGAAGGAATTCACGGATCTACGCCAATGGACGGAACCCCTTAATTAAGAATAATAATGCGAGCGAACGAATTTTCTAAATTTTCTTCGATATTTTCGCATTGAAATTATGGCATTTCTTATTTCCTTACTTCTAATCATTAAAGAATGTGATGGTATTTCAAGATCAAACACAATGAGTTTGGATAATTATTAGTTTTAAGTTAATGTATCATAATTCTTATTTATTTTAATTTTTATCAAAAAATATTGGGGGGGGGGATGATAATACAGGCCATCTCCCACCTCAAAATTTTGGGGGGATATATACCCCCACCCCCCCCCCCCCCCCCGGATCGACACCCATGCATTCAATGTGATAAGTCTCACACAAACTGAACAAAACACAATTAACCTTTACTTATCAGTCCTTCAATTAATTTAAATTTCTATTATTTTCTCCAATAATAACAACTGCCTATAGCCTACGTGTCAATGGTTTTTTGCAAAATAAGCACTACACAACCCATATCAAGATATAAACATTCAATTTTTTTCTTAACTTTGGCCATCTCCAAAGAATAATGACAATTTTTCCATAATCTAAATTAGTAAATTGATAACCACTACTATAGTGCTCATTTAATCTCTAAATATCTTATAAGAAAACGCAACTTGAGAGTACATGCACCATCAGCTTCTATCTTTGACTTTCTCTCGCTATCACATCGCCTGGATGCTGAGTATTACACGTCCCATACATGACCAGTCAAGGACTGATTTCTTGTCAACTTCGCTTAAGTCGACGTCGCATGTGTCGAATCATGGACCTACTACTCCATGGTCGAATAGTCGCTTAAGTCGATGAAAAAAAACATTTTTTTTTTCATCGACTCGAATATCATTCTCGAATATATCATTTCCTTTCAACAGCCATTCCTAACAAGTCGATTCTTTCAGAAAAGGATGGACATAAACCTTGTTAGAAAATGGCAACAAATTCGGATTAAGACCTTCTACCTTGCAGTCCAGAATTTCACGCTCTGATAACGCATTGGAACTGGCCGTCCCGTGGGACTCCAACTCTTCAAGGGTATTGCTGATGACATCCTGCTTAAAATGATGGCCACATAGTATGGGTGGCGCCACTGGGCCTCGTACACGACAAATAAAATCCACCGTCTTCAACTTGATCATAACAGGCAAACATGCAAGCATTAGGACACATGTCAAGCTGTTTTAACATTCATTCCCATTTTGTGATATCAAAAATGAGAATTCTTAGAAATTATTGTTTTATAACAAGAAATACCCTTTGTTAAAAAAATTGAAATGATTTCTTGATATCCAAAGTTCGTTTCTTCATATAAAGAACTGATTTTTTTTTTATATCGAAAATTCTTGATATAAAGAATTCAATTGTTTATATCAAAAGAAATTTTTATAACTTATTTAGAGCGCAAAAGTACCGTAGTGCAAAAATTCATTCTGATTTCCAGCGTAAAAGCAAGTTGTTGTTTTTTTTTTGGTAAATCATGTACTATCTCTTAGACTATACTAACAAAATATTGTCTACCAGGGAAATCCTCACAAAAAGATTATGCAACGCAACTTTGCAACATATTACAAAAATTATTTCTTGATAGGTTGCCATTCTCTGTTAGAGTTTTATCTACAACTTTATCTAAATCAATACTTACTACATTTTAATTTCAGCATGCATTAATGCAATTTCAAATTAATTACCAACAAAATGTTGTACCTGGGGACGACCCCCTTAACAAGTTCATGTAGCGTAATTTGGCAACATATCACCAAGAATTCTTGCATTAGTTTTCGCTCGAAATCAAATAAATATTTGCATTAGTTTTGCGGTCGAAATAAATTTCTGATAGTATCAATATATGTTTTCATTATTTCATGAATTGATTTCACGATAGAAAGAAGTAAATTCATGATATCCCAAAATGGTATCTTAGCTGCAATAGCTAAGACATACTGAACACCCATGATAGCAACTAAGGGTATCTTAGCTGCAATAGCTAAGACACATTGAACACCCATGATCACAACTAATTGTATATTAGCTGCAATAGTTAAGACACACTGAACACCCATGATCACAATTAATTGTATCTTAGCTGCAATAGTTAAGACACACTGAACACCCATGATCACTACTAATTGTATATTAGCTGCAATAGTTAAGACACACTGAACACCCATGATCACAATTAATTGTATCTTAGCTGCAATAGTTAAGACACACTGAACACCCATGATCACTACTAATTGTATATTAGCTGCAATAGTTAAGACACACTGAACACCCATGATCACAATTAATTGTATCTTAGCTGCAATAGCTAAGACATATGGAACACCCATGATCACAATTAATTGTATCTTAGCTGCAATAGCTAAGACATATGGAACACCCATGATCACAACTAATTGTATCTTAGCTGCAATAGCTAAGACATATTGAACACCCATGAAGATTTGTGATATTACAAATGTGATATATTGCAATGTATACGGGACCCAAGATTCTGGCTGAACCCGACATTGGTGCAGGAAGATGCCAAGCTGTGTCCAATCTTCTTCATCCATGTCTACCTGCTTGTCCAGCCTTCCACAGATCATGGTCAGCTTGGAGCACTCGAAGGTTGTTGGTTGCCTGTTGTGGAAGCTTTCCATGTGGGTATTTTTGATCCTGGCATGGTCTTTAGATGAAGAGCCAGCTGGTCCCATAGGCCATTGGAAGTCGTGTGCAATAACACAGACGTTGTTCTTTCCTGCATGTGTAAAGAAAATACAATTTAGAATACTGTCCAACTGCACATTTAAAAATTCATTGTCAATAGAAATGCTTCCAAGGTGAAATAAAATATTCAAAAATTAAAAGCAAAATTTAACTAGCTTCATTATTACTGAATTCATGTTATTATTATTAAATATACACGAACATTTTAGTAATGTTTTGATTGACAAATAGGCAAGCACAAAATACTTGGAAACAACTGTTCTTGAGCTGACCTTGAAACTCTATAGTCTTGACATAGAAATAATTATATTATTTTTCTCAAGGTGTTTACAGTAACTGTTCAAGATTTCAACACATGTCAACATCTCAAAACTACACTCTGAAAATATTATTTTTCTTTTCATACCTAAAACTCTTCTAACATGAAGCAGGAACTTGTCATAGAGAGCATCCATGACATCTGTGATTGAAAACCGACGATTGTTGATAGAGTGACAGATAATCAAACCATCAAGTCCTTCGCTTGAGAGACGAAAGCTATCCAAGTCATTGTATGGCAGTTCTATAAATCGGACTGCTACATTGGTCAGACTTGAAACCTTTGCAATGAAAGCCTTGACGTCAGACCTCAATGCTGATGTACAGATGCCAATCGTAACCAACATCGCCACGGGAGATGGTTTCTCCATCTATACACAGATCAAAGAGAGAGGGAATAAAATTTATGCAGAATGATAATGCATTATAGTCTTAGGGAAGCAACATACGTTTGGCTTACTATACATAACACTTGGATTATTTGCCCAGAACATTGAGGTAACAAGAGATAGCCGGCTTGACATTTCATGGACGTAGAAACGTTGCGTACACTGAAGGTTGTTTTTTTTTGTGTGTGTGCTGATTTGTGATCTTATGTGGTCCTAGAACAATTTCAGCTTTGTTGCCTAAAGGGCAAACTTGAGCAATTTTCATAACTTGCATGAATCCAAAATTGACTAGTGTATGATGTATGTATATAGGAGTTTCGACTGACGTAGAATTCATTTCTAACGCAAGTTTTGCAATTTAAGGTCACGTTTAGGTCATAAAGGTCAAGTAATGGTCAAATTTGTTACCTGTTTACATAATCGTGCATACGTTAGATTTTTAAACTGTTATAGATGTCTAATATTTAAATGAAGGGGTTTTGGGTGTGTTGATAGAGACCTTTTCTGCGCCCAGCGTGATCGTGTCAATTCTCTTGTGAAAAGGGCGAAGCGCTCATGCCTTGTGGATCTTGTTGAAGACTGTCGAGATGATTCCAAAAAGCTCTTCTCGGTGGCTAACCGACTACTAAACCGTCAACAATCATCACCTCTTCCTACCCACACAGCCAGCAAATGGCCTCTACATTCATCCACTTCTTTCAGACGAAAGTCAAGACCATCTGCGACAGCTTATCTCCTGACGAAACACCACTTCATCCCCTCACTTCCTTTTCCTTAGAAGTAATACGACCTACTAACCCTGATGAGATTTTGTCACTCTTACCTAAATTGCCCCCTAAGTCATGTCAGACCCTGTTCCCACTAAATTATTAAAGGATTGCTCCTCCACATTCGCTCCCATCCTCTCCTACTTGGTTAATTTGAGTTTAGAGCAGGCACAAGTTCCTTCTTCATTGAAAACTGCTTATGTTACTCCGTTGTTGAAGAAACCTCTGGACCGAAATTACCTCAAAAAATATTGACCAGTTTCAAACTTACCTTTTTTTTTTTTAAATTCTTGAAATGGTTGTGTTTTCTCGTCTTTCGGATTATTTACGGGCCAATGATTTGTTCGACCCTTTCCAATCGGCTTACAGATTCCATCATAGCGTGGAAACACTGCTTGTGAATGTGTCCAACCACATCCTACAAGGGATGGATAGAGGGTAACTGCTCTCCTGCACCTAGACTTGTCCTCCGCCTTCGACACTAAAAATCATACTATTCTTTTGAACACACTTACTTCATTTGGTTTCAAGGGTGAGGCATACAAATGGTTCGAGTCCTATCTCTCATGCCACTCTCAGATCGTTTGTATAAATGGCTGCAAATCAGTTGGATTGCGACAAGTTCTGCTACAACATGGCATAGATTATATTTATGCAGACGATATTCAACTTATGATTTCTTTTAATTCAGATCAATCCGCTGATATGAGGAAAGGGCTGTTCATCGCCTTGAATCATGCATGGTTGATGTTCACGATTGGATGCTCGCACGTTCTCTGAAACTGAATTCAGGTAAATGTGAATTCCTTATATTTGGTTCTAAAGCGCAGCTTAGTAAAACTGATATTAATTCCAACTCATTTTCTGGCCACACAATTTATTTGTCACAAACTTGTCGCGATCTTGGTGTTATGTTTGACTCAAATACGACAATGTCTAATCAAATTTCAAATATCAGTGCAGATCAGTTAGGTACCAGTTACGTAATATCGGTTACTACTATATAGTGACGTGCGTCGCATGTGGTATCTACAGTACTCAGTTGCAGATACAGAACTGTCAGAAAAGAGGGGAGGAGGGTGGGGTCCTATAGTTTTCCAATTTTTAAATTTTTCTCAAGGATGATTTGTGAAACCCCCTACCCTTCCAAGTTGCTCCACATCCGAGTAATCTTTTAATTTGTCACCATTACCTTGCATTCCCTTGGGAAATACAATTCTCCTGTAAATCACAACACAATCACTGAATGTTTTTAAACTCACTGTAAAGCAGCGGAATAACTCCTTGGTATAACGAGGTTCTCAGTACCATTAAAGTTACCATGCTACAGCAGGAATGCCGTTATATATAATCAAGTTAACAGCAAATAGCAAAATGATACGGTATAAAGAGGTGGGATTCACACCAATACTATAATTCTACATGTTGTACACACAGATTTGAGTATCCACCCAAATTACAGAACTAGTGCTGGAATCTATGCTGGAAAGTGAGGAATTATGTGAATAAATGTAATCTGCATCCCATACATAAACCTTAAAATCAAAATATGTAAATTCCAAGCATGTAGCCAGAGAAGGGTTAACCCTTTCAGGACAGGAATTATTTAAGGGCTAAATTGATCACATTTTGTTCTTCAAATTGGCAATAATAATATTTTTCTTTTAGTGCTACATGGTTCTAATAAGGTGTGATGTTTTTTAAAACAATATTCATGGTTAAAAATTTTGTTGAAAAGTTGAAAAATTGCCAATTTTGATGAAAATCAATGATTTTGAACCTCTCAATGTGTTGCCAATTTAAGGATTTTAAAGCTTATTCTTGTTTTAAAAATTCCTGGCATCAAACGCAATATGGTCATGAAACAAAAATACATTAGTGTGTGCAGAAATTTTTGCTCTTTCTAACTCATGCATCTGGTATGTTTTCTAAAGCTCTGAATCAAAAGTTATTGAGCCAAACCACAAAAGGTGGTCAATTGTCTTGAAAGGGTTAACCCACGGCTAGTAAACCCCTCTGGTAATCGAATGTCCCAACTGTATTGCCACGAGCCCCCTTTGCTAGCCGTCAGGAATGCCCGATCAGACGGGGAAGTTTTTATGTAACCCGGATGCACCACCCATTCCCAGCTCTCATCAACGATTCCAGCAAAAGTATTCCCAACCGGGCCCCATCACTTCCCTCCAGGTAGGCCTATACCTCCCCGCATGTAAAAACAAGCGAGGCTCCTTAGTTACCCTGCTACGGCAAGAAGATCGTTTTATTCATGTTTAATCAAGTTAATAACAAACAACAAAACGGTATGGTATAAAGAGCTGGGATTCACCCAATATTATAATTGTAGTACACACAAAATTGAGTATCCAACCCAATTACAGAACCAGTGCTGGAATCTATGCTGAAAATGAGGAATCATGTGAATAAATGTAATCTGCATTGCATACATAAACCTTAAATTCAAAATATGTGAAATCCAAGCGTGTAGCCAGAGAAGGGTTAAACCCACAGCTAGAAATTCCCTCTCGTAAACGAATGTCCCCTCTGCATTGCCACGAGCCCCCCTTGCTAGCCGTCAGGAATGCCCGATCAGACGGGGAAGTTTTTTATGTAACCCGGATGCACCACCCATTCCCAGCTCTCATCAACGATTCCAGCAAAAGTGTTGCCAACCGGGCCCCATCACTTCCCTCCAGGTATACCACCTCGCATGTAAAATCGAGCGAGGCTCCGGACTGATCGAGTTACCATGCTACAGCAGAAATGCCGTTATATATAATCAAGTTAACAACAAATAACAAAAACGATATGGTATAAAGAGCTGGGTCCAGGGATATAATTCTGCTATATCAAGAACATTGCTAAATCAGGGGCCTGCAACATAAAGAGACACACTCAATCCCACGGTCAATTGTAACTTCTTCAGTACATGATTTGCTTTAGACTTACGATTCGAATCAATCGTAAGACCGATCGCATTTCCCATGTTACAGGGCACAGATCTCTTTAGCTGAGTTTCCACTGTACCCTATATATTCGGTTGCTTGACCTACAAGCATTAAATCCAATCGACATGCATAATTGCCTTCGTATCTGTGAGACAACACAAGTATCGTGTCAATCATAACTTATTCCTTAACCAACCAAAACCATTATTACAGAATCATTGCTTGCAAAACAACTTAATACTACACAGGCGGTGATACTGGGGATGGTGGATGGGGATTTTGGATTGTCAAATTCAACGGGTCCTGCCTCTACCAAAAGCCACGAGAGAATGACACAATTTCCATCAGTACACGTCACGCTTCCACAATCGCGTGTTATGCTCTCCGTGTGCAAAAGGAGGCGCGCATTCGGAAGCGCGCCATGTCTAGAGGCACCAAATTCGTGACAAAAATGTAAACAGTCTTATTGTTGCGTCACAATGGCGAGCCAAACCAAAACAAGGAGCGAGTGGGCAACCAGCCGTGTATAAATATGTTTGAAAGCGTTTTGCAACTCTTTAAAATTTCTTATTAGGGTTTTTAAGATTCACTTTTTTATTACTTTAATCAGCTATTTGACATGTTTGATAACTGAGATTGAACTAAGTATTGGCATGATTGGTGTTCTTGGTGAAATATTGTTTTTCCCTCTTTTTTCCATTTCAGTTGGAAACTTTTTCCTATAATCTGGCTTTAATGGCATTCAACCTATAATTTTTGTGTTCTGTTTACTTATAATTGATATGTTGATAGAATTTTGTAAAAAAAAAAAGAATAAAATAAAAAATTACAGGCCTTTGAACCGAACAAAAATTAATTTGCGTATCTTTTCTTCTTCATTGAGGTATCCACATGATCCACAGAAAAAATACAGTCACTCTCTGTAATAACTGTGGATATAAGAAAAATACTTGGCCTGATAAGGCTTGTTCACATATGAGCCATTTGTCAACAAGACATGTACCTTGGCACAAAAGGATTGCATGTTCACTTGTTTAGTATTTTGGTCAAATATAACTTCTGAAATTCCACCAGTACACCAAACCATCACCGAAAATCTAACCATAGACATTTATCTCAACATTTCCAATTTATTTTCTTACCTTCTGTCAGAATTTTTAGTGTTAATAGCTGGAAAACTTACGGAACTTAATCTTCTTAAGCACCAAGCGACATGTCACGTCGACAAATCACTCATTCGTGAGCAAGCATTTATAGTTGTCCGCATCCGTACTAAGAAAAGTCACAATAAATTAAATTCTCTGACAAATGTAAGTTTTCAATGAACCATAAACTATTTATGTTATAGAGAGTTCACAGAAAGGCATTTAACATGATATGAATAATGTGACGTAAAACAAAATTGCAATTTAAGATGTTCCCATCGGGACTCGGACTCGCGGACTCGGACTCGGACGGGATGGACTCCACTACAGCACTGCATGTAGATAATTACTGCTACAGATAATTATAAATAAAAACTTTCATGAAATGATGAAGTCTTAAATGCTCAAGTCTCTATCTGAACAGCCTAGAGAACATTCTCCTTTCTGGATCACAAGCCAGAGTAAAAGATACAAATTACACAAGGTTACAAAATTCAGTTAAAACAAAAACTGCTTTGAAGTCTATGTCGATCTGAAATCTGTTAAACTTGATAAAAGCATGATATTTGAAAAGCACGTAAGAACGTAACAGCATATTCACTGTTTTTGTAATGCACACCATCCTCACAGCCCCCCCCCCCCCTGCCTTCGAGAAGAAAAAAAATACATAGGTGATAAGAAGAAAATACATGGAATGGAATGGCAATGGACACGTTGCTCGGTTTTTGTACAGCACACTACCCCCCTCAGGTCCCCTAAACTGGCCGAGCATCAAGACACTACAACACTGCTAAATATACAGCTTAGCACATGAATATTGTACATGACGGACAATCATTTGACCAAATGTTTGCAAAATGTCATATTTCTACATATGATAATTCTCTCTATGATAAGTAAAAACAATTGAAATATGTTATTCTACATAGCAAAGCCTATATAATTCTTTACCAAAGCATCAAAATAAAGTTTTGGGCAATAACTGTGCGTCTAATAATAATTATAAGTAAGCTAACTACAATACAAAAAAAGACAATAAGAATTGTCTGAGATGTGCCAACTGGAACTCACACCAATTTCGTGAGATGACGAAATTTGAAGATATTGTCACATATTAATACTTTTTTATGTATTTCTCACTGGACAGTTTGGTAATATGTTTGATTTTAATTGTAATTTTCATATAAATGATCCAAGATATGTCAGAGACATCCATATTTCTAGACAAAGAACAGTTGCGTTTCAACAAAATATTTGTTTTTCTTGTCCCAAATTCTGGAATAACTTAAATGACATTAAAACATGCCCCTCAATCAAATAGCACATATTTTTTCTTTTCTCTCTTTCTTTCTGCCTTTTTAATTTTTTGTTATCTTTTAGAATTTTGTATGGATGTTTTGTTTCATAACATTTGTAAAATGTGTATTGTTACGTCGACCCCAACACAAGTCTTGTGCTTATAGGGAACCTTGACTCCTTCACAATGTTTTGTCAATGTAAATTTCATTTTGTATTTATTTGATTACGAGGAGGAAATAAATGTGTTTTTAATTTGAATCTGAATCTGAATCTGAAATATAGTTTCACATCTAGAAGTGTTAAAATCAACAAGATAGTGAAATATGAATTATACCTTTTTGCAACCCTCAACAAATTGCAAAATATACGAATTTCCATGTTTGATTGATTTTTTTTTCCATGCATCAAATACAAAATAACATATCAACAAAATAATGAAACAGTCATCGCATGGGAGGGCCTTAGTCATAAGCCTAAGGCTTGAAAGTAACGCCCCTCAAGAAATGAAAAAGCCTCCTTTTAAAATTTAAAAATCGTGTGTGTGTGTGTATATATATATATATATATATATATATATATATATAACGATTACTGAAAGGGGGTTCACAAATAGTAAAGAGCGTGTCATGATTACATACCTCAAATGTCAGTCGTACATCGAGGATAAATACTAACAGTGGTTTGTTTGATTTCTTAATTTTTTCTTTATTTTTTTCTTTATTTTTTCTTTTCTCTTTCTTTTGGAAGAGAAATGTTATGAGTTCCTGTTAATTTCACAGTCACTTTCTTCACACTGGAATTTTCACACTATTCTGAAAATACTTATCCTGATCCCGATATTCTATAATGTCCACGAGAATTTTGCCTTCTTTTGAGTTAGTATTTATCCTCTTGTCATTAACAAAGGAATTACCTTACGACTTTAAGACAGGAGTAAAATGTACAGCGATCATGCCTTATCCGAAAGCATTGCAATACATGTCCAATACGCCGGTAGATGTCGGGAACAATGTATGAATATCGATCATAATTCAAAACAATAAATGACATACTTGTGTGACTTCTCTTCTCCGCGTATTTCTATTCTTTATCTGTTGACTCTCTGTAAATACATTAATAATGAATAATAACACCACATACCTAGGTGTAAAACAATAATAAAACCCTATAAAGGCTTAAATACTTGCAGCTGTAACCAAAATATGCGAGCCCATGTTTAGTCAACTTTACTTTGATGCAGGGAGGAAACATAATTGCTAATGTCTTATCAAATCAAAAGACTACGAGCCTCTTTTTTTCTTTTCAGTACAAACCATACCCTATTTGATACAGGATAAAAAAAAAATTAAAAAGTTGTCAGGAAGTCCAAGAGACCTTCATGCCGGTCGCGTAAGCCTTCCAACAACTTTTGTAGTTTTATATATTATTTTGTTTTGTATGATCAATATTTAAAATGGTAACAACGAAATGCATAAATGAAAACTATATTGAGATTTTTAGATGATCAATTGAATTTTTCATCCTAAAATATACTTGATACTTTCAACTGGTTCCCTTGGCGTTTCGTGTGTTTGTGTTATGCTGATCCAAATCGTTAAATTGGTTGCGAAACAATATCAAATTCCTGATATTTGAAGATTTCATTAACAATATCACATCCTTAGATAAATCTGTAATACATGTATACATCCTTTCTTTTGACTTATCATTCCTAACCAATCAATTCTATCAAAAAAGGCTGGACATAAACGCGGCACCAATGTAAGTGGCGCCAAAATCGGAATAAGACCTTCCCGCCTCGCCTTCTGTGGAGAATCTCATGCTCTGATTTTCTTTAAACTGGGTGTCCTGTCGTCGGCTGCAGTTTACTAGGACTTTGGAAGGTCTTAACCAAAGGTCTTAACCAAACCAGCGGCATGCCAACGAAAAACCAACAAGAATGGAATATCAATCGAAAGGGAATACAAATCCAGCAAACTTTCAAAAAAACACCCCTGTAGGACTCCGACCGTTCAAGGGTTTTGTTGATGACATCCTGCTCGAATAATGGCCACATAGTAGGGCTTTCACCATTGGACTTCGTCCAGGACAAAAGAAAATCCACCGTCTTCAACAGGATCATGATAGGTAAACACACAATCATAAGGATAGATCGTAAACATGTCCCTTCAGCTAAATGAGCTGCAAAAAAAGAGACAACGTGCTTTCCAATATCCAAGACACATTGAACACCCTTATGAATTTGTGATGAAATGATCAATATGATATATTTCCATATATAAACCAACGGCATACCAACGAAAAACCAACAAGAATAAAATATCAGTAGAAAGGGAATACATATCCAGTAAACTTTCCAAAAAACACCCCTGTAGGACTCCGACCGTTCAAGGGTTTTGTTGATAACATCCTGCTCGAATAATGGCCACATAGTAGGGCTTTCACCATTGGACTTCGTCCAGGACAAAATAAAATCCACCGTCTTCAACAGGATCATGATAGGTAAACACACAATCATAAGGATAGATCGTACACATGTCTCTTCAGCTATCTGAGCTGCAAAAAAAGAGACAACGTACTTTCCAATATCCAAGACACATTGAACACCCTTGTGAATTTGTGATGAAATGATCAATATGATATATTCCAATGTATACAGGACCCAAGATTCTGGCTGAACCCGACATTGGTGCAGGAAGACGCCAAACTGTGTCCAATCTTCTTCATCCATGTCCACTTGCTTGTCCAGCTGTCCACAGATCATGGCCAGTTTGGAGCACTTGAAGGTTGTTGGTTGCTTGTTGTGGAAGCTGTCCATGTAGGTATTTTTGATCCTGGCATGGTCTTTAGATGAAGAGCCAGCTGGTCCCATAGGCCATTGGAAGTCGTGTGCAATAACACATACGTTGTTCTTTCCTGCATGTGTAAAGAAAATACAATTTAGAATACTGTCTAACGGCACATTTAAAATTCATATCAATAGAAATGCTTCCAAGGTGAAATAAAATATTCAAAAATTAGAAGCAAAATTTAACTAGCTCAGCCATTATTAATTAATTCATGTTATTATTAAATATACACGAACATTTTAGTAATGTTTTGATTGACAAATAGTCAAGCAAAAAATACTTGGAAACAACTGTTTTTGAGCTGACCTTGAAACTCTATAGTCTTGACATAGAAATAATTATATTATTTTTCTCAAAGTGTTTACAGCTAGTAACTGTTAAAGATTTCAACACGTGTCCACATCTCAAAACTAATATGTAGATATCGGTTTTCTTTTCATACCAAAAACTCTTTTAATATGACGCAGGAACTTGTCATACAGAGCATCCATGACATCCGTGATTGCAAACCGACGATTGTTGATAGAGTGACAGATAATCAAACCATCAAGTCCTTCGCTTGAGAGACGAAAGCTATCCAAGTCATTGTACGGCAGTTCTATAAATCTGACTGCTACATTGGTCAGACTTGAAACCTTTTCAATGAAAGCCTTGACGTTAGACCTCATTGCTGATGTACAGATGCCAATCGTAACCAGCATCACCGCGGGAGATGGTTTCTCCATCTATACACAGATCAAATAGAGAGGGAATAAAAAATTATGCAGAATGATAATGCATTATAGTCTTACGGAAGCAAAATATTTGGCTAACTATACATAACACTTAGATTATTTACCCAGAACATTGAGGTAACAATTAAGACAGTGATGGGGATAGGCAAAGGGAGATATGACATCATTATCAAAATAGACAGGAAGACAAAAGCATAGGAAGTGTAAGAGAGACAGAGGCAGCTAAAGGTAATCATAGTGAGTATTGTACTTTCTACTCACATCAACAATGTATTTACTATATACATTAAATCAATTCCATTCATATATCTAATTGACAGGTGATATACATTTTAAAAAAAAAGCAATTGTACATAACTGAGTGACAAGGAGTCAAGAAAAAGAGAAACTACAAAAAAATAAAATCTACTCTTAGTTTTTAAGCCATATTCCCATAAATATATAAATAAAAGTAATGTACACAAAACTACACATGATTGATGATAAGATGATACTAGAATATACATCAATACAATTGAACCCACTGACCCTCACACCAAATGCACACAAACAAACACACAAATATACACACAAAATAACATGCCTAGAGAAATTAAAGCAGAATTTATTAAATTGAGGCCGGGTGCAGAAGTTAAGTTAAATTATACTCTGCCAACAAAATACTGCTTGATTGTGTGTTTGGAAACATTCAGCAAAGCTGTGAAGTTGTGTAGGCCTAAAGCAAGCGACAAAAGTGGCAGCTAGTTAGATTTTAGAGGCTGGATGTGACTCATCTGAAGCACCCTGGGTGAACCATGTCCGAAGCTATAGTTATTATAACTTAGTATTTATGACATTTTTTTGTAAATTGATTTATCAAATTTCATCCATATCATCGCATACAATATTCAATTGAAAAATCATCAGTCAAGATCGTTTCAGTGATGCATGAAATGATCGCTATTACCATTACAGAAAGAGACTCTACAAACCCATGTAACATAATGACTGGTTGTCACGGGTCCGCTCGCTATTCATAAGAACCGCTATTCATAGAAAACCGCTATTCATTTAACACGCGCTATGAATAGCGGTCCTTATGAGTAGTTATGAATAGTGGTCCTTATGAATGGATGTCCTTATAAATAGCGAGGAAATTTGTCTATGGTTTGCTCGCTATTCAGAAGGACCGTTATTCGTACAAAACCGCTATTCATTTAGTCAAACGTTATGAAAAGCGGTCCTTATGGCTAGCGAGGTTACCCCGGTTATCAGACTACGATAATAAACATTATTTTAAGAATAAAAAAAGAAAATTGAATTTGATAATTTCTCCTTTTTTGAATTTGAATTGTTAACAAAAGAAATGTTTGACAAAGGAAGCTAACCTCCACAAGCTAATAACTCTAGATGACCATGTTTCATGTCCGGATTTAGTGGCGTATCAACATGGAACGACGTGGAAAATTCTCTGGTCGCACTGGGAAGGGGCACAAAAATGTCAAAACGCAAAAATCCAACAACAAAATGGACAAAGGAATTTCGCAGATATCCTTATATTCCAGTGTTCGCTATAGGCAACAGTGAGCTTCCTGGTTGATTGCTATGTTATCCCCAGTAATTTATAGAGTGTACGCCCACACACACCACACACCCGCAAACCCCCCCCCCCCCCCAAAAAAGGAATTACCATTTCAGTAAATACGACCCTGATCCTAACGCTTGAGTAATCTTATCCCGCGCTTTTTAAAGACTTGTTCAATTATGCACCTGAAAGGCTTATTACACTATAATGCAGGGGCGGATTTAGGGGGGCACTTCCTGCCCTTGACCCCCCCCCCCCCCCCCCCTCCTCTTGAAAGAAAGGTGTACATTGTGTACCTTTTAGAGCTGATAACCATTTCTTTGCTGGAGAATTGCGGGGGAAATGTGGGGAAATATCCTACTTCGCGCGCGACGGTTTGCATTCTTGTCTTACGGGGTTTGGTCATTTAGAAACTAATAGACGCTACACAAAAAGTACTAACCCGTCTACCCGGGCACTATTTTCATCTAGATACGCCACTGCTCATATCATAGACTATACTCACGATGTATTTCATATATTTCTTCCGCCAGTAGGCCTATTCTGCAGATCACAATCAAAGTAACGGAATTTCTAACGTTGGTTCTACCGTGACTGGATAAATAACACGCACGCTCGATCGACTAGGCTGGGTCAGATTGTGTGCAGGATGCGCAGGTGCAAGCCTCTCGCGCTATCATGGAGTCAGGGAATCCCCGTTCGTTAGTCTTTGTTCAGAAAACATGAAGCAGGATCAAAACAACGCTAAAAGTTTTGAATCTCACATTCATTTTCATGATTTCTTTCCATATTCTGTGTTATTTCTAAATACTTTGATGAAACATGTATATTTAAATACTATTTTCTCTCGGTTCAGACTACACAGAGGATGAACAGCCAACGCTTAAATACTAGTTACAATAATTATATTATATCTTTTCATATTATGATTATGACAGGCTTAAAATTAATGCTTAACATTTATATATTTCTAGGACTGAAAATTGACATATATGTACAGTATGAAGACGAATTTCTTTTTCTTTTTTTTTTTTTCTTCTTTAGGATACACTCTAAAAACTTAAGTGTTTAAATCACCATTTAAAAGGGCCGAGGAGCGACAACTTTTTCAAAATTGTAGATTGACCTTTTAAACTGCTGGATTCAGCCTTTATAGTGTTGTATCCAGCATGTTAAAAGTGTTAATCTACAATTTTGAAAAAGTTGTCACTCCTCGGCCCTTTTAAATGGTGATTTAACACTATAGTTTTTAGAGTGTATATACAAATCTGAATTGCTATTGGCCTACTTCTGAAATACTTACTGCTTCTGTGCATTCATAAAGGAATATATTTTTAACACAAAGTGTCAAAGCCATACTATTTTCAGCTCCAGACGAAAATATATACACACCACACGTCAAGACATATTTACTTTATAATCGATCACAACTTATTATTCAAAGGCAAAACACATTAGCAATCCATCTGGCAATCCATACACAAATGAGGAAAATCGAGGGTCAAGTGTCACTCGAATATCAAATACATTGTATGTTACAATAACATAGACCGGAGACTCATATAGAGTGTAATGAAACACATATCGTAAGGGTAAGGGTGTTATTATCATCCACAGTTTGGAAATAGATAATACATTGAAACAAACGAAAATATGATGTCATGTTCTTTATTTCACTTTCCATATCGACAAAATTTTCTTAACCATATGGGCTACAATCATGAAGGTGCAATTTGACGTCATTAAAAGAGTAGTTGAATGATTGAATTTGCCTTAAAAAGGAGGGGGCAGGATTTCGAGAAGTTCTTTGAACAGGATAAACGTTTAACATGTTTGATACTGATGAAGGGGAAAGGGTGCAAATTTGACATTATTTGTACTCTTTTCGACAAGCTTGCAGAACGCAATCGCAAAGACTTTCAGGAAATCAACCCACAGACAGCCTTGTACAAGGTCTACTGAAATGTTCAGGCATAAAAAAACAATGATAAATTAGGCCCCATCCCCTAGAACTATTTCGCTTGGATGTTACCTTATTCCTTTGATATAATCTTTGTGTTTTTTGATGATGCGACTCAGGAGGCGGATCCAGGATTTTGTATAAGAGTGGGCACACAAATGCAGGTTTGTCAACTTTTGGAAAAGGGAGACCCGTATTTTTTTGGTCTCGCCAGCTCTCGAAAAGTCGCTCAGTGGGTGGGGGGAGGGGGGGGGGGGGTCGACAAAAAAGAATTTCGCCAGACCTCCAAAATTCGCTCAGTGGGGGGGGGGGGGGGGTACGGGGGTCCATTTCCCCTCCATAATTCTCTGACAAGCAAAAAAAAAAATAATAAAGGTTTTCGCTCCAAAAGGGGGGGGGGCCACAATGCATATTTTTCTTTCAAAAGGGAGGGGGGGGGGGCACGGGCCGGATGTGCCCAGCTAAATCCTCCACTGATGCGACTCATGCTCCAGCAACATTTACTCTTGGCTTTATTTCGTCAGAGTTAGGGTTGCTGCTATGTTAGGTAAGTTAGGGTTAGGTATATGTTCAGGTTGAAGTAAGGAATTGATTAGAGTTAGAAATAGATCTTAGATCTTGGAGCAAATGTTTCAGTAGTATGTTACGTAAAACCTTTATTCTATATGTTGGTGATTACTATTATCATTACTATTAAGATTCAGATCTTTCAAAAGTTTATTTTCAAAGTATATATATTTTTTACAATTTAAAAAAAAAAACAGTACATATGAAAATTAAGAACAGGAAAATAACAAATATGTGAACTGGAACATAGATATAAGAGAACATCATTCGGTGGACTTACACTGATAACAGTAAATATTGTAATTGTAAAGGAAAACATAATTGGAGGAGTCTATTTAGTAAGCATGGCTTGCATTTCATAGACCCCTATTGAAAAAAAAGACAGTATTGGGAGAGAGAGAGAGAAAAAAAAGAAATAAAACAAACAAGTTGTGAACAAGCAATACAGGGGGGTGGGGGGTAAGGAGGCAGGGATAACAAGAATGAGAGATGGAGGAATAGAAAGGGATAGAGGGAACGCAGGAAGAAAGAGGCAAGTTGCTTGCTAGTATTTAGGAATAATGGTGCCTGGGGCAAACAATTAAGTTGCGCCCCCAACTCCCCCCCTAACTTATTTACGTCATTGTACAAACGACTCGGGAGCAAAGCGACCGAGCGGAAGATTTTTTGTTATTGTATTTTTAACCCCCAAAACGCGAATTCTTGTGCAATTTAACTAGGAAAATTTGCAATTGAGCACTGCGATCGAGAGATAGCAATCCGAATTTTGAACATTGATAAACTGATTTCTATTAACTTCCTTCTCAAACTGGGTGGGCGCAACATTAGTGGAAACCATGGAGAAATAGTCGGAATTTAGGAAAAAGGCAACCGAAAGTTGAAATTTCTTTAAAATGATGAACCTTTGCAAAAGCGATTTTTTTACACTGAATCCTATATGCGGTGCAATATTTTTACAGGAGGAGGATGAAACTTACATGACAGCAAGCAAAGCAACGAGAATTATTTATCAATCTTGAGCCCTTCAAAAGTCAAAAACACTATATACTGGTGAACGAAATTACGAGATTCTGGAGAAACATGAACGATGAAGCAAATCTACCGAGCTTCAGAAAATTTTTGTATTTACCCTGCGTGATTTTTAAATAGAAAATCACCAATTTGAGTAAAAAACGCAAAAATACATAAGAAAATTTGTTGTTGATTTTGTTGATGTGACATGAAATATCACTCAAAAATCATTGTTTGATTTTTTTATCATTTGCCTGAAAAAAAACCAAACATCCAAGTGAGAGTTTATGGATAAAAAGACTCATAATAGGATATTCGAAGATGGGGTGGAAACTTTTTTGTAATAAAAGACTCGTGAGGTGGGAGGTCTACTGATATTTTTTAGTAATGTTTCATTGAGAATGAGTAAATTGTCTTTGCCAAGTTTTGATAGGAATATATGCTGGGAGTTTGGGCCGCTATGAAAGAAGTTTGGCTTAAAAAGGGAACATGTAAAAGAAAAGAGATTATTTTTAACAATAAGTATATTCGTTTGGACGGAAATATGTACTTTGATGATTTTTTTTTATAAAGCAATATACTTTATTGTTCAAATTGAGCGAAAGCATATTTACAAACACTGAGTGACCTAGGATACTTTCTGCGGTTGCAGAGAAATACGTTGTGAATACAAGAAGGGTAGAAAGGAACAAACTACAAGCATACATCGCCCCCCCCCCCACAAAAAAATAGAGAGAAAAATCATAGGATATAAAAAAGGTGTAGTAAACATGCATGTAAAAGGAAACATCCAGGCATCTATTTGTGTGTAGTCGAAAACGTGTTACTAAGATAATTACATAACTAATTGCATGGTAAATTACTTGTGGTGGATAATTCATGGAAATTTATAGGTTCATAATAAAAAAACGTGATTTAGAAATTGCATCATCTACTGAGTAGTAACTGTCCGCAAATGAAACTAAATATATATATATATATATGTATTTTGAGATTAACAATGAAACCACTTAGGACAACCCAAATTTGGATATAATAGAAAAAGAAAGAAGAGACCAACCAAAGGAATTTTCATGCTGTTGCCAGCTGATATGTAATATTGTATAATATAATAATAAGGTTAGAATAGCATCGATCATCATAAAGGTGACATTAGTCTCTTATTCGTAAATATATATAAATTATATAAAATAAGAAATATATATAAATTACATCATATAGTCGATGGTGAAGGTGAAATTAAATCAACTAGGGATTTTCTAAGGATGGGGTTAAATGAGGATGAAATAATTAAACTTCATCGGCTTTTTGAAAATATTCCATTGACATGGAAAGTTCTTTTGAAGAAAAATGATTCGTGTAGGGACACTGAGTTAAATTTAGAATTTATGTTTAATGGAAGAAACAATACATTGATTGATGTTATATAAAAAGATATACGCAGCTTTGTTAAATGATATGAAAAAAGAAAAGTCATGTGCAGTAAAAAAAAATTTTAGAGAGCATTTATAATTATTCTGAAAAAGACATTCAACCAATATTTTTTAAGACCTAGGAAATGTACTCTGAATAGTAGGTTAAGGGAATTTCAGTTTAAAATGTTAAATGAGATTACATACTAGGAAAGATATGTATGCATTTAAATTGTTAATAAGTAATATGTGCTCCTTTTGTGATAAAAATGAAGAGAACTATAAGCATTTATTGTTTACCTGTGAAAAAATAAGAGTCCTTTGGAAAGATTGTGGTGATTTTTACTGATTTATTTAATTTATTGGATATTAAAAATATAAACTGGGAGGAAATTTACATTGGTATAAAAGTTTTAAATGTAGGGAAGGGGCAGTTGATAAATCATGTTACACTTTTAATTAAGTATATGATTTTTGTTTATAGCAGAACTAAAACGAAACCCCTCGGGGAAACCCCCAACTCCTCAAGAAATTAAACAAAGAATGCTGGAAAATGTACGAGAGGATGTGGGAAAACTTTCATACATAGGGACGGCGAGGAAAATACATCCACTTTTGGTTTGAAAAAAAAACAACACACCGGAACAGGGTCCGCTCGTTAGTCATAAGGACCGATATTCATAATGACAGCTATTCATAAGGACCGCTATTCATAATGGAGAAAAGGCTCATTATTCATAAGGGTCATCATTCATAAGGACTGCTATTCATAATACGAGAAGAGGGTCTCTATTCATAATACGAAATGAGGGTCGCTATTCATAATAGAAGAAGGTCGCTATTCATAATCGAAGCAGAGATGTTATCATGTTGTTTGCTTATTTATCTTTTTATGAATATTGATCCTCATTCCTTATTATGAATAGCGACCCTCATTCCGTATTATGAATAGTGGTCCTTATGAATAGTGACCCCCAATAAAAATTATGAATATCGCCCCATCTTCATGTTTATGAATAACGACCCCGATTTCGTATTATGAATAATCGTCCTTATGAGTAATTACCCTCAATGTGAATTAGGAATAGGCAACCCTCATCTCACATTATGAATAGCGGTCCTCATGAATAATGGTCCTTATGACTATATGAATAGTGATCCCTTTTCCGTTTTATGAATATCAGAACTTCAGGTATAGGAACTTACACGTTATGAATAGTGGTCCTTATGAATAGCGGCCATTATGACTAGCGGTCCTTATGACTAGCGAGGTTACCCCGCTGGAACGGCTGCGATGCACCTATGTTTACAGTATTCAATACACGTGAATTGTTTGTGTGTCAGTGTGTACGTGTTTGTATGTATGTATGTATGTATGTGTGTGCTTTTTGTGTGGTTGAGAGTGTGTGGGAGTATGTTTAACGGGGGTTCGGTACATTGTGTTTGTGTGACTTAGTTGTTTTTCTTTTCCGGGGTGGGGTGGGAGAAAAGACTAAAATTTTCTCTCAAATATTATTCTTTGATCATCATGTACATGAAAATGTTTTCTAAACAGTTTAAGAAGAAAAAAAAAATTGATGAAAAAAGTACATGCAAATGTACTTTCTTTTATTATTGCAATCTATGTTTAAGCCAAATATCAATGTATAATGCACCAAATTTTGTTTGAATTATATCATATTTACGTACAATTTTGTTATGAATGATTTGTACAATATGTTTATGATTTGAGAGAAAATAAAACATATCTTTAAAGGAAAAAAAATGTCGTGCGTTTTAAACACCTTATAATATATAAAAAATATAAATGTACTTAAACACCATACAATATATAAAAAATATAAATGTATTTACACACCAGATAATAAATAAAACAATAAAAATGTATCTAAACACCATATAATATATCTAAAAAATATATAAATGTACTTAAACCCCATATAACATAAAAAAATATAAATGTACTTAAGCACCTTATAATATATATTTAAAAATATATAAATGGGCCACAAATACCATACAGTGTACCAAACCATAGTGTACAGAGAGAAATACACAGTCATATTTGCAAATGACATGTAGGAGATGTAGGTGCTCGTTCATGGGATAATGGCAAATTTTGTCATTAGCAAACGAATATCATTTGAACAATTTTTTTCTTAAAGAGGGAAAAGTAAAGGATATACAATATAGTCTGGTTCACTATGTAGGAAAATGGGTTTTCGTTCAAATTTTTTGGAGAGTAGCAAATTAATACATTTTTATAATCTTTAGAAAATGGGAAATTCAAAAATTGATGTTGGCATTTGCACAAATTACCGGCATAGCGGCCATTTTGGGCATAGCGGCCATTTTGGATTTTCAAAATGGCCGCTATGTGTAACTCGCCTTGAACAAATTTGAAGATATTTTTTTAATCAGAACCTCATTTTACCATGCATGTTTCATATTAAAGGGCATTAAATTTTCAACAACATGATACCACATTTAATGGGATCGGTGATGATTTGCAATACAATTCTTGGCCAAGAATGTGATTATTTACATAATTTTTTTCACAAATATGAATTTCTTCAAAATACGTATTTCTCAGTCGAAAGTTATTTTCACTACTTAGTTCAAACTTTTCAGAATACTGCCCATATGTACGGTTAATATCATATAAGAATTACAGGTTCATTGCTTATCAAACAAAAAAGTTGACACTTTGATATTAGCTAAAGTAGAGAATCGATAACAAAATTGGTTACTAAGTGCTGCCTTCTCCCTGACAATGGTAACATTGAGAGACGTAAAATGGATTATTTCGGTAGTACATGCTATTGGCATGCAGATGAATATTTTAATAGGAAGTGTGATGTCAGATGATTCAGTACGATCATTTTAGTGATATACAATTTTTTATGAGTTCCCGTTGCTATGATATGAATGTGCCTAATAACCGATGATTTGTGTTCAGAAACCAATTAATGTTAACTGTCCAATAATGTATATGAAGAAACCTGGTTTCAAGTGATAATCATGATTCACACTCCAACACACGTATATACTAGATAATAGGGTACGGAACTTGCACCCCCTACATGTCCAATCCTTCCATCTCCCCCTTTCTGCTTTGAAAACAAGACAAATTGGTGCAAAGTGATACTCATAAAGTACTTTGTGTAATGCTTAGAAAATTAATGAGCCTTGACAAATCATTCATAAACTCATGGTTAATGGGAAAAAATTTTGTACAAGGAAGCAATTTAGGCCATCAGTGAAATAAAATGGGACCTGTATTAAAGTGATAGACAATATTTACACTCTAAAACATGTAAATACTTGGTGTTTGGGTTCAAAACTTGCGCCCACCCCCGCCCCTCTCAGTTTTACAGGAAGGTCCTCTGAACATATTGATACCAAACATTCTTTAACATCAATCCAAGCCTGTTTGACCCCCAAAATTGGGTCCCCTGTAACATTTCCAAGCACTTTCAAGATTAAGACGAGCATAGTCTTATGAGGTGGGGAGGGGTGGGGGCTAGGGGCTAAAAGTAAAGTTTACATTCGGGCAAGAGGCCTCAGCCCCCCCCCCCCCCCCCCCCCCTGCTCAGTTGTAGACAAAGTTCACGGTTGGTCTCAATCAGCGCATTTCGAGGCATTCTACATTTTGGCTCTCTTCATTTCAGCATTGCGAAAAACTTAGGTGATGTTTTGAGACTTTTTCTGTTTTGAGTAAAAAGTGGTTTAACACACAATATTTCTTGCTACCACTGTTTATCTTATTTTGAAAAGTGTCTTACTTAAGCTTTACTGTTTACCTCAAATAGCAGAACTGAAAGCAAATAAAATGTGACCTTTTCAGATTTTTTCTCTGATTTTGTACAAAGTGGTTAAAACGCAGTATTTCTTATTCTGTTTGTATATCTTTTTTTTCTTATGTTATTAAGCTTTACTATTTACCTTAAAAAGCAGAATTGAAAGTAAATAAAGTTGAAAAACAATATGAAATGTAGGAAATGAGCATTTTAAAGGTTGTGAGCATTCTATGCTGTATACAGTTGTAATAGATTAGCCTAATTTAAGTACCCTAAAATGTCTTTGGGCCAAGTAAAGTATGTAATAATTTGTTGTACTGTAAGATACATTTATTTAGTTTGCACATACTGGTCGACATATGAAGTCTGTCACTAGTTTGATACAGTATAATTGATTAGTAGGTTACAATAATACAGCTAAAGAACTGCACTTGGTATTTAATTCAGGGGGTAGAGTTATTCGAGGGAGGGTGGGGGGGGGGGTAGCCGATCAGTGATGATATAGTCGATGGGGAAGTTCGTAGACTGAAAAACAAAAGTCATCACAAGTGACTTTATTTTATGTGCATTCTATTGTTTTTCAACCATATTTCTTGCTTTTTACGCCTGTTATTAGAGGGTAGTTTATTTCTACATTCAGATAGAAAAGAGATAATAAAAGAAGAAGAAATTACAAACGATTTACAAAGAAATAAAATCAAATTGCTGTTTTTCATTCAATTTGTACAAAAATATAAATCCTTGCCTGAAGAGAATAAAATTAAAAACCAAAATATAATTTTTCTAAATTTGGTGTCAAAAGATGCGCAATACTTCAAGGACAAAAGCCCGAAAACGTGGCACTGTTCAGTTTAGAGACGCAATGAAATTTGTCTGAGGGCCCCTATAGCCGCCCCAAGGCTTAAAGTGAAGGAAGACTCAAGATTATAAGTTTGTGATAGCACCAAAGATTTCCCTTACCAAGGAAATATAAGCTTATCATATTTCATGTAGTTTTTATGTTGACCATACGTAGAGAAAGGGCAAAATATGCATTTCATGTCGGTCATTTTGAAAATCCAAGATGGAAGCCACATGAAGCGTTGAGATGGGAAGTCTAATGACGTCACCAATGATTTTACTGACCCTGGTCTCTCTTGCATAAAAAAGTTGTGATTAAACGCAACTCAAAAACTTAAACGCAAGTCCAAAATACGCGATCCTGATTGGTTGATATTCAAGTTGCGTTTAATTTTTTGACTTGCGATTAAACGCAACTTTTTATGCAAGAGGGCCCTGGAAACATAGTATTAGAATATTCCAATAAGTTTCTAGGTTGCCTTGAAGTAGAGATATGGCAATATATATACTTCATGGCGGCCAGTTTGAAAATCCAAAATGACCACCATACGCGATGAAGCGTTGGGAGTAGAAGTCTAGTAATGTCACAGATTGTTTTCTCGACCAAGAAACGTAGGATTAGCATATTTCACTAAGTTTCTACGTTGAAAAGAAGCCAACGTAGGGCGAAAAAAATTTGTGGCGGCCACTTTAAAAAATAAAATTGGCCACCATGTCCAATGAAGCGTTGAGATTGGAAGTTTAATTATGTCACTAATAGTTGTCCTGACCCAGGAAACAAAGTACTAGCATATTCTGTTAAGTTGCTAGGTTGACTGGAATATGTATATATATATATATATATGTATATATATATATATATATATATATATATATATATATATATATATGTATATACACATGTATATATATATATATATATATATATATATATATATATACACATGTATATATCTATAGGCCATTTTTGAAATACAAAGTGGCCGCCGTGTGCGATGACGCATTAAGATTAGAAGTTTGATTATGTCACCAATGGTTTTATCGACCAAGAAAACGGAGGATTAGCATATTTTTGCTAAGTTTCTAGATTGATTAGAAGCAGAGATCAGGCAACATTACACGTATGTCATTATGAAAATCCAAAATGGCCTCCATATGCGAGGAAGCGTTAGAAGAAAATGTCTAGCGATGTCACCATTTGTTTTCTGCACCCAGAAATAGTAAGATTGGCACATTTTCATTACATTTATACCTTAAAAGAAGCCGAGATAAGGCAAATTATATATTCTATGGCGGCCATTTTGAAAATCCAAAATGGCCACAATGCCGGTGTTTGTGAAAATGCCAAAATCAAGTTTTGTATTATTCACGCTCTAACAATTTCGAAAATGTATAATTTTGCTAATCTCCAACAATTTTAAACAAAAATACATAGTGAACCTGACTAGAAGGCAGCCCTTGGCAACCATGTTTTTCATTATTTCTTTGTTTTAGCAAATATCAAAGTGTTGACTTTAGAGTACTATAAATTTTTTGTTAGATCAGCAATAAATTTGTAATTTTCATATGACATTGACCCTATATATATATGAATGCTTTTCTGTAAAATTGAAAGTCATTAGTGAATTTGACCTTTGAAAAATGGAGAAATATGTATTTATTTTGAAGCAATTCATATATTTGAAAAAAATGATAAATATCTAATTTTCGGCCCAGAATTATTATACAAATCATCACCAAACCCAGCAAATGTGGTATTATGTTGTAGAGAATTCAATGCCTTTTAATATGCTACCAAAAAAATCATAGAATGAGGTTCTGTTACAAAAAAAAAAAATCTTCAAAATTGTTCAATACTAGTTACATATGGCGGCCATTTTAAAAATCCAAAATGGCTGCTTGGTAAGGATTTTGTGCAAATGCCAACATCAATTTTTGGATTCCCCATGTTCTACCGATTCCAAAAATGTATAGTTTTGCTAATCTCCAGAAACTTTGAACAAAAATACATAGTGAACCTGACTAATAGGCTGGTGGTGTAGCACGAGTGCTGCTATTTATGGAGCAATGATTGTTATGGAGTGGTAGGGAGGTCTTATGAAAAGAACAAGGATGTTGAGTCGGATGACATGGATGAGGGTGTGAAAAGGGGTGCGATCATTTTCATTGCACCCCCCCCCCCCCTTCTCCCTTACTTTCTCCTTTTCCCCTTCTTTCATCTTTATTTTTTTTCCTTTTTCTCCTATTGATTATGGGGTGCCCCATAGACCTTTTAACTTTTTTTTATTATAGGACATCCTTCAGTTTAGGCACCTTTGTGTTTACAAAAAATTTAAAGATTTAGGAAGGGAAAAAAGCTCTTCCCCTGTAAAAAAAAAATAAAAAAAATATGGAGGAACAAAAATTATGTGGCGGTAAAGTAATCCTTGCTCCTGAGCGAGTTCTGGGAGGGTTGGTGATATTTCCAAAAGAAGGCGGAGGGGGAGGGAAAATCAAGTTGGGATATTGCGGTTTTCAACATTCTTCTGAAAATTATCATGAATTTGCACCTGCTTTATAAATAGACATGACGCAAGCTCTGTTATGCCCGTTGCACGCGAGACGTCATTTCGATTTTATGTGTATTAACCGCTCTAATCAAGCCAGTAAAGGAAATATAAACCAGCTGAATTAAAAAGCAATGTTTGCACTGTTCATTTTGCCATCTTTATTTGTACAAAATCACTTTCACTTGGCACGTCAAAGACCTACACAGTCAGCAAAATGACGCCTCGTGTTCGATGGGCATTAGATCATCATTTGATGCGTGTATTTTTGACGAGTGTTTTAAAAGAAATATGAGAAATATGGGCCCACAATGTATTTCCAGTTTCAGTGTCAAAACGAATACGACCCCCCCCCCCCCCCCGCACACACGTACCTCCAGCCCGTGGGCAAAAAATCCTGGATCAGCCAATGGAGATAACTACACACAAATATTTATTTTAGCGCAAGCACATTTGAAGGGGAAAGGGGGCACTTTGCCCCCTCTCCCAGAAAATAGTTTCAAACTATGGAAAAAAATATAACTGACATTTCAATGAATACGACAAAAATAGTTCAAGGTAAATTATAATCAGATTGCTCTTAACACATAATAAAATATGGATAATTTCTCTAAAATTTTCTCGCCCCGTCGCATGGCGACCTCGCAAAACAACATTGTTTATTATAGGCCCCTTTTGTTTTAAAGCCAACTTTAAAGAATAAGCTAAATAGGCCTAAATATTACAGTCGGAGAGGAGGAGATCAATTAACTCGCCGTTCAGACCGAAATCGTTTTGAATCTGTAACGGTCAACGAAGCACTCACGTTCAGAAGTTCACCTTTTTACCAAAATTTCCCCCTCTCGTTTCTCCATTGTTTGTGGGCGGATTTCGCTCAGAATTTCAGGAATGATTTGAAAGAGTCATATCAATGTGCACATGAAATAAAAAATAAAATGATGAATTACTTTTCATTTTATCAAACCTTTCATGTTTTGTTGTCCTTCAAAACTACCCTCAGATTATTTACAGACAAATCCTGACGTTTCGCTCAATATTCATTATCAAGTACATACATATTCTTGAGACTTTTACGGACCTCGTGACGAAATTTTCGCCGTGCCGAAGCCTTTCTTTCGGAGATATAATGGAAAATATATTGGGTTATTTTCACAAACTGAAAACTGTGTAGGAACAGTGGCCAAAGACATCATCTTGTTTTCTTTTTAATTTTCTTCTTCCTCCCCTTCTTCTTCTTCTTCTTCTTCTTCTTCTTCTTCTTCTTCTTCCTCCTCCTCTTCTTTATGATAATAATAATAATAATAATAATAATAATAATGACAGAATATACATGTAATTATTATTATCATTATCATAATTATTTCTTTTACTATTATTATCAGTGGTGGATTTAGGGGGGTACATCCAGCCCGTGCCCCACCCCCTTGAAAGAAAAATGTACATTGTACCCCCCCCCCCCGATTATTACATTTCTCTTATTACTACTGCTACTGCATATTTTATTTTCATGATTGATCAAAATCAGTGGACTAGCAATGAAGTCGTAGCAGCAGCAGCAGCAGCAGTAGAAGTAGTAGTAGATTTTATAAATAGAATCATCGTGTCAAAGTAGAAGCTCCCCTTCCTCCTGTTCCACACCAGATCGATGACCTCATTGACCTGGCACACACAGCCAAGCAGCACTGGTTCAGCTGCTGCAGCAGACGACATGAGAGTTTACTAAGTACATGTCAGTGCTGTGTCGATGGTAAACGGTAAAGCCATGAGGTCGATAATTAGTTTATTTCAGGTTTATTTCCGTAAATATATATTTGCTATGAATTTCTGAGGCATTTGGAAGATTATTCAAATCTTCCAAAGATTACATTTTCCCCCACGAAATCACGTGAAAGCCGTTTTATGTTTCAAACCCAACAAGAATTAGCATAATGTGGGACTGTATTATTGAGAATGACGTCATCGCCACGGAAAGCGACTCGGTAGATCAGCGTTCGGATTCAAGGTACAAAAATGCATTGTATTTGATTTTTTACAGACATTTTCGGATGCATGGTTTTTAGAAAATGATATTTCACACAAAGTATCTTTAATATCTGATTAATGACATACTCCAATATCTCTTTTGTTTTCCGATTAGAAATGTGTAATTTTAATGCATATTTTGGACTTTTATTTTGTATTTTTAATGTAATGTTTCTTGTACGTTTGTCCCCGTTTTTCCATCGATTTTGAAAAAAAAAATATGATGACTAGTTAACCTGCTGATTCCCATTTTCAAAACCATTAAGATCATTCAGATTCATGGTCATATGCCAAAGTTATAGCAGTTTTGCTTCGACACTTCCCCAGCGGTTTCACCGAAACATCGTGTTCATTCAACAGAAAAGCGAGGTCAAATCAATGCGAATTCTTGGGTTAATTGCACCGTTCGGCACTACCTGAATAGGAGCCAATTATCAAGCCCAACAGAGTGAATTTTGACACCACTCTTACATTATAAAAATCAAATCTGAAATAATAGTTTATGCAAGAATAATTAACTTCAATCAAAACGAAATGAGACCAAAATTTTCGCTCGCTCGCGAATAGCTATGAATTCACTGTGATGTTACTAATCAAATTGCAATAAATAATGATAAAAATAATAATAATAAAAGACATTCAACTAAATCCTGATTTTCAAATTATGAAGAGATGGATCATGGGAACATTGGCCACTTGGAAGGTTATTAATAGTGTGCTAAATAGGTGTAGTCAAAAGAAAACAACCTGCTGGAATTCTGTTAAACGTAATTGTATTGATAATAAGCAACCTGATAGCCAATGCCTTTAATGATTTTTTGCAAACATAGGACCTACCCTTTCAAAAAAAAGTACCTTCCACTGATTTTTTTTTTAATACTGAGTCCTTGTTTTTTATTCTAACTCATTCAACAGAAATAAAGCATATAGTAAAAAATCTGAAAAATAAACCCAGTACTGGCCATGATGGTATTAGTTATATTGTGCTAAAGAATATAGTGGATGAAATTATAATTCCTTTGGAACATATCTTTAATCTTGCTTTGGTGAATGGTGTTGTTCCAGGAAAAATGAAAGTAGCTAAGGTTGTTCCAGTTTTTTTTTAAAAGGAGACAAGTTTGAATTAAACAATTATCGACCAATATCTTTATAACCTTCAATATCTAAAATTCTTGGAAATTTTGTCTATACAAGAGTGGTCAAATTTTTGAACGAGGGCGAGGTATTTTCAAAATTCCAGTTTGGTTTTAGAGAAAAATATTCAACAATCCAAGTGGCGGAGGAGGTGTCGTGGTATAGTGGTTCATTCACTTGACTCTCAATCCAAGGGTTGAGGGTTCGAATCTCAGCCCGGCACTAACGTCTTTTGGCAAGACATTAATCCACATTTGCCACTCTCCAACCAGGTGTTAAATGGGTACCTGGCAGGATTTATCCTTGAAATGCACTGTGCGCTGATTACGGCTGCCGGAGCTAAAGCCAGGGTAATAATATCCAGGGTAATAATATCCAAACCCTTTGGAAGCGCATAGGGACGTTATATCATAATGTGATATGCGCTATACAAGAACGGTTTATTATTATTATTATTATTATTATTATTATTATTATTATCATTATTATCCATGCTATTTTACATTTTATTCATAAGGTTGCAACTGCCTTTGAAAATCATGAACACACTATTGGACTTTTTCTGGACTTTTCAAAGGCTTTCGATATGGTTGACCATAATATTTTGCTATATAAGTTAAACCATTATGGTATAAGAGGCAAAGCCCTTGACTGGTTCAAAAGTTATCTTCATAATAGGAAACAATATGTAGTTATCAATGGATGTGAATCAATAACTAAAGAACTTTGATGTGGGGTACCTCAGGGACCTCTTCTTGGCCCTTTGTTGTTTATTTTATATATAAATGACTTTCGTAATGCTTCCAGTGTGTTATTGTTCATATTATTTGCTAATGATTCAAATGTCAACGCCAATCCTCTTTCTCTCATTTACCACTTCTTCGTACTCATCTTGCCCAGAAAACATTAATTTACAATGAGCCCTTTTATTGGAATCTTCTTGATTCAAATCTAAGGCAAGCTTCCTCTCTTAAATCTTTAAGAAGAAATCTTAAATATTATCTAATTAGCTCTTACAGTTTAACTTCATAACAATTGTATTAGTTTTTTTGCCTGCCTCTAAACATGACAAACACAAAACCCTTCCTTCAAGACATCTTTTTGATCATACTTACACATACTCATTGTGATGTGTATCTGGATTTCCTACTAATATAAACCCAATAGGCTGAAATTAACTGCTCATATAAGCTTATTTTTATTTTGATGTTTTAGTGATGTTTATGTGTGTTTATTTCTTTTTTTTTAAAGCATATCTTGTCTCGTCTCTTTACTGCCATATCTATATGTTTACATAATCACATATGTTGTAATTCTCTTTAATGGGGAACTTAGTTTTAACAAGCTGTGCTTTTCCTTAGGTTCTCCCATGATACTGCCTTTTCTACTGACTAATGTAATTTTCACTCTTGATTACACTGAAGTTGTTATTGATTATCTGTATTCGATATTTGAACTATGTATACTTTCCATTGTAATTTTCATGGCAGATTTCTGCAGTATTGTGAAATTCGTTCGTTCATTCATTCAAACATCTGTCGTTCTGACCCCCCACCCTCCCCCAATCCCTGACCCCCATCCTACGAAAATAAGGGTCCGGAAAAGTGATTTCCGAGCTGGGTCATCATTGACTCGCCTTAGTGCTCCTGCCGGGGGTCCAGGGGCGGAATCCCTGGAAGCTCTCGAGATTTAGCCATTTGGAACTCTTAAAAAATTGCCGTTTCATACACGAAGCCCTACATTTAGCAATATTATCACAGATATTCTGATTATTTAATCAACTTTCTTAAAAATTCCATTGATATTCAAATGAAAACATTATACACTGCCAAATGATACTCCCGGAAACCTTTTCTTTTCATTATCGATTGGAATGTATTTATGATATTCTGTTTACATTATCTTGCATAAGATATTCCACTAACCAAGGGATGATACACTTAAATTTCACCAACAATTGGTGGTGGCTGAATTTTTTGCCCATTATATCAAATGTTGTCTGTTTTCTCGCACTGAGATGAATGAATGGATAAAGAAGTAGATTTGTAAATAGGTAAACATACATACCTGTAGCTGGGTTAATAATTATGTGGGTAATTGAATAGATAAATAAATACATTTATAAATGATTGAATAAACAAATTAATACATCAGAAAGTACAGACAAATGTAAAGAACAAAGAACAATAAATTGTGGCTACAGTTTGATTTTATAGAGGACTTTTAGAAGAAGTGGGAAAGAGAAGAGGATGTGAGAGTGGGATAGAAAATAGAAATGCAAACAGAATGATGTGGGAAGCATCGTTTGATTATTTTAGTAAGCCGCAAAGATGTATATAGTTCTTGAATTCTGACATTAGGTCCTTGATTAACTTTGTTTTGAAAATGCAGTATAATATACTTGTAAAATGTTCTCTCTGAGAATTTCAGGGGGGGAGCAGCCCCTTGCCTCCCCCGCTGCGTACGGCCTTGGTGGTGGGCCCAGCGGTACGACATAAATGATTTTACGAGTTAACAAAGCCACTGGAGGAGGGCGTAGAAGGTATTACGTCGCCTTTTTACGTTGCTTCCCCTCTCTCTCTCTTTCAACGATTCTCTTTCTCTCCCCCCCCCCCGACCTCTTCATTGTTTAAAAAAAAAAGTTGATTAAAAAGTAATTTGTGTGGGGACCACGTACCCCCGAAACTAAGTCACTCCTCAGGAGTATTTGCTATTGAACGTTTTCATCCTAGTGATGTTACGTACATGTTTGTAGAATCCGTTTTGTTTTAATGTCAATTACAACTGAAGTAAGACTATAGCATGACCTCGGCTCGGGGATTCCCCGATATTCAGCGTTGCGTGCGTCTCGAATTCATGTTGCACATGAATGTACCGCACAATTACTGATGCATGCCTAAAGGTAAATTGAAGGGAAAAATCCAGGGGCTCACATTCATCATAAGACTGGACTGAGTGACGTAAAAGTAAGTAGCTATTTTTTAATAATCCTTGCGATCGAATAGGCATTATTTTAATTGACGCAGAGGCAGTGGCGTATCCAGACCTTTGATTTAACTCAGGAGGGGCTAGAAATCTGAGTTTACGGCGATCCAAATAGTTCATTTAGCAAGGACTTCTCGACAGACATCTAGATACTAGACATCGAAACCTGACCGCATTGTCAATATTGAGCTCTCAATATCATAATAATATTGACTTTCATCATTCTTTCTTGTTCTTTGTCCCATTTTTTTTTCCTTCTCATTTTTCTGCTTCCTTGCAACTTTTGCAAGTCCACTTTCTTTGAAGGCCATTTCCTAAAATGATCCTTTGTGATCATCCAAGTTACTATGCAGTTGAACTTTATCAATTTTGATCTTGAAAATGAAATTCATGCATTTTTATCTCTGCTCGATTACAAGTATACCAGCAGTATTTCAGTCTCTGTGATTTTCTCTTTGCAGGGGAAAAATCATTGTTCACATCAATGGAGGAATCAAATAAAACAATAGGAATCTGCACGTCAGCACTGAGGTCTAACATCGAGGCTTTCATTGCACTGGTTTCACGTCTGAGCAATGTAACAGTCAAATTCATAGAACTGCCATTCAATGACCTCGACAGTTTCCGTCTTTCAAGTGAAGGCCTTGATGGTGTGATTATCTGCCATTCTATCAACAATCGTCGCTTTGCAATCACAGATATCATGGATGCTCTTTATGACAAGTTTTTGCCTCATGTTAAAAAAGTTTTTGGTACGAACAATGCTTGTACGACACATACTCTGACGAGGATTGCTCCGCGTCAATTTCGTAGATTGACCGAATTCTAATCTTTAACCCTGGAACCCTAGAATAAAACACTATAGCCAACCTAACCCTAACCCTAAATAATCTAAAATCCGATTGCAACCATAAGCATGATCCTATAGTTTGGACGAAATAAAACCCGGAGCAATTGTCGTCGGAACATAATAATGTCGGAGCACCATGATGAATACATGGGATCATTTGACTTCGTAATTAATAAATAAGCTTTTCTTTCTCCCTTTTTCCTATTTAAAATCATGCTCGACCATCATAGTAAAAATTCAACTCTTTATTTTTCTTATCCCAGAACAATATCTTTAACTTAGATGTAAACAAACAATAAGTTTGAATGTTTTAAACTCGATTAATTTAGTAATTTAAAAAACTATGATCATGTTAAATAGAAGAAAAAAAACTGAGAATGAGTAGTTCTGTTTTTAATTGACCTAAAATGTGAATGTTTTACTTTCTACATTTTGTGAAACCCTTTTCTACTTTGTAATCTTCTTTTCCCTAATGCAGGAAAGAACAATGTCTGTGTCATTGCACATGACTTCCCTTGGCCTATGGGATCAGCCAGGTCATCGCATGAAGATCATACCCGGATCATAGGTATTTACATGGACAGCTTCCGCAGCAAGCAACCAACAACCTTTGAGTGCTCCAAACTGGCCATGATCTGTGGAAGGCTGGACAAGCAGGTGGACATGAACGAAGAAGACTGGACACAGCTTGAAGTCTTTCTGCGTCAGTTGACAAACAGGTGGACATGGAAGAAGAAGATTGGACCCCAATGGCCACTGCTTGAAGTCTTTCTGCGTCGGTTGACAAACTTTTGTACATGGACGAAGAAGATTGGACCCCAATCATCTTCGTCCAAGGCGTTGGTCCCAATGCGTTTTTGGCCCTGTGGAAAGTTTGTAGGCCTATGCCTTCTTGCAGTGTTCACATGCATGACATGTATGGGCTGCAAGTACATAGGATGTCGTAAGATATACACGATATACATGATTATCTATAATGGTAATATCAAGATATTGACTCATGGTACATTGTTACTAACGAATTGGCTACTGTATACTTCATACTGACAATTCTGCCATACTTGAATATGATAGGTGCTTATACTGCTATGTAGTGACGTGCGTCGCATGTGGAATCTACAGTACCAAGTTGCAGATACAGAACTGTCAGAAAAGATGGGACAAGGGTGGGATCCTAAAATTTCCCCAATTTTAATTTTTTTTCAAGGATGATTTGTGAAACTCCCTACCCTTCCAAGTTCCGGAGGGGGGAGGGGCATATTCCCTGGAACGTAATTTTTTTAGCCCTTCAAGAGTTTTTTATTTCTTGTTTTTGTTTTCTCACCACTAGTGTTCTATGGACCCCCTTGATCCGCCTATGGTACCTTCCGTTTATGGATGATAACGCATGCATCCATTTATATAATTCTCTTGTTAGAACTGAAGTAAATAATTTCTTTTGTTCATAAGCACTATCTTTAAAAATCTACTTTTTAATTTTCATAAACTCTTAATTGAAACTGAATATTGCAGGCTTATGATTGCATGCTTAAACATTTTATCTAGAAAGTGCAAATGTGAAATTCATATTCAGTGGTTGACAATACCATAGTGATATCACGGCAATCTCATGATTATACTTTTATAGTTACTACGATTTTACATTTTGCCGGAATGGAAGCGGGGATGCCCAGGAGGAAAAAATTGCCCAAATCAGCTAAACAGCTGAAGGGGGGATACATGCAGATACTCAAAATTTGAAATTCCCAAAACCGGTGATATGATGCCCAGAACTTGAAAAGAAAGTCACTTTTAAAAAGTCGGTGGATATATTTATAGTGATATGATGCCCAAAACTTGAAAAGAAAGTCACTTTTAAAAAGTCGGGGATATTTTTATGTTTATAATTATATTTCACGTATATTTGCGTTACGGTGGTGAGGAAAAAAGGACAAGGAAAAAGTTAATGCATTTATAGCCAATAAGATCGATGCGTTTTTGTCTCCTCAGAAGCAATATTCGAAAAGGCTCCTCGGATTTTAAAATTTGCCGACAAAATCAGAAGTAAAAGTCGTATTTGCAGATGGCAGTTACGTATTTGCCAACAGAAATTTTGAGAGGCTGGGTGGGTGTCCTAGTGTCCTACCCCCCCCCCCCTTTAGCTATATGCCCGTACCATACTAGTAATAGATTGCTTCAAATGGAAATAATAAATTGTTTGAATTAGAAATGCTTAAGTGGTATGTATGTAAATATGAAAGTGTGAGGAAATGACATACACTAAAGCTTTAGCAACTCTCGTGAAAATAAATACAATGCGAAAGGAAATAACAACGGCTCGTCATTGTTCCAAACTCACCTGCCCTCACACCCCCCCCCCCCCCCCACACACACACACAATGGAATTAATTAATAGAGGTTGAAGATTTGTTAATCTGTCGGTCAAGTGAATCTAATGTCGCCTAAATCACTGGTCAATCTCCGTGGCCTCACTAGTGGTTAAGGCTTCGATTCTATATTTTTTTAAACCTTTGCAAAAATTTCAATATAGGCAGACAGCTCTGGGAAGCTACGCAACCATTATATTCTCTCATTTTCATTATATATATATATATATATATATATATATATATATCTCAGTGTTGTATGCCTCGAGGCTGGCCTCGTCCTCAAGGCCGGTCTCGAGGCCGAATATTGCGTCCTCGGCCTCGGCCTCGGAAGCTAATGTCTCGGATGTCTCGGCTCGAGGCCGGATCGAGGCAGCGACAAACGCGGTCATTTTCAGTGTTGAAAATGACCTTTTAATGAGCTAATATGAGAGTGAACACTCAGCCCGTATTCCGTAAGTAGTGGAAATGCGCGCTCAATATTCACTGATATTGCAATTCCGCCGTCGCAACGCAAAGCACAGCACTGCATGCTACTGCCAGATACCAGTTACTTGCATAGTGTAAGGATGAGTTGATGTTGGATCGTCAAAATGGGTGATTTCAAGTACGGTGTTGGAGGCTGGTGTTGGTGTTGTGAGAACACAAACACGGTAAAAGGGATACTGTCCTATACCGTGAATATATTTGCTTTTCATTCAGATTTATAATATCACATTGTTTGATTGTTCTAAGCCATACCTGTACTGTATGGGTTGCTTTATGACAGTGTTTCCTTGGTGTTCATTGTCATTTAACTGAAGTTAGGTAACTTTTACAGTACGTACAGTACTTATAGTATAATGAAGGGGCTTAAATACATTATTATATAAAGAAAGTTTTCATGTTTTTGGAGCTAGTAGATACTGTGTAATAGGAGAGTTATGATCTTGATTACTTAATTTTCCTGTTGATATGAAAATATTGAGAGTTTTTTACTCGCAAATGTAACATTTCATGTTAACCTTCCATCTTAAGTTGACTTTAGCATTTATATTCTTGCCTCATACAGTCTGTCAGTCAATAGCCAATACCTTGTTTTTTGTTGTTGTTTTTTTTTTTTTTTGGGTTTTTTTTTTTGGGGGGGGGGGTTATTGTATATATCAGGATGTTGGAGGAGAAATAAAGGTGAATTGACAAGTCTGTAAATGTCTTGACTCTTGATCGTATTAATGCTAATTTGCTTGCCTTAATAATTCTTAATTCCATTTTTCAGCACATATATTTCTAACAAAAATTAGGGGGAGAATACAGAAAAAAGCATGCCCAAATACTAACTGAACAATTAAAAGGTCTTTAAAAAGACACAAAAAGGTCATAGTAAATTCAACACGTTTAAATTTTTTTTTTTTTAATGTACGTGTTTAGTGGTCTCGGTCTCGGTCTCGGTCTCGGGCAGCCATGTCTCGGTCTCGGCTGAGCCGGCCTCGGATACAACACTGATTATATATATATATATATATATATATATATATATATATATATACATACATATTCTGTGTGTGTGTGTGTGTGTGTGTGTGTGTGTGTAATAAAATGGAAGGATTGACGTGATAAAGTTTGGTTAAGAAATACGATAAGAATGTAGGCGAGAGTACGTTGATATTTCTTCAAACTTTAATTCAACTCTATAGCACATTTTTACTTTCATTTTTACCACTTAATGCACATGACGGAATCACATCAATGTTTATTTGTAATGATAATATAGGTTTTCCCGGTCAGTTTCATACTTTTTCCATTCCAATTCATGAACGTGCATTCAAATTCACACAGCGTACGCCCGAGAAAATATTCGGGCATTCAAATTCAGAATCCGATCGATCAATTTCATTTACGGGCGCTCTTATTTCCTTTCCGTTAAATCAAAATCAAGCATGAGCGTTCAATTTCCAAATGCGAGCATTACATTTCCTACTCGTGCATTTAAATTAACGCAATAATCACGACGAGCCTGTTTGGGGCGTTCAGTTTCATTTTCAAGTGATCAATTTCCTACTTCGTGTACTCAATTTAGTGGAGAAGATATATATTTTTGAAGAAGGGAGTTATGAGGGGGCGAGGGGGATGAGCGTTGGTTGTTTCTGATAAAACGAGCACATATACGCAATCCACCCGCACACCCCCCCCCCCCACACACACACACGCAAAAATCTTCTTTTTTTTTTTTTTAAGATTCTATATTGTTCTGAAGTTGTATCTCCTTGACTCCTTACAATGATATCATGTCCTTATAATTATGTTCATGTATTCCTCAATCATGTTCTTGTATATGTTCGTGTATTCTTCGGTACTTTTTTTTTTTTCATTACGAGAAATTTTATATGATAAGCCCCAGTCAACAGTACATCCAAACAACACACAGCGACATTTCTAACTTATACTCCTTGAATAGACACCACACATAAAAAAGACAACACCCCAACACTAACCACACAATGCGTCAATTCAGAGACCAACTGATAAACAACATGATCTCACAATCTCACAAGTGGAAGCCAATAAGATATCAATAAACAACAAATAAGATGTTTATAATGTTCATGTTATCAGTTTCAACGAAAACATTTATTGTATAATCCTTAAACATGTTTATTGAGAATGAAAAGATAGACCTAAGGCAAATGTCTTGATAATGAAGCCCAATTTATTCAAAACTAAGTGAAAAAGACCCACATAGACCTCAAGCTAACTAAATGCAAGAATTCTTTTAAAGCTCACAGTCTCGGTAGCAAAAACATACTGGCAAGAAACTTATCTAACATAGTCACATACTATTTTCCTTTTATCATAAGACACATGTACGAGATTATTTAACATTCCATTCACGATTTCGAACAAATTTTAGTGTAAATATCTGTGAGAAACGCTTGGTAACGGCTTTTCACTGCCTCACGCTAAGACCATATCCACCCGAAGGTTCCCCGCACAATAAACCCAGCGCTTCGCACTATGTGTAGCGTATTCTATAACACACATCAATCCCCATGTGCGTAGTGTGTGTGTGGCCGTTGTTTGAATTTACATCCCCTCTTTTTTGGGCCAGGGATTTTTATTACTTTTCACCTCTCATTCGATAAATATTTCACTTGAGGAGGAAAAAACTTCACAGCATCTTAGTTATGTAAGTACCCGCTATTTATTAAGTAAAATCAAAGAAATCTCACGAAAAGTTTTTGAGAGCTTCCCAAAACTATCTTCTACCTTTAAATTGAATGCACTTATTTGGAACATGGTTGCCTTTTCTTGAATATGAATGACCAGATTCCGTCGCCGGCTTGAAATGAATTTAAATGCTCCTTGCTCAAAGTGCATGCTCCTGTTTCGAATTTGAATGACGCAAATGAACAACTGATTGCTTGGATAGTGAAACTGAACGACCGGATTTTGAATTTGAAAGCCGATTCAGTGCTGCGAGCGGGAAATGCGTTAAATGGAATGCTCGGAATATGAACTTGTATGACAAAATTATGAAATTGACCGGGAAAACCTATAAGGAAGAAAAAAAAAAAAAGATTTCTATTCATTATGCGCACATGCTAATTCCAAGGAATGATCAAGGCGATTATTCGTATATCTTGATAAAGATGCATAAGGAAATTTCAATTTGATTTAGTAATCTAGTGTTGTAGTCAAGGCTTTTACCACCAAGGCCAAAACCAAGGCCAAGGCTTGAATGACCTCAAGACCAAGGCATAAATAAAGAAAGATAAGAAAATGGATCAAAGAACGAAGTAGGTTCAACACATACAAAAAGAAGCATAAATCATGGACTTTCTATCCAAAAGTATGTTTACTATGAAGTCTATCAAGAATAGTATCTTTTTCCTATGTAAAAGTGGCATTCTGTTTTGTATAAGATGTCTGAGAAACTGAATTGTACTTGGAACACAGCCAATATGTGTAGAAATTACCAGTACTGGAAATGAACTTCTGATCCGCAGAATATGAAATAAACCCCCTGTTCAGACATAAAACGTTTATACCGAAACTCGATAAAGAAACGTCGTATAAAATTTTCATCGTATAGCCTGCGGACCGTTCAGACACATATCTCGACCGATTAGAAAAACATCGTATAGATGCGCAGTTTTCCACTGCGCTTGTTGTTACGGTCGCCGCCAGTCCCCGCCCCCTGGTAAGGACACCTATCGCGCGCGCTCACGTTAAGCCCCGCCCAGTTATACCGTTCTATGGTCGCCATACGTTCAGACACACACGGAAAGGTGATTCGTTATCGAGTTCTAGTTCGAAATGATGCTCTGACCCCAGTTTCGTCTATGTCGATCTGACATCTATTAAACTTGATAAAAGCATGATATTTGAAAATCACATAAGAACGTAACAGCATATTCACTGTTTTTGTAAGGCACACCGCCCTCACAGCCCCCCCCCCCCCACTTCGTCCGAGAAAAAAAAATACATAGGTGATAAGAAGAAAATAATGGAATGTCAATGCGATACATTGCTAGGTTTTTGTACAGCACACTACCCCTCAGGTCCCCAAACTGGCCGAGCATCAAGACACTACAACACTGCTAAATATACAGCTTAGCACATGAATATTATACATGACGGACAATCATTTGACCAAATTTTTGCAAATGTCATGTATTTCTCTATATGATAATTCTCTCTATGATAAGTAAAAACAGTTGAAATATTTTATTCTACATAGCAAAACCTATATAATTCTTTGCTAAAGCATCAAAATAAAGTTTTGGGCAATAACTGTGCGTCTAATATAAGTATGCTAACTACAATACAAAAGAAGACAATAAGAATTATCTGAGATGTGCCAACTGGAACTCACACCAACCCCTAATTTCATGACGTGAGATGACGAAATTTGAAGATATTGTCACACACCAATAATACTTTTTTAATGTATTTCTCGGGGAACAGTTTGGTAATATGTTTGATTTTAATTGTAAATTTCATAATGATCCAAGATCTTTGAGAGACATCCATATTCCTAGACAAAGAACAGTTGCGTTTCAACAAAATATTTGTTTTTCTGGTCCCAAATTCTGGAATAACTTAAATGACTACATTAAAACATGCCCCTCACTCAAATAGCACTTCTTTTTTTTCTTTTCTCTCTTTCTTTTTGTCTTTTTCATTTTTTGTTATCTTTTTATAGAATTTTGTATGTATGTTTGTTTCACAATATTTGTAAAATGTGTATTGTTATGGCGACCCCATCACAAGTCTTGTGCTTATAGGGAACCTTGACTCCTTCAACAATATTTTTGTCAATGTAAATTTCATTTTGTATTTATTTGATTACGAGGAGGAAATAAATGTGTTTTTAATTTGAATCTGAATCTGAATCTGAATCTGAAATATAGTTTCACATCTAGAAGTGTTAAAATCAACAAGATAGTGAATATGGATATACCTTTTTGCAACCCTCAACAAATGGCAAAATATACGAAAATTTCCATGTTTGATTGATTGATTTTTTTTTCCATGCATCAAATACAAAAAATAACATATCAACAAAATAATGAAACAGTCATCGCATAGGCAGATAGGAGGGCCTTAGTCATAAGTCTAAGGCTTGAAAGTAACGCCCCTCAAGAAATGAAAAAGCCTCCTTAAAAAAATAAATAAAAAAAATAAATATATATATATATATATATATATATATATATATATATATATCTATATAACGATTACTTAAATGGAGTTCACAAATAGTAAAGAGCGTGTCATGATTACATACATCAAATGTAAGTCGTACATCGAGGATAAATACTAACAGTGGTTTATTTTATTTCTTTATTTTTTCTTTATTTTTTCTTTTCTCTTTCTTTTGGAAGAAAAATGTTATGAGTTCCTGTTTATTATAATTTTACAGTCATTTTCTTCACACTGGAATTTTCACACTATTCTGAAAATACCTATCCTGACCCCGATATTCTAATGTCCACGAGAATTTTGCCTTCTTTTGAGTTAGTATTTATCCTCTTATCATTAACAAAGGAATTACCTTACGACTTTAAGACAGGAGTGAAATGTACAGCGATCATGGCGATAAGCCGTTATCCCAAAGCATTGCAATACATGAACATACGCCGGTAGATGTCAGGAACAATATATGACTATCAATCATAAGTCGAAACAATAAATGACAAACTGGTGTGACTTCTTTTCTCCGCGTATTTCTAATCAATGTAAATACATTAATAATGAAAAGGATTTGTTTAACATTATTTTTTTTAATGTTATACCACATACCTAGGTGTAAAACAATAATAAAACCCAATAAAGGCTTGAATACTGGCAACTGTAACCAAAATCTCCGAGCCCATGTTTAGTCAACTTTACTTTCATGCAGGGAGAAAACAGAATGGAAAATGTCTTATCAAATCAAAACACTACGAGCCTCCTTTTTTTTCTTTTCAGTACAAATCATACTCTATTTGATACACAAAATGATGTCCTACATGCATCAAGGATAAACAAAAAAAAAATTGTTCGAAGGTCCAAGAGACCGTCAAGTCGGTCGTGTGGGCCTTCTGGCAACTTTTGTAGTGTTATATAATATCATTTGGTTTTGTATGATTAATATTTCAAAATGGTAACAACCAAATGAAAAGTATACTGTGATTTTTAGAGGATCAATTGAATTTTTCATCCTAAAATATACTTGACACTTTCAACTGGTTCCCTTCGCGTTTCGTGTGTTTGTGTCTGACCGGAGATTCATGATGATCCAAATCGTAAGAATATCAAATTCCTGATATTTGAAGATTTCATTAACAATATTACAGCCTTAGATAAATCTATAATACATGTACAATATTCTTTTTTTTGGTTTTTTTTTGTTGTTGACTTTAACCAATCAATTCTATCAAAAAAGGCTGGACACAAACGCGGCACCAATGTAAGTGGCGCCAAAATCGGAATAAGACCTTCCCACCTCGTCTTCAGTGGAGAATCTCACGCTCTGGTTTTCTTTAAACTGGGCGTCCTGTCGTCGGCTGCAGTTTACTAGGACTTCGGAAGGTGATCAGGATTTCCCCAGCAACATCTCTTAACCAAACCAACGACATACCAACGACAAACGAAAAAAGAATGGAATATCAATTGAAAGGGAATGGTACATATCCAGTAAACTTTCCAAAAGAGACCCTTGTAGGACTCCGGCCGTTCCCCAGCAACATCTCTTAACCAAACCAACGACATACCAACGAAAAACGAAAAAGAATGGAATATCAATTGAAAGGGAATGGTACATATCCAGTAAACTTTCCAAAAGAGACCCTTGTAGGACTCCGGCCGTTCAAGGGTTTTGTTGATGACATCCTGCTCGAATGATGACCACATAGTATAGCTGGCACCATTGGACCTCGTCAAGGACAAAATAAAATCCACCGTCTTCAACAGGATCATGACAGGTAAACACACAAGCATAATGATAGATCGTTCACATGTCCCTTCAGCTATCTGAGCTGCAAGAAAAGAGACAACGTCCTTTCCAATATGTAAGACACATTGACCACACATGCGAATTTGTGATATTATGACTGTATCCATCCAAGTGATCGCAACCAATATGACATATTGGACCCAAGGGACCCAAGATTCAGGCTGAACCCGACATTGGTGCAGGAAGACGCCAAGCTGTGTCCAATCTTCTTCATCCATGTCCACCTGCTTGTCCAGCCGTCCACAGATCATGGCCAGCTTGCAGCATTCGAAGGTAGTTGGTTGCTTATTGCAGAAGCTGTCCATGTGGGTATTTCTGATCCGGATTTGATCTTCACGCGATGACCTGGCTGAACGCATAGGCCAAGGAAAGTCATGTGCAATGACACAGATGTTGTTCTTTCCTGCATGTGTAAAGAAAAATGCAATTTAGAATACTGTCTAAGGGCACATTTTAAAATTCATTTCAATAGAAATACTTCCAAGGTGAAAGAAAATATTCAAGATATAGAAGCAAAATTTAACTAGCTCCATTGTTATTGAATTTATGTTACTATCATTAAATACACACAAACATGTTATTAATGTTTTGATTGACAAATTAGCAAGCACGAAATACTTGGAAACAACTGTCCTTGAGCTGACCTTGAGACTTGACAGTCTTGACAGAAATAATTATATTATTTTTCTCAAAGTGTTTACAGTAACTGTTAACGATTTCAACACGTGTCCACATCTCAACTCTGCACTCTGAAAATATCAGTTTTCTTTTCATACCAAAAACTCTTCTAACATGAGGCAGGAACTTGTCATAGAGAGCATCCATGACATCTGTGATTGTAAACCGACGATTGTTGATAGAGTGACAGATAATCAAACCATCAAGTCCTTCGCTTGAGAGACGAAAGCTATCCAAGTCATTGTACGGCAGTTCTATCAATCGGACTGCTACATTGGTCAGACTTGAAACCTTTTCAATGAAAGCCTTGACGTTAGGCCTCAATGCTGATGTACAGATGCCAATCGTAATCAACATCGCCACGGGAGATGGTTTCTCCATCTATACACAGATCAAAGAGAGAGGGAATAAAAATTATGCAGAATGATAATGCATTATAGTCTTAGGGAAGCAACATGTTTGGCTAACTATACATAACACTTGGATTATTTACCCAGAACACTGAGGTAACAATTAAGACAGTGATGGGGATAGACAAAGGGAGATATGACATCATCATCAAAATAGACAGGAAGACAAAAGCATAGGGAGTGTAAGAGAGACAGAGGCAGCTAAAGGTAATCATAATGAGGATTTGTGCTTTCTGTTCGCATCAATGGATGTATACATGTATAAGTACTTCATGTACATTAAATCAGTTACATTCATATATCTAATTGACAGGTGATATACATAAAATAAAAGCAATTGTACATAACTGAGTGACAAGGAGTCAAGGAAAAGAGAAACTACAACAAATTAAATCTATTAGTTTTTAAGCCATATGCCCCATAAATTTATAAATGTAAATAATGTACACCATGATTAATGATAAGATGATACTAGAATATACATCAATACAACTAAACCTACTGACCCTCACACTAAATACACACCAACACACACACTTATATATACACACAAACTAATATGCTGAGAGAAATTAAAGCTGAGTTTATGAAATTGAGGCCGGGGTGCACAAGTTAAGTTAAATAATACTCTGTCAACAAAATACTGCTCGTTTCTGTGTTTGGAAACATTCAGCAAAGTTGTGAAGTTGTGTAGGCCTAAAACAAGCGACAAAACTGGCAGCTAGCTAGATTTTAGAGGCTGGATGTGATTCATCTGAAGCACCCTGGATAAACTATGTCCAAAGCTATATAGTATAACTTAGTATTTATGACATGTTTTGCATATTGATTTATCAATTAACCGTATCATCGTTGCATACGTAATATTCAATTGAAAAATGATCAGTCAACATCGTTTCCATGATGCATGAAAATGATCGATATTACCACTACAGAAATAGACTCTACATACCCATGTAACATAATGATTGGTTGTCACACTACGATAATAAACATTATTTTAAGAATAAACAAGGAAGATTTAATTTGATAATTTCTTCTTCTTTTTTTTTAATTTGAATTTTTGACAAAAGAAATGTTTGACAAAGGAAGCTGACCTTCACAAGCTAATAACTCTAGATTACTATGTTTCATGTCCGGATTTAGTGGCGTATCAACATGGAACGACGTGGAAAGTGCTATGGTCTCACTGGGAAGGGGCTCAAAAATGTCAAAATGCAAAAATCCAACAACAAAAAAAATGGACAAAGGAATTTCGCAGATACCTTTATACATGTACAGTATATTCCAGTGTTCGCTATAGGCAACAATGAGCTTCCTCGCTGATTGCTTTTAAGTTTTTTTCAGTGTTATCCCCAGTAATTTGTAGAGTGTTCACCCACACAAGTGACCACATACTCGCAGTCCAATATATATATATATATATATATATATATATATATATATATATATATATAAAACAGTTCGTGCTTATAAAAATAACGCTCGGTAACTCGCTTTTTCGAAGATAATTTCCCTCAGGATTTTACGCAAGTCTGCGCCCCCGGATGAAATTGCATTGTGAATTGCCGTTTCAGTAAATACGACCCTGTTCCTAACGCTTGAGTAATCTTATCCCGCGCTTTTTAAAGAATTGTTTAATTATGCACCTGAAAGGTTCGACAATAATGCAGTGGCGGATTTAGGGGGGCACTTCCGGCCTGTGACCCCCCCCCCCCCCCCCGGCACCTGGAACGATTATGTTATTGGGGGTGCTGTGAGCAAAAAAAAAAGGGGGTCCTCAGCATTTAAGGGTCTCTTTTTAAGTACAAAAATCTCTGACATGCAAAATAAACAAAAACAAAAACAAACACGTCCTCAACGTTTTAGGGTTTCCTTTCAACTACTTTTTAGCTACAGCACCCCCAGCACCCCCTACAGCACCCCCAGCATCCTCAGCCTCAAAAAATTCTTAGAACTGATAACCATTTATTTTTTTTTGCTAGAGAATTGTGGAGAAATAACTTACTTAGCGCGAGGCGGTTTGCATCCTTGTCATTTAGAAACAAATAGACGCTACACAAATACTAAGTAGGCCTACTAAGGCCCTGTCTCCCCGGACACTATTTTTATCTATAGATACGCCACTGCCCATATGATAAAATATACTCACCATGAATTTTATATATATTTCTTCCTCCAGTAGGCCTAAAGTTCTGCAAATATTAACTATCAATGTAACGGAATTTCTAGCGTTGGTTCTGCCGTGACTGGATAAATTGAATACAACTCGCACGCTCGACTAGGCTGGGTCAGATTGTGTGCAGGACGCGCAGCGCGAGAGCACTATCATGGAGTCACTGGGGAATCCCCGTTTGTTAGTCTTGGTTCAGAAAACATGAAGCAGGATCAAAACAAGGCTACAAGTTTTGAATTTCACATTAATGTTCATGACTTCTCTCCATATGTTATGCTATTTCTAAATACTATGATGAAACATGTATTTTTGAATAATATTTTCTCTCTGTTCAGACTACATGATGAACCGCCAACGCTAAAATGTTGGTACTTACACATATATTAGGCCTATATCTTTTCATATCATAATTATGACAGGCCAAGAAGGTACCAGGCAAGCTAAACAGGCCTATTGCTTAACATAAATATATTTCTTAGTCTAAAAACTGACTTATATGTTTAGTATGAAGACGAATTTCTTCTTCTTTAGGATATATACAAATCTGAATTGCAACAGGCCTACCTCTGAAATAATAATGCTTGTTTGTTTGTATTTCCATAACAACATTAAAAATTAAAATATACATGGTAATCAGAATATGTATGGCGGATAGCCCATTTCACTGGTACTTATATAGTGCCACTGTTCTTCCATGGGGTCCTTTGACATAATAAAGAAACACATGCATAACAAATATAGTACATGAACATAATCAAAAAACATAATCAAATACAATGGGATACCAAAACAAAAACAACCTTACAAGCCAGTAACAAAAAAGCATGCTTCAGTGCATGCATTCATCATAAAGGAATACATTTTTAACACAAAGTGTCAAAAGCCATAAACATAATATTTTCAGCTCGAGACGAAAATATGTATACACCACACGTCAAGACATATTTATTTTATAATCGATCACAATCCATACACAAAGGGTCAAGTATCATTCGAATATCAACAGTGTATGTTACAATAACATCGACCGTAGACTGATACAGAGCATAATAAAGCACATATCGTAAGGGTTTAAGTATGTTATTATCATCTACGTTGAGAAGTGAAAGTATATGTATATGTATTTTAATAATGTATTGTTGATTGCATCGAATAAATGACCTCTGTTCATGATAACCTCAAGTGGGCATATATATACTGAGAGGTTTTCAATTAGCAGTGGTGCTCTTGGTAGGACATTCCTCTCAAGTTGCTACATAAAATCTAATTCCGTAATGATATCCTTATGTAAAAGAACTGTGTGATATATTGTGGCGAAGGCCTTGGAGAAGTCCAGGAATATGCCGGTTGTGTGTGAGTTGTTATCGTATGCTTTAGTTACTTTTTCAATGAGAGCTAAGAGAGCATGTGTCGTACTGTGTTTTTCTCTAAAGCCATATTGTATGCTGCTCAAAATGTATTTATTGGTCTATATGATTCAGCACAGAAATCTAGTTTCCACTGGCTTGTTACACACATACATAGTACAGTACAATAAACACATTATAACAAGCAACATTACTTAAAGACAATGGCTGAAAGGAAAAAAAAAACATTTTAGCAATCCATATACGCAACATAGCTCCTCCGTATATACATGGTATACAAGGCCCACTTGGCTCTAAACGGGACTACATCGCTTTTGAAGAAAACACATATAAATGATTAGATGATACAGACAAATAAGTATGAGAAAGAAAGGAATAAAAAGTAAATAAATGTATTGGGATACATGTATCTATACATATAATATAAAAACTACCAGGCGCATTTATTGATTCATATTAATAAACATATACATGTACAACAGAATTTCATCACGGTAATATTACCACCTGTCCCGACAAATTACTATCTGCTGGAAAGGTTGTCTTATATATAATTTCTTTTTTTCTTCTTCAAAAAGTACATACTAACTGGAATCTTTTAAAAGGAAAACAAATCGTAACGTAGCATGTTCATGATGTTGATTAAGGAAATGGGCAAAGCGTTGACTTTGATCTTATTATCTACTATGGTTTCTACTAGTCCAATTTTTAAAAGCATTATAATCATATCTGACTAAATCGGGTCTGACTTTGAGAATAGTCATCCACACAAAATGTAAACAAAAGTATGTACGTTCACTTTCCACGTGCAGTGAATAGGCCTACATCCATTAACATGATACATGCCAAAGTCATTGACGATATTAAACTCTTGTGACTAAAATATAATTCATTCAATGTGATAAGTCTCACACAAACTGAACAAAACACAATTTAACATTTACATATCAGTCCTTCGATTAATTTAGATTTCTATTATTTTCTCCAATAATAATAATTATCTATAGCCTACGTGTACGACGGTTGTGCAAAATACACGCTACACAACCCAAATCAAGCTACAAACATTCAATTTTTTCTTAACTTTGATCAACTTCAAATAATAATAATAATAATAAAAAAATAAATAATAATCTTTTAAAGTCCACTCCAAATTTTATTAAGTTAAACCGAAGTGAAAATTCTTTTTGCCCAATTGATCGTGAGCCCGGCAGCCACTGAGCAGCGCCAGATCGACGTTGCTCTATCCCTTATTGTTGAACGCCAAACAAAGTAGCAGCAACTCCCATCTTATAACGTCTTTTGGTATGACGCGGCCGGGGTTCGAACCCACGACCTCCCGGTTGTGAGGCGGACGCTCTACTGACTGAGCCAACACATTGGAACTGGACGTCCTGTGGAACTCCAACTCTTCAAGCGAATTGTTTATGACATCCTGCTCAAAATGATGGCCACATGGTATGGGTGGCGCCACTGGGCCTCGTACACGACAAAATATAATCCACTGTCTTCAACTTGATCATAACAGGCAAACACACAAGCATTAGGACACATGTCAAGCTGTTTTAACATTCATTCCCATTTTTGTGATATAAAAAAATGAGAATTCTTAGAAATTATTGTTTTATAACAAGAATTACCGTTTGTTAACAAATTGAAATTATTTCTTGAGATCAAAAGTTCGTTTCTTGATATCGAGAATTCTTGATATAAAGAATTCAATTGTATACATCAAAACAAATTCTTATAACTTATTTAGAGCGCAAAAAAACCTTAGTGCAAATATTCATTCAAGTCTTTTTTTGTAAATCACATACTATCTTTTTTTTTTTCCAGCATAAATGAAATTTCAAATTAAGTACTAACAAAATATTGACTACCTGGGAAATCCTCACAAAAAGATCATGCAACGCAAATTGGCAACATATTACAAAAATGTTTTCTTGATATGGTGCAAATTTTTGTTAGAGTTATATTTACAACTTTATGGTTTTCGCAATAAGTAATTTGTCAGTCTTCATACTGCCAAAAATCATTACTTCCTACATTTTCATTTCAGCATGCATTAATGCAATTTCAAATTAATTACCAACAAAATATTGTACCCGGGGACGATCCCCTCAACAAGTTCATGTAGCGCAATTTAGCAACATATCACGAAGAATTCTTGCATTAGTTTTCGCTCGAAATCAAATAAATATTTGCATTAGTTTTGCTGTCGAAAAAAATTTCTGATATCAATATATGTTCTCAGGATTCCATAAAATGTTTTCAGGATTTCATAAAATATTTTCATGATAGAAAGAACTGCATTCATGATATAAAGAACTGCATCCATCCAATCCCAAAATGGTATCTTAGCTACAACACCCTTGATCACAGCGAATAGTATCTCAGCTGCAATAGCTAAGGCACCCGTGCAAATTTGTGATATTGCAAATGTGACCCAAGATTCTTCCTGAACCCGACATTGGTGCAGGAAGACGCCAAGCTGTGTCCAATCTTCTTCATCCATGTCCACCTGCTTGTCCAGCCGTCCACAAATCATGGCCAGCTTGCAGCATTCGAAGGTAGTTGGTTGCTTGCTGCGGAAGCTGTCCATGTAGGTATCTTTCATCTTTGCATGGTCTTCAGATGAAGAGCCAGCTGGTCCCATAGGCCATATGAAGTCGTGTCAAATAACACAGACGTTGTTCTTTCCTGCACGTGTAAAGAAAATACAATTAAGAATACTGTCCAACTGCACATTTAAAAATTCATTGTCAATAGAAATGCTTCCGAGGTGAAATAAAATATTCAAAAAATAGAAGCAAAATTTAACTAGCTCCACAGTTATTGAATTTATGTTATCATCATTAAATACATACGCAGGAGCGGATCCAGGATTTCGTATAAGGGGGGGGGGCACACAAATGCAGGGAACTTTGGGAAACTGCTTGGAGGGAGACCCATATTTTTTTGGTCTCGCCAGCCCTCCAAAAGTCGCTCAGTGGGGGGGGGGGGGGGGGGGGTTATGGGGTCCAGTTCCCCTCCATAATTCTCTGACAAGCAAAAAATAAATAAATAAATAAAAGTTTTCTGGTCGAAAAGGGGGGCACAATCGCAAATTGGGGGGGGGGGCACAATGCATTATTTTCCCTTAAAAGGGGGGGGGGGGCACGGGCCGGGATTGCCCCCCCCCCTAAATCCGCCACTGTACCTACGAACATTTTAGTTATGCAAGCACAAAAAAAACTTGGAAGCAACTGTTCTTGAGTTGACCTTGAAACTCTATAGTATTGACATAGAAATAATTATATTATTTTTCTCAAAGTGTTCACACTGTTAAAGATTTCAACACGTGTCCACATCTCAAAACTAATATGTAAATATCAGTTTTCTTTTCATACCAAAAACTCTTCTAACATGAGGCAGGAACTTGTCATAGAGAGCATCCATGACATCTGTGATTGCAAACCGACGATTGTTGATAGAGTGACAGATAATCAAACCATCAAGTCCTTCGCTTGAGAGACGAAAGCTATCCAAGTCACTGTACGGCAGTTCTATAAATCTGACTGCTACATTGGTCAGACTTGAAACCTTTTCAAAGAAAGCCTTGACGTTAGACCTCATTGCTGATGTACAGATGCCAATCGTAACCAACATCGCCACGGGAGGTGGTTTCTCCATCTATACACAGATCAAATAGAGAGGGAATAAAAATTATGCAGAATGATAATGCATTATAGTCTTACGGAAGCAAAATGTTTGGCTAACTATACATAACACTTGGATTATTTACCCAGAACACTGAGGTAACAATTAAGACAGTGATGGGGATAGACAAAGGGAGATATGACATCATTATCAAAATAGACAGGAACACAAAAGCATAGGAAGTGTAAGAGAGACAGAGGCAGCTAAAGGTAATCATAGTGAGTATTGTGCTTTCTACTCACATCAATAATGTATGTACTATATACATTAAATCAATTCCATTCATATATCTAATTGACAGGTGATATACATTTTTAAAAAAAAAGCAATTGTACATAACTGAGTGACAAGGAGTCAAGGAAAAGAGGAACTACAAAAAAATAAAATCTACTCTTAGTTTTTTAGCCATATTCCCATAAATTTATAAATAAAAGTAATGTACACAAAACTACACATGATTGATGATAAGATGATACTAGAATATACATCAATACAATTAAACCCACTGACCCTAACACCAGATGCACACCAACAAACACACAAATAACATGCCTAGAGAAATTAAAGCAGCATTTATTAAATTGAGGCCGGGGTGCACAAGTTAAGTTAAATTATACTCTGCCAACAAAATACTGCTCGAATGTGTGTTTGGAAACATTCAGCAAAGTTGTGAAGTTGTGTAGGCCTAAAGCAAGCGACAAAAGTGGCAGCTAGTTAGATTTTAGAGGCTGGATGTGACTCATCTGAAGCACCCTGGGTGAACCATGTCCGAAGCTATAGTTATTATAACTTAGTATTTATGACATTTTTTTTGTAAATTGATTTATCAAATTTCATCCATATCATCGCTGCATACAATATTCAATTGAAAAACATCAGTCAAGATCGTTTCAGTGATGCATGAAATGATCGCTATTACCATTACAGAAAGAGACTCTACAAACCCATGTAACATAATGACTGGTTGTCACGGGTCCGCTCGCTATTCATAAGAACCGCTATTCATAGAAAACCGCTATTCATTTAACACGCGCTATGAATAGCGGTCCTTATGAGTAGTTATGAATAGTGGTCCTTAATATGAATGGATGTCCTTATAAATAGCGAGGAAATTTTTCTATGGTTTGCTCGCTATTCAGAAGGACCGTTATTCGTACAAAACCGCTATTCATTTAGTCACACGTTATGGATAGCGGTCCTTATGAAGAAGTGGTCCTTATGAAAAGCGGTCCTTATGACTAGCGAGGTTACCCCGGTTATCAGACTACGATAATAAACATTATTTTAAGAATAAAAAAGGAAGATTGAATTTGATAATTTCTCCTTTTTAAAATTTGAATTGTTAACAAAAGAAATGTTTGACAAAGGAAGCTAACCTCCACAAGCTAATAAGTCTAGATGACCATGTTTCATGTCCGGATTTAGTGGCGTATCAACATGGAACGACGTGGAAAATTCTCTGGTCGCACTGGGAAGGGGCACAAAAATGTCAAAACGCAAAAATCCAACAACAAAATAAACAAAGGAATTTCGCAGATACCCTTATATTCCAGTGTTCGCTATAGGCAACAGTGAGCTTCCTCGTTGATTGCCACGTTATCCCCAGTAATTTATAGTGTACGCCCACACACACCACACACCCGCATACCCCGCCCCCCCCCCCAAAAAAAAAAAAAAGTTCATACTGATAAAAAATGAAAATAACGTTCATTGCGAATTACCGTTTCAGTAAATACGACCCTGATCCTAACGCTTGAGTAATCTTATCCCGCGCTTTTTAAAGACTTGTTCAATTGTGCACCTGAAAGGTTTATTATACTATAATGCAGTGGCGGATTTTGGGGGCACTTCCTGCCCGTGACCCCCCCCCCCCTTCCCTTGATGAAAGAAAGGTGTACATTGTGCAACCTTTTAGAGCTAATAACCATTTTTTTGCTGGAGAATTGCCCGGGGGGGGGGGGGGGTACTCAGATTATAATCGGACGGGGGTGTGCGGCTGAGAACTCCAGACCCATACCCACATCCAAGGGTCCTTTTGCTGTAAATAGGCACCCATGTCTAACGATTTTTTGTGAAAAATGGACCCATGTCTAAGGATTTCCCGGACAAATGAGGGAGAAAAAGAGAGGAATGAAACAAATGATAAGAGCCGGGATAAGAGACCCATGTCTAAGGATTTTTTGGGGAAAAATGGGACCCATGTCTAAGGATCTTTTTAATGAAAAGGGGACCCATGTCTAAGGATCTTTCTTCAAAAAGTCACCCTTCCCAGCGGCACATCCTCGTATACCCCCGTATCCCCCCCCCCCCCCCCCCCCCCCCGGGGAGAATTGTGGGGAAAATGTGGGGAAATATCCTACTTAGCGCGAGACGGTTTGCATCCTTGTCATATGGGGTTTGGTCATTTAGAAACTAATAGACGCTACACAAAAAGTACTAACCCGTCTACCCGGGCACTATTTTCATCTAGATACGCCACTGCTCATATCATAGACTATACTCACGATGTAGTTCATATATTTCTTCCGCCAGTAGGCCTATTATGCAGATCACAATCAAAGTAACGGAATGAATTCCTAACGTTGGTTCTACTGTGACTGGATAAATAACACGCACGCTCGACTAGGCTGGGTCAGATTGTGTGCAGGATGCGCAGGTGCAAGCCTCTCGCGCTATCATGGAGTCAGTGGGGAATCCCCGTTCGTTAGTCTTTGTTCAGAAAACATGAAGCAGGATCAAAACAACGCTAAAACTTTTTAATCTCACATTCATTTTCATGATTTCTTTCCATATTCTGTGTTATTTCTAAATACTTTGATGAAACATGTATATTTAAATACTATTTTCTCTCGGTTCAGACTACACAGAGGATGAACAGCCAACGCTAGAATGTTAGTACTATAGTTACACTAATTATATTATAGCTCTTCATATTATGATTATGACAGGCTTAACTTTAATGCTTAACATTTATATATTTCTAAGACTGAAAATTGACATATATGTACAGTATGAAGACGAATTTCTTTCTTTTCTTTTTTTTTTCTTCTTTAGGATACACTCTAAAAACTTAAGTGTTTAAATCACCATTTAAAAGGGCCGAGGAGCGACAACTTTTTCAAAATTGTAGATCAACTCTTTTAAACTGCTGGATTCAGCCTTTATAGTGTTGTATCCAGCATGTTGAAAGTGTTAATCTACAATTTTGAAAAAGTTGTCACTCCTCGGCCCTTTTAAATGGTGATTTAACACTTTAGTTTTTAGAGTGTATATACAAATCTGAATTGCTATTGGCCTACTTCTGAAATACTTACTGCTTCTGTGCATTCATAAAGGAATATATTTTTAACACAAAGTGTCAAAGGCCATACTATTTTCAGCTCCAGACGAAAATATATACACACCACACGTCAAGACATATTTACTTTATAATCGATCACAACTTATTATTCAAAGACAAAACACATTAGCAATCCATCTGGCAATCCATACACAAATGAGGAAAATCGAGGGTCAAGTGTCACTCGAATATCAAATACATTGTATAACATAGACCGGAGACTGATATAGAGCGTAATGAAACACATATCGTAAGGGTAAGGGTGTTATTATCATCCACAGTTTGGAAATAGATAATACATTGAAACAAACGAAAATATGATGTAATGTTCTTTATTTCACTTTCCATATCGACAAAATTTTCTTAATCATATGGGCTACAATCTTAAAGGTGCAATTTAACAGGCTGACGTCATTAAAAGAGTAGTTGAATGATTGAATTTGCCTTAAAAAGGAGGGGGCAGGATTTCGAGAAGTTTTTTGAACAGGATAAACGTTTAACATGTTTGATACTGATAAAGGGGAAAGGGTGCAAATTTGACATTATTTGTACTCTTTTCGACAAGCTTGCAGAACGCAATCGCAAAGACTTTCAGGAAATCAACCCACGGACAGCCTTGTACAAGGTCTACTGAAATGTGCAGGCATCACAAAACAATGATAAATTAGGCCCCATCCCCTAGAACTATTTCGCTTGGATGTTACCTTATTCCTTTGATATAATCTTTGTGTTTTTTGATGATGCGACTCAGGAGGCGGATCCAGGATTTTGTATAAGAGGGGGCACACAAATGCAGGTTTGTCAACTTTTGGAAAAGGGAGACCCGTATTTTTTGGGTCTCGCCAGCTCTCGAAAAGTCGCTCAGTGGGGGGGGGGGGGGGGGGGTTTACAGGGGTCCATTTCCCCTCCATAATTCTCTCACAAGCAAAAAAATAAATAAATAATAAAGGTTTTCGCTCTAAAAGGGGGGGGCCCTCAATGCATATTTTTCTTTCAAAGGGGGGGGGGGGCACGGGCCGGATGTGCCCAGCTAAATCCGCCACTGATGCGACTCATGCTCCAGCAACATTACTCTTGGCTTTATTTCGTCAGAGTTAGGGTTGCTGCTATGTTAGGTAAGTTAGGGTTAGGTATAGGTTCAGGTTGAAGTAAGGAATTGATTAGAGTTAGAAATTTATAGATCTTAGATCTTGGAGCAAATGTTGCAGTAGTATGTTACGTAAAACCGTTATTCTATATGTTGGTGATTACTATTATCATTACTATTAAGATTCATATCTTTCAAAAGTTTATTTTCGAAATATGTATATTTTTTACAATTTAAAAAAAAAAACAGTACATATGAAAATTAAGAACAGGAAAATAACAAATATGTGAACTGGAACATAGATATAAGAGAACATCATTCAATGGACTTACACTGATAAAAGTAAATATTGTAATTGTAAAGGAAAACATAATTGGAGGAGTCTATTTAGTAAGCATGGCTTGCATTTCATAGACCCCTATTGAAAAAAAAAGACAGTATTGGGAGAGAGAGAGAGAGAGAGAGAGAGAGAGAGAAAAAAAAGAAATAAAACAAACAAGTTGTGAACAAGCAATACAGGGGGGGGGGGGTAAGGAGGCAGGGATAACAAGAATGAGAGATGGAGGAATAGAAAGAGATAGAGGGAACGCAGGAAGAAAGAGGCCGTCTCGTTTGGTTTAAATCTGCGAGTATACGTTTACGTTTCTTGATTTTTGTAGCTATCCAACAAGGACAATTTATATTTACGTTTAAATGTGTTAAGTGTTGGGGTTGATTTCAATGCCGTGTCAAGCAGTGTGGCCAGCGAAAAAAAAACTATTCTGCTAGCGAGCAGCGAAAATTCTGCTAAATCAAATATTTTACTGCTAAATCAAAATTAATCAAAATTGTACTCAAAAATTCTCTGACAAGCAAAACAAAGGGACTTTTTACTCAAAAATACTCTGACAAGCAAAGAAAAAGAAACACCAGAATTACTAGTATGCTAAAATTCTGCTAAACTTTGTCAAATTATGCCTAGCATAATGCTAGATGCTAAAGTGGTCAAAATTCTGCCAGAAAGCAGAATTCTGCCAACTTTGGCAACGTTGGTGTCAAGTGACTTCCAAAGTTGGGGTCAAGTGTATATGAATGTTTTTTTGTAAAACAAGCTTTTTTGTACGTGGAGAGTGGAAGAGATTTGACTGTCTGGTTTCAGGCACCTGGGAACGATTTTTTTTTTACTGGGGGTGCTGTGAGCAGACTTTTTTTTCATTAAGTTGCTTACTAGTATTTAGGAATAATGGTGCCTGGGGCAAACAATTAAGTTGCGCCCCCAACCCCCCCCCCCCCCCAACTAACTTATTCACGTCATTGTACAAACGACTCGGGAGCAAAGCGACCGAGCGGAAGATTTTTTGTTGTTGTATTTTTAACCTCCAAAACGCGAATTCTTGTGCAATTTAACTAGGAAAATTTGCAATTGAGCACTGCGATCGAGAGATAGCAATCCGAATTTTGAACATTGATAAACTGATTTCTATTAACTTCCTTCTCAAACTGGGTGGGCGCAACATTAGTGGAAACCATGGAGAAATAGTCGGAATTTAGGAAAAAGGCAACCGAAAGTTGAAATTTCTTTAAAATGATGAATCTTTGCAAAAGCGATTTTTTTTTTACACTGAATCCTATATGCGGCGCAATATTTTTACAGGAGGAGGATGAAACTTACATGATAGCAAGCAAAGCAAGGAGAATTATTTATCAATCTTGAGCCCTTTAAAAGACAAAAACACTATTTACTGGTGAACGAAATTACGAGATTCTGGAGAAACATTATACGATGAAGCAAATCTACCGAGCTTCAGAAAATTTTTGTATTTACCCTGCGTGATTTTTAAAAAGAAAATCACCAATTTGAGTAAAAAACACAAAAATACATAAGAAAATTTCTTGTTGATTTTTTTGATGTGACATGAAATATCACTCAAAAATCATTCTTTGATTTTTTTTATCATTTGCCTGAAAAAAAAAAAACATCCAAGTGAGAGTTTATGGATAAAAAGACTCATGATAGGATATTCGAAGATGGGGTGGAAACTTTTTTGTAATAAAAGACTCGTGAGGTGGGAGGTCTACTGATATTTTTTAGTAATGTTTCATTGAGAATGAGTAAATTGTCTTTGCCAAGTTTTAATAGGAATATATGCTGGGAGTTTGGGCCGCTATGAAAGAAGTTTGGCTTAAAAGGCAACATGTAAAAGAAAAGAGATTATTTTTAACAATAAGTATATTCGTTTGGACGGAAATATGTACTTTGATGATTTTTTTTTATAAAGCAATATACTTTATTGTTCAAATTGAGCGAAAGCATATTTACAAACATTGAGTGACCTAGGATACTTTCTGCGGTTGCAGAGAAATACGTTGTGAATACAAGAAGGGTAGAAAGAAACAAACTACAAGCATACATCCCCCCCCCCACAAAAAATAGAGAGAAAAATCATAGGATATAAAAAAGGTGTAGTAAACATGCATGTAAAAGGAAACATCCAGGCATCTATTTGTGTGTAGTCGAAAACGTGTTACTAAGAGAATTACATAACTAATTGCATGGTAAAGTACTTGTGGTGGATAATTCATGGAAATTTATAGGTTCATAATAAAAAAAAACGTGATTTAGAAATTGCATCATCTACTGAGTAGTAACTGTCCGCAAATGAAACTAAATATATATATATATATATATGTATTTGGAGATTAACAATGAAACCACTTTGGACAACCCAAATTTAGATATAATAGAAAAAGAAAAAAGAAAGAAGAGACCAACCAAAGGAATTTTCATGCTGTTGCCAGCTGGCAGCTGATATGATATATTATATGATATAATAATAAGGTTAGAATAGCATCGATCATCATAAAGGTGACATTAGTCTCTTATTCGTAAATATATATAAATTATATAAAATAAGAAATATATATAAATTACATCATATAGTCGATGGTGAAGGTGAAATTAAATCAACTAGGGATTTTCTAAGGATGGGGTTAAATGAGGATGAAATAATTAAACTTCATCGGCTTTTTGAAAATATTCCATTGACATACCGATGGAAAGTTCTTTTGAAGAAAAATGATTCGTGTAGGGACAATTTAGAATTTATGTTTAATGGAAGAAACAATACATTGACATTGATGTTATATAAAAAGATATACACAGCTTTGTTAAATGATATGAAAATAGAAAAGTCATATGCAGTAAAAAAAAATTTAGAGAGCATTTATAATTATTCTGAAAAAGACATTCAACCAATATTTTTTAAGACCTAGGAAATATACTTTGAATAGTTGGTTAAGGGAATTTCAGTTTAAAATGTTAAATGAGATTACACTACTAGGAAAGATATGTATGCATTTAAATTGTTAATAAGTAATATGTGCTCCTTTTGTGATAAAAATTAAGAGAACTATAAGCATTTATTGTTTACCTGTGAAAAAATAAGAGTCCTTTGGAAAGATTGTGGTGATTTTTACTGATTTATTTAATTTATTGGATATTAAATATATAAACTGGGAGGAAATTTACATTGGTATAAAATTTTTAAATGTAGGGAAGGGGCAGTTGATTAATCATGTTACACTTTTAATTAAGTATATGATTTTTGTTTATAGCAGAACTAAAACGAAACCCCTCGGGGAAACCCCCAACTCCTCAAGAAAGTAAACAAAGAATGCTGGAAAATGTACGAGAGGATATGGGAAAACTTTCATACATAGGGACGGCGAGGAAAATACATCCACTTTTGGTTTAAAAAAAAAACAACACGCCGGAACAGGGTCCGCTCGTTAGTCATAAGGACCGATATATATGACAGCTATTCATAAGGACCGCTATTCATAATGGAGAAAAGGCTCATTATTCATAAGGGTCATCATTCATAAGGACTGCTATTCATAATACGAGAAGAGGGTCTCTATTCATAATACGAAATGAGGGTCGCTATTCATAATCGAAGAAGAGATAGCTGTTATCATGTTGTTTGCTTATCTATCTCTTCTCATATGAATAGCGACCCCCATTTTGCATTATGAATAGTGGTCCTTATGAATAGTGACCCCCAATATAAATTATGAATATCGCCCCATCTTCATGTTTATGAATAACGACCCCGATTTCGTATTATGAATAATCGTCCTTATGAGTAATTACCCTCAATAGGCAACCCTCATCTCACATTATGAATAGCGGTCCTCATGAATAATGGTCCTTATGACTATATGAATAGTGATCCCTTTTCCGTTTTATGAATATCAGAACTTCAGGTATAGGAACTTACACGTTATGAATAGTGGTCCTTATGAATAGCGACCATTATGACTAGCGGTCCTTATGACTAGCGAGGTTACCCCGCTGGAACGGCTGCGATGCACCTATGTTTACAGTATTCAATACACGTGAATTGTTTGTGTGTCAGTGTGTACGTGTTTGTATGTATGTATGTATGTATGTGTGTGCTTTTTGTGTGGTTGAGGGTGTGTGGGAGTATGTTTAACGGGGGTTCGGTACATTGTGTTTGTGTGACTTAGTTGTTTTTCTTTTCCGGGGTGGGGGTGGGAGAAAAGACTAAAATTTTCTCTCAAATACTATTCTTTGATCATCATGTACATGAAAATGTTTTCTAAACAGTTTATAAAGAAAAAAAAGAATTGATGAAAAAAGTACATGCAAATGTACTTTCTTTTATTATTGCAATCTATGTTGCAAATATCAATGTATAATGCACCAAATTTTGTTTGAATTATATCATATTTACGTACAATTTTGTTATGAATAATTTGTACAATATGATTTGAGAGAAAATAAAACATATCTTTAAAGGAAAAAAATGTCGTGCGTTTTATAATATATAAAAAATATAAATGTACTTAAACACCATACAATATATAAAAAATATAAATGTATTTACACACCAGATAATAAATAAAACAATAAAAATGTATCTAAACACCATATAATATATCTAAAAAATATACGGTACTTAAACCCCATATAACATAAAAATATATAAATGTACTTAAGCACCTTATAATATATATATAAAAAATATATAAATGGGCCACAAATACCATATAGTGTACCAAACCATAGTGTACAGAGAGAAATACACAGCCACATTTGCAAATGAAATATAGGAGATGTAGGTGCTCGTTCATGGGATAATGGCAAATTTTGTCATTAGCAAACGAATATCATTTGAACAATTTTTTTTTAAAGAAGGAAATGTAAAGGATATACAATATAGTCTGGTTCACTATGTAGGAAAATGGGCTTTCGTTCAAATTTTTTGGAGAGTAGCAAATTAATACATTTTTATAATCTTTAGAAAATGGGAAATTCAAAAATTGATGTTGGCATTTGCACAAATCACCGGCATAGCGGCCATTTTGGATTTTCAAAATGGCCGCTATGTGTAACTCGTCTTGAACAAATTTGAAGATATTTCTTTAAACAGAACCTCATTTTACAATGCATGTTTCATATTAAAGGGCATTAAATTTTCAACAACATGATACCACATTTAATGGGATCGGTGATGATTTGCAATACAATTCTTGGCCAAGAATGTGATTATTTACATAATTTTTTTCACAAATATGAATTTCTTCAAAATACGTATTTCTCAGTCAAAAGTTATTTTCACTACTTAGTTCAAACTTTTCAGAATACTGCCCATATGTACGGTTAATATCATATAAGAATTACAGGTTCATTGCTTATCAAACAAAAAAGTTGACACTTTGATATTAGCTAAAGTAGAGAATCGATAACAAAATTGGTTACTAAGTGCTGCCTTCTCCCTGACAATGGTAACATTGAGAGACGTAAAATGGATTATTTCGGTAGTACATGCTATTGTCATGCAGATGAATATTGTAATAGGAAGTGTGATGTCAGATGATTCAGTACGATCATATTTTAGTGATATACAATTGTTTATGAGTTCCCGTTGCTATGATATGAATGTGCCTAATAACCGATGATTTGTGTTCAGAAACCAATTAATGTTAACTGTCCAATAATATTTATGAGGAAACCTGGTTTCAAGTGATAATCATGATTCACACTCCAACACACGTATGTACTAGATGATAGGGTACGGAACATGCACCCCCTGCATGTCCAATCCTTCCATCTCCCCCTTTCTGCCTTAAAACGAGACAAATTGGTGCAAAGTAATACTCATAAAGTACTTTGTATAATGCTAAGAAAATTAATGAGCCTTGACAAATCATTCATAATCTCATGGTTACTGGGAAAAAATTTTGTACAAGGAAGCAATTCAGGCCATCAGTGAAATAAAATTAAAGTGATTAAAGTATTAAAGTGATAGAAAATATTTACACTCTAAAACATGTAAATACTTGGTGTCTGGGTTCAAAACTTGCGCCCACCCCTGCCCCTCTCAGTTTTACAGGGAGGTCCTCTGAACATATTGATACCAAACATTCTTTAACATCAATCCAAGCCTGTTTGACCCCCAAAATTGGGTCCCCTGTAACATTTCCAAGCACTTTCAAGATTTAGACGAGCATAGTCTTATGAGGTGGGGAGGGGTGGGGGCTAGGGGCTAAAAGTAAAGTTTACATTCGGGCAAGAGGCGTCAGCCCCCCCCCCCCCCCCCTGCTCAGTTGTAGACAAAGTTCACGGTTGGTCTCAATCAGCACATTTCGAGGCATTCTACATTTTGACTCTCTTCATTTCAGCATTGCAAAAATCTTTTGCCACGAAAGATCCTTCTAAACTTAGGTGACGTTTTGAGACTTCTGTTTTGAGTAAAAAGTGGTTTAACACACAATATTTCTTGCTACCACTGTTTATCTTATTTTGAAAAGTGTCTTACTTAAGCTTTACTGTTTACCTCAAATAGCAGAACTGAAAGCAAATAAAATGTGACCTTTACAGATTTTTTCTCTGATTTTGTACAAAGTGGTTAAAATGCAGTATTTCTTATTCTGTTTGTATATCTTTTTTTTTTAATGTTATTAAGCTTTACTATTTACCTTAAAAAGCAGAATTGAAAGTAAATAAAGTTGAAAAACAATATGAAATGTAGGAAATGAGCATTTTAAAGGTTGTGAGCATTCTATGCTGTATACAGTTGTAATAGATTAGCCTAATTTAAGTACCCTAAAATGTCTTTGGGCCAAGTAAAGTATGTAATAATTTGTTGTACTGTAAGATACATTTATTTAGTTTGCACATACTGGTCGACATATGAAGTATATCTCTAGTTTGATACAGTATAATTGATTAGTAGGTTACAATAATACAGCTAAAGAACTGCACTTGGTATTTAATTCAGGGGGTAGAGTTATCCGAGGGAGGGTTGGGGGGGGGGTCGATCAGTGATGATATAGTCGATGGGGAAGTTCGTAGACTGAAAAACAAAAGTCATCACAAGTGACTTTATTTCATGTGCATTCTATTGTTTTTCAACCATATTTCTTGCTTTTTACGCCTGTTATTAGAGGGTAGTTTATTTCTACATTCAGATAGAAAAGAGATAATAAAAGAAGAAGAAATTACAAACGATTTACAAAGAAATAAAATCAAATTGCTGTTTTTCATTCAATTTGTACAAAAATATAAATCCTTGCCTGAAGAGAATAAAATTAAAAACCAAAATATAATTTTTCTAAATTTGGTGTCAAAAGATGCGCAATACTTCAAGGACAAAAGCCCGAAAACGTGGCACTGTTCAGTTTAGAGACGCAATGAAATTTGTCTGAGGGCCCCTATAGCCGCCCCAAGGCTTAAAGTGAAGGAAGACTCAAGATTATAAGTTTGTGATAGCACCAAAGATTTCCCTTACCAAGGAAATATAAGCTTATCATATTTCATGTAGTTTTTATGTTGACCATACGTAGAGAAAGGGCAAAATATGCATTTTATGTCGGTCATTTTGAAAATCCAAGATGGAAGCCACATGAAGCGTTGAGGTGGGAAGTCTAATGACGTCACCAATGATTTTACTGACCCTGGGCTCTCTTGCATAAAAAAGTTGTGATTAAACGCAACTCAAAAACTTAAACGCAAGTCCAAAATACGCGATCCTGATTGGTTGATATTCAAGTTGCGTTTAATTTTTTGACTTGCGATTAAACGCAACTTTTTATGCAAGAGGGCCCTGGAAACATAGTATTAGAATATTCCAATAAGTTTCTAGGTTGCTTTGAAGTAGAGATATGGCAATATATATACTTCATGGCGGCCAGTTTGAAAATCCAAAATGACCACCATACGCGATGAAGCGTTGGGAGTAGAAGTCTAGTAATGTCACAGATTGTTTTCTCGACCAAGAAACGTAGGATTAGCATATTTCACTAAGTTTCTACGTTGAAAAGAAGCCAACGTAGGGCAAAAAAATTTGTGGCGGCCACTTTAAAAAATAAAATTGGCCACCATGTCCAATGAAGCGTTGAGAATGGAAGTTTAATTATGTCACTAATAGTTGTCCTGACCCAGGAAACAAAGTACTAGCATATTCTGTTTAGTTGCTAGGTTGACCGGAATATACATGTATGTATATATATATATATATATATATATATATATATATATATATATAAACATGTATATATCTATAGGCCATTTTTGAAATACAAAGTGGCCGCCGTGTGCGATGACGCATTAAGATTAGAAGTTTGGTTATGTCACCAATGGTTTTATCGACCAAGAAAACGGAGGATTAGCATATTTTTGCTAAGTTTCTAGATTGATTAGAAGCAGAGATCAGGCAACATTACACGTATGCCATTCTGAAAATCCAAAATAGCCTCCATATGCGAGGAAGCGTTAGAAGTAAATGTCTAGCGATGTCACCATTTGTTTTCTGCACCCAGAAATAGTAAGATTTGCACATTTTCATTACATTTATACCTTAAAAGAAGACGAGATAAGGCGAATTATATATTCTATGGCGGCCATTTTGAAAATCCAAAATGGCCACAATGCCGGTGTTTGTGCAAATGCCAAAATCAAGTTTTGTATTATCCACGCTCTAACAATTTCTAAAATGTATAATTTTGCTAATCTCCAACAATTTTAAACAAAAATACATAGTGAACCTGACTAGAAGGCAGCCCTTGGCAACCATGTTTTTCATTATTTCTTTGTTTTAGCAAATATCAAAGTGTTGACTTTAGAGTACTATAACTTTTTTGTTAGATAAGCAATAAATTTGTAATTTTCATATGACATTGACCCTATATAATTTATATATGAATGCTTTTCTGTAAAATTGAAAGTCATTAGTGAATTGGACCTTTGAAAAATGGAGAAATATGTATTTATTTTGAAGCAATTCATATATTTGAAAAAAGTGATAAATATCTAATTTTCGGCCTAGAATTGTTATACAAATCATCACCAAACCCAGCAAATGTGGTATCATGTTGTAGAGAATTTTAATATGCTACCAAAAAAAATCATAGAATGAGGTTCTGTTACAAAAACAAAAAAAATCTTCAAAATTGTTCAATACTAGTTACATATGGCGGCCATTTTAAAAATCCAAAATGGCTGCTCGGTCAGGGTTTTGTGCAAATGCCAACATCAATTTTTGGATTCCCCATGTTCTACCGATTCCAAAAATGTATAGTTTTGCTAATCTCCAAAAACTCTGAACAAAAATAGATAGTAAACCTGACTAATAGGCTGGTGGTGTAGCACGAGTGCTGCTATTTATGGAGCAATGATTGTTATGGAGTGGTAGGGAGGTCTTATGAAAAGAACAAGGATGTTGAGTCGGATGACATGGATGAGGGTGTGAAAAGGGGTGCGATCATTTTCATTGCACCCCCCCCCCCTTCTCCCTTACTTTCTCCTTTTCCCCTTCTTTCATCTTTATTTTTTTTCCTTTTTCTCCTATTGATTATGGGGTGCCCCATAGACCTTTTAACTTTTTTTTATTATAGGACATCCTTCAGTTTAGGCACCTTTGTGTTTACGAAAAAATTAAAGATTTAGGAAGGGAAAAAAGCTCTTCCCCTGTAAAAAAAATATGGAGGAACAAAAATTATGTAGGGGTAAAGTAATCCTTGCTCCTGAGCGAGTTCTGGGAGGGTTGGTGATATTTCCAAAAGAAGGCGGAGGGGGAGGGAAAATCAAGTTGGGATATTGCGGTTTTCAAAATTCTTCTGAAAATTATCATGGACTTGCACCTGCTTTATAAATAGACATGACGCAAGCTCTGTTATGCCCGTTGCACGCGAGATGTCATTTCGATTTTATGTGTATTAATCAAGCCGGTAAAGGAAATATAAACCTGGGGGGCGTTTCATGAAAGGACTTGTCAGATATTTTATCCGACAAATTTACTCTCAGCCAATCAGATGCAAGGATTTCAGTAGCTTATAACAGTTGTCAAATAAAATATCCGACAACTTCCTTTCATGAAACGCTCCCCAGCTGAATTCAAAAGCAATGTTTGCACTGTTCATTTTGCCATCTTTATTTGTACAAAATCATTTTCACTTGGCACGTCAAAGACCTACACAGACAGCAAAATGACGCCTCGTGTTCGATGGGCATTAGATCATCAGTTGATGCGTGTATTTTTGACGAGTGTTTTAAAAGAAATATGAGAAATATGGACCCACAATGTATTTTCAATTTCAGTGTCAAAACGAATATCACCCCCCCCCCCCCCCCCCGCACAACGTACCTCCAGCCCGTGGGCAAAAAATCCTGGATCAGCCAATGGAGATAACTACACACAAATATTTATTTTAGCGCAAGCACATTTGAAGGGGAAAGGGGGCACTTTGCCCCCTCTCCCAGAAAATAGTTTCAAACTATGGAAAAAAATATAACTGACATTTCAATGAATACGACAAAAATAGTTCAAGGTAAATTATAATCAGATTGCTCTTAACACATAATAAAATATGGATAATTTCTCTAAAATTTTCTCGCCCCGTCGCATGGCGACCTCGCAAAACAACATTGTTCATTATCATGATTATAGGCCCCTTTGTTTTAAAGCCAACCTTAAAGAATAAGCTAAATAGGCCTAAATATTAGGAGCCAATTATCAAGCCCAACAGAGTGAATTTTGACACCACTCTTACATTATAAAAATCAAATCTGAAATAATAGTTTATGCAAGAATAATTAACTTCAATCAAAACGAAATGAGACCAAAATTTTCGCTCGCTCGCGAATAGCTATGAATTCACTGTGATGTTACTAATCAAATTGCAATAAATAATGATAAAAATAATAATAATAAAAGACATTCAACTAAATCCTGATTTTCAAATTATGAAGAGATGGATCATGGGAACATTGGCCACTTGGAAGGTTATTAATAGTGTGCTAAATAGGTGTAGTCAAAAGAAAACAACCTGCTGGAATTCTGTTAAACGTAATTGTATTGATAATAAGCAACCTGATAGCCAATGCCTTTAATGATTTTTTGCAAACATAGGACCTACCCTTTCAAAAAAAAGTACCTTCCACTGATTTTTTTTTTTTTTTTTTTTTTTTACTTCTTTCTTGAAAGATCGTAATACTGAGTCCTTGTTTTTTATTCTAACTCATTCAACAGAAATAAAGCATATAGTAAAAAATCTGAAAAATAAACACAGTACTGGCCATGATGGTATTAGTTATATTGTGCTAAAGAATATAGTGGATGAAATTATAATTCCTTTGGAACATATCTTTAATCTTTCTTTGGTAAATGGTGTTGTTCCAGGAAAAATGAAAGTAGCTAAGGTTGTTAAAGTCTTTTTTAAAAAGGAGACAAGTTTGAATTAAACAATTATCGACCAATATCTTTATAACCTTCAATATCTAAAATTCTTGAAAATTTTGTCTATACAAGAGTGGTCAAATTTTTGAACGAGGGTGAGGTATTTTCAAAATTCCAGATTGGTTTTAGAGAAAAACATTCAACAATCCAAGTGGAGGTGGAAGTGTCGTGGTATAGTGGTTCATTCACTTGACTCTCAAGCCAAGGGTTGAGGGTTTGAATCTCAGCCCGGCACTAACGTCTTTTGGCAAGACATTAATCCACATTTGCCACTCTCCACCCAGGTGTTAAATGGGTACCTGGCAGGATTTATCCTTGAAATGCACTGTGCGCTGATTACGGCTGCCGGAGCTAAAGCCAGGGTAATAATATCCAAACCCTTTGGAAGCGCATAGGGACGTTATATCATAATGTGATATGCGCTATACAAGAACGGTTTATTATTATTATTATTATTATTATCATTATTATTATTATTATTATTATTATTATTATTATAATTATTATTATTATCCATGCTATTTTACATTTTATTCATAAGGTTGCAACTGCCTTTGAAAATCATGAACACACTATTGGACTTTTTCTGGACTTTTCAAAGGCTTTCGATATGGTTGACCATAATATTTTGCTATATAAGTTAAGCCATTATGGTATAAGAGGCAAAGCCCTTGACTGGTTCAAAAGTTATCTTCATAATAGGAAATAATATGTAGTTATCAATGGATGTGAATCAATAACTAAAGAACTTTGATGTGGAGTACCTCAGGGATCTCTTCTTGGCCCTTTGTTGTTTATTTTATATATAAATGACTTTCATAATGCTTCCAGTGTGTTATCTTTCATATTATTTGCTAATGATTCAAATGTATTTCTTTCTAACAAAGATCCAAAGTTACTTCTGGAACAAACTAATAAGGAGCTCCATGTTGTGCATGATTGGATATGTGCCAATAGGCTATCTCTCAATTTGGAAAAAAAAACTCTTTGTACGTTATTTAGTAATTCAGTCTCATCTCTGGATGGTGATGTATTACTTAAAAACACTATAATAAAAACGGTTGAGGAGTTAACGTTTCTTGGTTTACTTATTGATAATAAGTTATCTTGGAAACCACAGACTGTGTATCTAAACAAATTACTCTCTAGAAATGTTGGTATTATAAACAAATTGAAATCCTTGTTTCCCTCACATGTATTACTGTTGTTGTATTCCACTCTGGTTCTACCCTATATATAAATTATGGTACTCTTGCTTGGGGCAACTCTACTAAGCCTCAATTGGATAGACTCTCAGTTATACAAAAACGGGTGATGAGAATAATTTTGAAAAAGCCTAGACTAGCTCCGTCTAAAAAAATAAAGTGTTGAAACTAAACGATTTGTTTTATTACCAGTTCGGCAGTTTAATATATCAAGCACGAATTCATGAATTGCCGCAGGTATTACAATCAGTGTTCAAAACGAATGATGGAGTGCATGGCATTCTACACGCCAATCCTCTTTCTCTCATTTACCACTTCTTCGTACTCATCTTGCCCAGAAAACATTAATTTACAATGAGCCCTTTTATTGGAATCTTCTTGATTCAAATCTAAGGCAAGCTTCCTCTCTTAAATCTTTAAGAAGAAATCTTAAATATTATCTAATTAGCTCTTACAGTTTAACTTCATAACAATTGTATTTGCTTTTTTGCCTGCCTCTAAACATAACAAACACAAAACCCTTCCTTCAAGACATCTTTTTGATCATACTTACACATACTCATTATGATGTGTATCTGGATTTCCTACTAATATAAACCCAATAGGCTGAAATTAACTGCTCATATAAGCTTATTTTTATTTTGATGTTTTAGTGATGTTTATGTGTGTTTATTTCTTTTTTTTTAAAGCATATCTTGTCTCGTCTCTTTACTGCCATATCTATATGTTTACATAATCACATATGTTGTAGTTCTCTTTAATGGGGAACTTAGTTTTAACAAGCTGTGCTTTTCCTTATGTTCTCCCATGATACTGCCTTTTCTACTGACTAATGTAATTTTCACTCTTGATTACACTGAAGTTGTTATTGATTATCTGTATTCGATATTTGAACTATGTATACTTTCCATTGTAATTTTCATGGCAGATTTCTACAGTATTATGAAATTCATTCGTTCATTCATTCAAACATCTATGTCGTTCTGACCCCCCCCCCCCCCCTACCCCTGACCCCCATCCTACGAAAATAAGGGTCCGGAAAAGTGATTTCCGAGCTGGGTCATCATTGACTCGCCTTAGTGCTCTTGCCGGGAGTTCAGGGGGCGGAATCCCTGGAAGCTCTCGAGATTTAGCCATTTGGAACTCTTAAAAAATTGCCGTTTCATACACTAGGCCCTACATTTAGCAATATTATCAGAGATATTCTGATTATTTAATCAACTTTCTTAAAAATTCCGTTGATATTCGAATGAAAACATTATAGACTGCCAAATGATACTCCCGGAAACCTTTTCTTTTCATTATCGATTGGAATGTATTTATGATATTCCGTTTACATTATCTTGTATAAGATATTCCACTAACCAAAGGACGATACACTTAAATTTCACCAACAAGTGGTGGTGGCTGAATTTTTTGCCCATTATATCAAATGTTGTCTGTTTTCTCTCACTAAGATGAATGAATGGATAAAGAAGTAGATTTGTAAATAGGTAAACATACACATACCTATAGCTGGGTTAATAATTATGTGGGTAATTGAATAGATAAATAAATCAATTTATAAATGAAGGAATAAACAAATTAATACATCAGAAAGTACAGACAAATGTAAAGAACAAAGAACAATAAATTGTGGCTACAGTTTGATTTTATAGAGGACTTTTAGAAGAAGTGGGAAAGAGAAGAGGATGTGAGAGTGGGATAGAAAATAGAAATGCAAACAGAATGATGTGGGAAGCATCGTTTGATTATTTTAGTAAGCCGCAAAGATGTATATAGTTCTTGAATTCTGACATTAGGTCCTTGATTAACTTTGTTTTGAAAATGCAGTATAATATACTTGTAAAATGTTCTCTCTGAGAATTTCAGGGGGGGAGCAGCCCCTTGCCTCCCCCGCTGCGTACGGCCTTGGTGGTGGGCCCAGCGGTACGACATAAATGATTTTACGAGTTAACAAAGCCACTGGAGGAGGGCGTAGAAGGTATTACGTCGCCTTTTTACGTTGCTTCCCCTCTCTCTCTCTTTCAACGATTCTCTTTCTCTCCCCCCCCCCCCCCGACCTCTTCATTGTTTAAAAAAAAAAGTTGATTAAAAAGTAATTTGTGTGGGGACCACGTACCCCCGAAACTAAGTCACTCCTCAGGAGTATTTGCTATTGAACGTTTTCATCCTAGTGATGTTACGTACATGTTTGTAGAATCCGTTTTGTTTTAATGTCAATTACAACTGAAGTAAGACTATAGCATGACCTCGGCTCGGGGATTCCCCGATATTCAGCGTTGCGTGCGTCTCGAATTCATGTTGCACATGAATGTACCGCACAATTACTGATGCATGTAAATTGAAGGGAAAAAATCCAGGGGCTCACAGTCATCATAAGACTGGATTGAGTGACGTAAAAGTAAGTAGATATTTTTTAATAATCCTTGCGATCGAATAGACATTATTTTAATTGACGCAGAGGCAGTGGCGTATCCAGACCTTTGATTTAACTCAGGAGGGGCTAGAAATCTGAGTTTACGGCGATACATATAGTTCATTTAGCAAGGACTTCTCGACAGACATCTAGATTCTAGACATCACATATACCTGACCGCATTGTCAATATTGAGCTCTCAATATCATAATAATATTGACTTTCATCATTCTTTCTTGATCTTTGTCCCATTTTTTTCCCCTTCTCATTTTTCTGCTTCCTTGCAACTTTTGCAAGTCCACTTTCTTTGAAGGCCGTTTCCTAAAATGATCCTTTGTGATCATCCAAGTTACTATGCAGTTGAACTTAATCAATTTTGATCTTGAAAATGAAATTCATGCATTTTTATCTCTGCTCGATTACTTACAAGTATACCAGCAGTATTTCAGTCTCTGTGATTTTCTCTTTGCAGGGGAAAAATCATTGTTCACATCAATGGAGGAATCAAATAAAACAATAGGAATCTGCACGTCAGCACTGAGGTCTAACATCGAGGCTTTCATTGCACTGGTTTCACGTCTGAGCAATGTAACAGTCAAATTCATAGAACTGCCATTCAATGACCTCGACAGTTTCCGTCTTTCAAGTGAAGGACTTGATGGTGTTATTATCTGTCATTCTATCAATAATCGTCGCTTTGCAATCACAGATGTCATGAATGCTCTTTATGACAAGTTTTTGCCTCACGTTAAAAAAAAAAAGAGAATTGCTCCGCGTCAATTTCGTAGATTGACCGAATCCTAATCTTTAACCCTGGAATAAAACACTATAGCCAACCTAACCCTAACCCTAAAAAATCTAAAATCCGATTGCAACCATAAGCATGATCCTATATTTTGGACGAAATAAAACCCGGAGCAATTGTCGTCGGAACATAATAATGTCGGAGCACCATGATGAATACACGGGATCATTTGACTTCGTAATTAATTAATAAGCTTTTCTTTCTCCCTTTTTCCTATTTAAAATCATGCTCGACCATCATAGTAAAAATTCAACTCTTTATTTTTCTTATCCCAGAACAATATCTTTAACTTAGATGTAAACAAACAATAAGTTTGAATGTTTTAAACTCGATTAATTTGGAAATTTTAAAAAATATGATCATGTTAAATAGAAGAAGAAAAAAAAATGAGAATGAGTAATTCTGTTTTTGATTGACCTAAAATGTGAATGTTTTACTTTCTACATTTTGTGAAACCCTTTCCTACTTTGTAATCTTCTTTTCCCTAATGCAGGAAAGAACAATGTCTGTGTCATTGCACATGACTTCCCTTGGCCTATGGGATCAGCCAGGTCATCGCATGAAGATCATACCCGGATCATAGGTATTTACATGGACAGCTTCCGCAGCAAGCAACCAACAACCTTCGAGTGCTCCAAACTGGCCATGATCTGTGGAAGGCTGGACAAGCAGGTGGACATGAACGAAGAAGACTGGACACAGCTTGAAGTCTTTCTGCGTCAGCTGACAAACAGGTGCACATGGAAGAAGAAGATTGGACCCCAATGGCCACTGCTTGAAGTCTTTCTGCGTCGGTTGACAAACTTTTGTACATGGACGAAGAAGATTGGACCCCAATCATCTTCGTCCAAGGCGTTGGTCCCAATGCGTTTTTGGCCCTGTGGAAAGTTTGTAGGCCTATGCCTTCTTGCAGTGTTCACATGCATGACATGTATGGGCTGCAAGTACATAGGATGTCGTAAGACATACACGATTATCAAGATATTGACTCATGGTACATTGTTACTAACGAATTGGCTACCGTATACCGTATACCGTATACTCCATACTGACAATTCTGCCATACTTGAATATGATAGGTGCTTATACTGCTATGTATAGTGACGTGCGTCGCATGTGAAATCTACAGTAGGCCTACCCAGTTGCAGATACAGAACTGTCAGAAAAGAGGGGAGAAGGGTGGGATCCTAAAATTTCCCCAATTTTAAATTTTTTTTCAAGGATGATTTGTGAAACTCTCTACCCTTCCAAGTTCCGGGGGGGGGGCATTTTCCCTGGAACGTAATTCTTTTAACCCTTCAAGAGTTTTTTATTTCTTGTTTTTGTTTTCTCACCACTAGTGTTCTATCGACCCCCTTGATCCGCCTATGGTACCTTCCGTTTATGGATGATAACGCATGCATCCATTTATATAATTCTTGTTAGAACTGAAGTAAATAACTTCTTTTGTTCATAAGCACTATCTTTAAAAATCTACTTTTTAATTGTCATAAACTCTTAATTGAAACTGAATATTGCAGGCTTATGATTGCATGCTTAAACATTTTATCTGGAAAGTGCAAATGTGAAATAAGGGCATTCATATACCGTGGTTGACAATACCATAGTGATATCACGGCAATCCCATGATTATACTGTTATAGTTACTATGATTTTACATTTTGCCGGAATGGAAGCGGGATGCCCAGGGGGAAGGGGGGATACATGCAGATACTGGACATTTGAAATTCCCAAAACCGGTGATATGATGCCCAGAACTTGAAAAGAAAGTCCCTTTTAAAAAGTCGGTGGATATATTTATAGTGATATGATGCCCAAAACTTGAAAAGAAAGTCACTTTCACATATTTTTATGTTTATGATTATATTTCACGTATATTGGCGTTACGGTGGTGACGTAGACAAGGAAAAAGGTAATGCATTTATAGCCAATAAGATTGATGCGTTTTTGTCTCCTCAGAAGCAATATTCGAAAAGGCTCCTCGGATTTTAAAATTTGCCGACAAAATCAGAAGTAAAAGTCGTATTTGCAGATGGCAGTTACGTATTTGCCAACAGAAATTTTGAGAGGGTGGGTGGGTGTCCTACCCTCCCCCCCCCCCCTTTAGCTATATGCCCATACCATACTAGTAATATATTGTTTCAGATGGAAATAATAAATTGTTTGAATTAGAAATTCTTAAGTGGTATGTATGTAAATATGAAAGTGTGAGGAAATGACATACACTAAAGCTTTAGCAACTCTCGTGAAAATAAATACAATGCGAAAGGAAATAAGAACGGCTCGTCATTGTTCCAAACGCACCTGCCCTCACCCCCCCCCCCACACACACACACACAATGGAATTAATTAATAAAGGTTGAAGATTTGTTAATCTGTCGGTCAAGTGAATCTAATGTCGCCTAAATCACTGGTCCATCTCCGTGGCCTCACTAGTGGTTAAGGCTTCGATTCCATATTTTTTTAAACCTTTGCAAAAATTTCAATATAGGAAGGACAGCTCTGGGAAGCTACGCAACCATTATATTCTCTCATTTTCATTATATATATATATATATATATATATATATATATATATATATATATACATACATACATATTCTCTCTGTGTGTGTAATGAAATGCAAAGATTGACGTTAAAAAGTTTGGTTAAGAAATACGATAAGAATGTAGGCGAGAGTACGTTGATATTTCTTCAAACTTTAATTCAACTCTTTAGCACATTTTTACTTTCATTTTTACCACTTTGTAGTGACGAACTACCATTTTTGCGGATACTGTAGATGCGGATTAATTAAATTGAATATATGAGTGAAATTGTCATTGGAATTGAACCGTAACGAGTTATTTCTTCTTAAATAAGAATTAATGGAAATTATTGCTTTAGGAGGAGTATTAATGAAATTGTAGATTTCCTCCATTCGCCACTGTTATATTTGTTCAGTTCCACAGAATTGTTAATTGTTATTTTTTGTTTGTTTGAAAATGGAACTATATTGTTAGAGAAACGCACGAATACCAATGTTAGGTGTTTTTGGTGACACGTCGGGCAACACCCCACGCTATACGTTTATTGGCACACTAGCTAATAGCAGCCGACAGACGTTTGGGCGCTATTCGTGCCTTCGTGTTGGAATAGCCAAGTTTTCGACCGTTTAAATATGGTACGTAGCAATTAATTATAACTCGCATTAGTATTATCAATTGTAGCGAACATTAAGTAATCGATTAAGATATAGTAAATTAAATTTTGTACAATTTTCCTCATGTGTACAATGTTGGTACAGATTGGATTTTGGGCGTGGCATTAAATTTTGCCGCGGTACTGGTCATGTGACTTTAATTAGGGATGAAAGTTATTTACAGATGAATGTTTACCTTGTGCGAGAAAAGCATGATTTGTTTGATTATGTTAAATTTATTTTTATCATGTTGATGTAATCAGGAATTTAATCAACTGATATTTGATGCTTCTAGAACTTTGAAGCGGGTTACTATTGTTTTATATAACTAGATATTCAAGTCACCGAACACGGAATTTGAGAGTTGATAATTTATTCTGTTGTGAAGGCATTTTTAGAAACTGATGATTATTTTAGCATCAGTCTCGCTCGCCGTATCTAAAATAATTTTGGGGGTTATAATTATTGAGTTTGTTCTTTTTTAAATCACAATGACATACTAGATGATTTATGTATCTTTGTCAAAATAGGGCATGCTGACGTGGCTTTAATGGACGCCATGTTTAGGGCGTGACTTTATAATGGAGCTGACTTGGCTTATACACCACCTAGGGTGAGATATTATTAATAGTTACATGTTAGTTAATTATATCACATATGTACATTTGTTCCATTTGATGTGAATTCATATATTGGTATTGTCTATCTACATGATTTACTATAACACAATTTTACATGCCGTGTAGGTGTTATCCCAGACGGTTATGGATTTATGATAACGAAATGCTATGAGTAATTTCTATTTTCGATTCTGCGATATATTGATAATGTTATGATTAAAATATTATCCCTTAATCTATACAACAATATGAGGCACGTATATACAGCACCTTTTACTACTATTCTCAATGCTTTACGGATTAGTAGTTATTTACAATTAAATCAATTGCATAGACAACTTAACTTCACAATTATAATTGTCGAAATATCAGGTGATAATTGATGATATGACTATTGCATTGTATCATTTATATTTGCGCTCTGTAACAATTATTACTTGTGATACTACTGTATTTTTATTCAATGCAGGGATCTGTTGTATACCCAATAAAATAAACAACTTAAACGCTAGCTACCGTCTTCACGACTCCAGATTTGTTGGCTCTAAAAAGGTGTGTCGACAGAGACACCAAAACTTAATGCACATGACGGAATCACATCAATGTTTATTTGTAATGATAATATAGGTTTTCCCGGTCAGTTTCATACTTTTATCATTCAAATTCACACAGCGTACGCCCGAGAAAATATTCGGGCATTCAAATTCAGAATCCGATCGATCAATTTCATTTACGGGCGCTCTTATTTCCTTTCCGTTAAATCAAAATCAAGCATGAGCGTTCAATTTCCAAATGCGAGCATTACATTTCCTACTCGTGCATTTAAATTAACGCAATAATCACGACGAGCCTGTTTGGGGCGTTCAGTTTCATTTTCAAGTGATCAATTTCCTACTTCGTGTACTCAATTTAGTGGAGAAGATATATATTTTTGAAGAAGGGAGTTATGAGGGGGCGAGGGGGATGAGCGTTGGTTGTTTCTGATAAAACGAGCACACATACGCAATCCACCGCACCCCCCCCCCCACACACACACACACACGCAATTTTTTTTTTTTTTTTAAAGATTCTATATTGTTCTGAAGTTGCATCTCCTTATAATGATATCATGTCCTTATAATTATGTTCATGTATTCCTCAATCATGTTCTTGTATATGTTCGTGTATTCTTCGGTACTTTTTTTTTTTCATTACGAGAAATTTTATATGATTAGCCCCAGTCAACAGCACATCCAAACAACACATAGCGATATTTCTAACTTATACTCCTTGAATAGACACCACACATAAAAAAGACAACACCCCAACACTAACCACACAATGCGTCAATTCAGAGACCAACTGATAAACAACATGATCTCACAATCTCACAAGTGGAAGCCAATAAGATATCAATAAACAACAAATAAGATGTTTACAATGTTCATGTTACCAGTTTCAACGAAAGCATTTACTGTATAATCCTTAAACAGGTTATTGAGAATGAAAAGATAGACCTAAGGCAAATGTCTTGATAATGAAGCCCAATTTATTCAAAACTAAGTGAAAAAGACCCACATAGACCTCAAGCTAACTAAATGCAAGAATTCTTTTAAAGCTCACAGTCTCGGTAGCAAAAACATACTGGCAAGAAACTTATCTAACATAGTCACATATTATTCTCCTTTTATCATAAGACACATGTACGTGATTATTTAACATTCCATTCACGATTTCGAACAAATTTTAGTGAAAATATCTGTGAGAAACGCTTGGTAACGGCTTTTCACTGCCTCACGCTAAGACCATATCCACCCGAAGGTTCCCCGCACAATAAACCCAGCGCTTCGCACTATGTGTAGCGTATTCTATAACACACAGCAATCCCCATGTGCGTAATGTGTGTGGCCGTTGTTTGAATTTACATCCCCTCTTTTTTGGGCCAGGGATTTTTATTACTTTTCACCTCTCATTCGATAAATATTTCACTTGAGGAGGAAAAAACTTCACAGCATCTTAGTTATGTTAGTACCCTGCTATTTATTAAGTAAAATCAAAGAAATCTCACGAAAAGTTTTTGAGAGCTTCCAAAAACTATCTTCTAGGTTTAAGGTTTGGTATAGGCTCAGGGTTGAAGTGAGGAATTGAGTTAGAAATAGATCTTGGAGCAAATGTTGCCGTAGCATGACGTAAAACCGATATTTTAAGTTGGTGATTACTCTTGTTTAGGCTATACGCAACGTAGCTCCTCCGTATACATGGTATACAAGGCCCACTTGGCTCTAAACGGGACTACATCGCTTTTGAAGAAAACGCAAACAAATAATTAAATGAAACAAACAAATATGTAAAAGAAAGAGAGGAATAAATAAAAAGTAGATAAATGTATTGGGATACATTTGTCTATACATTTAATATGAACACTATCAACATTTACTGATTCATTTTAATATACATGTACATGTACAACAGAATTTCATCACAGTCACCACCTGTCTCGACAAATTACTAATCTTTTGTAAAGGTTGTCTTTATTCAAAAAGTACATACTGACTGGAATCTTTGAAAAGGAAAAAAAAATCGTGACGTATATGTTGATTCAGGGAATGGTCAAAGCATTGTCATTGAGGACTGAATGGGATCCCTTTAAAGTACGTACTGTCAGATTCAATTGGTTCATGATATCCACAAATTAAAGCATTGTGAGATAACAAAAGCCAATAAATTATTCAGATTATAAATGAAGGGTTCCATAGTAGGCCAGCTTTCTTAGCTAAAGCTCATCTATCATAAAACAATGATTGACATAATTATATGAAAGCAGCATGTACACCGGAGATTTACAGAGGGCACAATTATAAAGTTTGGTGGCTTTCTGTTATATATATTCAACAGCAGTTTGAAGTATCCCCAGCCGGTTGGAAAATGACTTCACCTTTATTTTTTCATTAATCAAAGAATTCAAAATAAGCGTTCCTTTTCTTTTCTGGTTGTCTTTTCAGGAAAGATAAGAGAAATCAAAGGTTCACCTAAATAATGAGTTAAAAATGACTGAACGTGAACTTTCTGTAAAATAAGAAAAAAAAAAGTCAAGAAATTGCAAGCACAGCCAACATGGCAATAACAACATTTAAATGAATTGAAAAGGAAACCAGTCAGTGATATCCCAGAATCCTAAAAAACGAAATATTCAGGCCTATTACAATTTGTCATGGCATAAATTTGTCACGGATAGACAAGCTAAATTCTAAAACTCCTTTCTGACTTCTAAAAATAACTGGGTTTTATTTTAAATACATATTCAGCAAACACGGGAATAAAGTGACTCGAAAATATGAATTAGGCCTTCCACCAAAATCGCCTCATAGATATGAAGAAGCATATCATCAGCACAGAACCCTTGATATCTTGGACCTTGTTCTTGCTGTGTCACACTTTGCGGATCCAGGGTACCGTATCATTAGAAACACTGTTGCCATGGTTGCCATTACTTCTAAATGCATCGTAAGCTTTGGAACGTCCGCCCTTATTGCTACGAGGGGCTGTCGGCAAATGCGCCACCTCTGTCGGCAAATTTGAAAAAAAGATGGGGAAAAGGGGGAGAGGGAAGAGGGAAGGGAAAAGGAGAAAAGAGAAAGGAGAAGAAAAATGTAAAGAAAAAAAAGAAAAGGGAAAGGAAAGGAAAACAAAAACAGAAAAGAAAGAAGGAAAGAAAATGGAAGGAAAGAAAAAGAAGGAAAAACTGGCATTTTATCTTGAGGCGTTCCCCCTTCGGCAAAAGGCTGCAGCCCCCCCCCCCCCCCCCCGGATTTTCAAACTTCCGATATTCCGGCATTCACCACTTCATATTCGGGAAGCGAAGTTAGGTGCCAGAATATCCACATATTTGGGCAGCGAGGTTTCCAGATAATTATGTAACTTCTGTATGTAATTTCTGTACATTTTTTGTACAAAAAGTTATTTTTTTTTTAATTTTGCTCGCTTGCTTGAAAAAATTTAGAAATTGAAAAGATGATATTCGGGCAAAAGGCGTTCCCCTTCGGCAATAGGCTGCAGCCCCCCCCCCCCCCCCCTCCCCCATTGATTTTTAAAGTTCCGATATTCGGGCAACCACCACTTCAGATTCGTGCAGCGAGGAGCCAGAATATCCACATATATGGGCTGCGAGGTTTCCAGATAATAATATTATGTAACTTCTGTATATGACTTCTGTACATTTTCTGTACAAAAAGTTTTTTAAATTTTGCGAGCGAGCAAAGCGAGCGAATAAAAATGAAGAAATTGAAAAGTTGATATTCAGTCAAAAGGCGTAAGGCCCCTCCTTGCAAAAATGGGCCTGTATGGTCAAGATCTCTACATGTGTGATTTTCTTTTCTTTTTTTTGGGGGGGGGGGAAGAGATTAGAGTGCAACTTTTTTTGTCGGCAAATTTAGGTGTCACATCCTCCCCCCATTCAAAATGTTCTAGCAACGCCCCTGATAGCTACCCTCCACATCCATGCACTGGCGTAGACAGGGGGGCACAAGGGGGCCATGCCTCCCCTATTCATCCCCTTTTTTAAAAAAAAACGACAGCGAAAAAGCGGGGAAGTGACAGAAAGAGGCCTTCGAAGGCGCTACGAGCCGTTATCTTTCTCTCAGAATTTGCTAAAACGTCAAAGTTCTCGCGCTTCGCTCGGGAAGGGGGAAATAACTCCCCCTCCCTGCACCCACCCCTGTTACATACAGTGCAATATTGCGTCCAAATAATTGAAAAGCAGTCAGGGCGTCGAACTATAACTTTCCGCCTAAAAAATTGTTTGCTACGAACACGGTTATCTTTCTCTCAAATTTGCTGAAACGTCAGAGCTTTCGCGCTTCGCGGGGGAAGGGGGACACTACCCCCTCTCTGCACTCATCCCTGTTACATACAGTGCAGTATTGCGTCCAAATAATTGAAAAGTAGTCCGGGCGTCGAACTAACTTTCTGCCTAAAAAAAGGTGCTACGAGCCGTTGTCTTTCTCTCAAATTTGCTATAAAACGTCAGAGGGAAGAGGGAAGGGGGAAACTCCCCCCTCCTTGCATCCCCCCCCCCGGAGCAGGTTTTGCGTGCTCATCGCCAATTTTGCACGCTTTGGGTGCTCACAACCCCCCCCCCCCCCCATGAAATCCTGGCTACCATGGCTACGCGGTTGGATCCATCGCGTCTGCCCCCCTATTGAAAAATCCTGGCTACGAACTGCCTCCATGTCATCAGATGTCCAAGTGCTTAAAATGTTACGGTACCTCTTTGATAAATGTTTACAGTGATTGTATGAACTGTGCGAGGTGCACTGATAAGGCTTACGGTCCTATATAAAATGCTCTGTGATAAGAAAAGACTACACATATCTTATTACAGTAACGCTGTTTCAATGAGTAAGAGAAACACGAATGCTACTGAGTAAACCTGGCTTTATTAGTGTCTACCTTCTTCTTCTTTTTTTAACTTTTCGTTCACTGAGCCAATCAAGGTAGGAAGGTGAATATCACAGCTACTTGCTTCTCAAAATGCAAGATACCAAGGCATCGCCAAAAACAACAAAAACAGAAGATAAATAGCTACTATATTACAATTACTACCACATTCCATAATTTCTTAGTATCGTAGTATCCTGATCGCCACTGTCACTGCGGTACAGTATTTATCAGTCAAGGGTTTTAGAAGGAGTAATACACCTGCTACCTCGCGAGAATCAGGAAAATGAGGAGGAATATCAATGCTATGGACACCGCACTCAAAAGCATTTTACGAAATCTGAAAATTCGATTTTCCACGATAGGTTGAGGATCTATTAGGGTTACAGGTATAATGAAATGCTTCTCAATAACCTTTTCTATTGATTCATTGTCAGACATCAGGTTTTTATACAGAATTAAATAAAAGTGCAACAATCTTGATTTCATGACAATTTTGAATAAAGAAGGTGAGGAATGGGGTAACAAGTAAAGCAAGTAAGCATTCAAATATAATTTACAGAAAGCATGCAAAAGGTCATGATATTCAAACCGAAAACCCCGGCCGAAAACAAGGCAGGAAGCTGTCATAGAGAGCATCCATGATATCTTTGATTGCAAAGCAACGATTGTTGATAGAGTGACAGATTATCACACCATCAAGTCCTTGAGTTATAAGACGAAAACTGTCGAGGTCATTGTAAGGCAGTTCTATGAATTGGACCGTTGCATTGTTCAGATTTGAGATCTTTGCAATGAAAGCCTCGATGTTAGACTTCAATACTGACGTACAGATGCCAATCGTAACCCGCCTTGCTATGGAGGATTTCATCTATATTCATCTATAGATGGAAAAACAGGGGCTGATGATGAAGAATAATTAATTTTATAAGAATTTTTTTTTAAAGAATAATTAATTTTCAGAGGAAAGTGTTTGTGACGAGAGAAATTATATTTCAGTGCTAATTATGAAGATAAGGATGACTTAATATATTTCAAGATCCTAGTTTAGCCTTTATTAAAGGTCCACTGCAACCCAAATGCAAGTTGATTTCTGTTGATGTGCAGGGATGCATACCACTCATATTTTGTTATTCAAACATCTAAATATGTTTCATAGATTTTAAAATATTTTTTGAAATCATTTTCTCAAACATGCTAAGCTCCACCCTAAAAAAATACTCCAGACCTTATTCCTGCAGTGACATCATCTGTCAATCATTAGTGAGCTAAGGAGAGACAGTGGTATGTAGCTTTGCCAGAGATGACCATCTAGACCATACAATGCCTACATAGTAGTTGCTATATCAGACATGCAGTATCATCACCAGGAAAAGAATGGTATAATGAGGAGATATTGTTTGAAAGCATGCAATTCTATTTTGAGCATGTGGTGAGCTGGGGGAAGTTACATTCCACTGTCTATTGTAGAATGTTAGTGTAGCTGACTGATGATTGACAGATGATGTCATTGCAGGAATGAGATCTGGGGCTTTTTTTAGGGTGGAACTTAGAAATTTGGAAAAAATATTTCAAAAAACATTTAAATATCTATGAAACATATCTAGATGTTTGAATAACAGAATATTAGTTGTATGCATCGAACATGTGAAGTATCGAACGTCTCTCTCTGATTGGCTGGAAGTTGATGCAGGGGCCCCACAAGGGACCAGACTCGGCCCCATTGTTTTCCTGGCAATCATCAACGACGCGTGCCGAGATCCCCCGTCCTCATCTTCTTACTAGAAGTATGTGGATGAGCTTACGAAACAGGACGGGAGAGCGAACAGAACGTTCACTCGAGCGGAAAATCGATCTGCGCATGCGCCAATGCGAAACTCTCTCCGTCCCGTTCATTTTCAGGACGGTATTCAGGCGAAATAACGTCCGGTCTGCTAACAGGACGGATCTATGCAATTGTGTACACTGGATGTAAACAAGACGCACGTGTATGACAGCGGACAGCAACTTATGTTGATACGCACGATCACCAAGTCCAAGAAAAGAATTGTTATATTTAACTGTTAGAAGTTCCAGTTAGTTGTGAAATATGGCTACCAGCACAAGTACTTGCTCGATGAGTGAATTTGCAGATTTAACTTTGTGTCTTTTCCAAATAAATTGTTTCTAAGTCCAACAAGTTAATCAAACTTGAATAGGCCTACTACTTTACTAGTTCAAGTCACAGTTCAATACATGATGGTGGGCTTTATGACTGTGTCCGTGCACCCAACATTTTACTTTAGTCTTTACATTGACAAGCTTTATGTTTGGTGTTCCCCTAATGGCTTACTTCATTTTAATCTTCATGTTCTGGAGGGTAATTGTGCCGAAAATCTCATCAAATTCTAATGTTATTTTCACAAGAAAAGGCGATGTTTACATGGTGTCAATTTTACATTGCAAAGAAAATGTCTGCGCACTCATTTACACGCAGTTTGGGTTTGTTTGTATGAAAGGTGACATTTTCAAGGCCTAGATGTTATGTAAAGTAGACCTTTCTCATCAGTTTTTCATAATTTTTGCACATGCATATCACTATAAATGATATTAAGATTATGTGTAGAGAGTATGCTTCCCTTTTTGACGTTTGGATTTGTGCAGTTGTGCGTATATGGGCAGACATGGGGCACCAATCAATACTGAGGCGTATACTGTTAACGGCGGGGGTCGCGCTCGCGTCGCCGTCCATTTCGCATCGTAACTAAAGTTAAGAACAGGACGGGAACGGTGTGCGAGGACGGTCACGGTCGGTCGATTCCCCCGTCGCACTGCCCCTCCGTCCCGTTTCGTAAGCACTCTAATGGAAGTATGTGGATGACCTCACAATGTTGGATTGTAGAAAATCGTCTTCTGCATCCAATATGCAGTCAAGCGTAAGTGAACTACAAGATTGGACTGCCAATCACAACATGAAACTGAACCCCCAAAAATGTTCTGTGATGACGATAACTTTCATACGTGACCCACCACCACCACCTGTTATCTCAATTGATTTACATAGCATTAGTCAAACAGATTGCGTGAAGTTACTTGGGGTTCACATCCAGAAGGACTTAAAATGGACTTTCCATGTAAATGAGATTGTAAAAAAGGCTAACATGAGGCTGCATATGCTGAGAGTTCTCACTAAATTCCGATTGCCTTTGGACGACCTAGTGCTCATTTACTGTTCATATATCAGGCCGGTGCTTGAATATTGCGCACCCGTTTGGAACTCCGGATTGTCCGCCGCACAAATTGACCTAATGGAAAGAATTCAGAAGCGAGCATGCCGCCTCATGTTAGGGCCCCGTTATGTCTCGTATGAAAATGCTCTCAAACTATGTAACATGTCCACTTTGAGCGATCGCAGAGAATGTTTGTGCCTTAAATTCGCACAAAGATTACTTGAACCCGGGTCAAAATTTAAACACTGGCTGCCCCAAACGCGTGGTAACTCTCATTCTAGAAATCTGAGAAACAAAAGTAAATTCACTGAAGTGTCATGTAAAACGACACGGTATAGGAATAGTCCTTTGCCTTACTTAGTTCGATTGTTAAATGCCAATAATATTGCATAATGTACTAGTATCTGAGTGCAATCTTGCTTGATTCCTCTAATTCTCTCTCTCTCTCTCGCTTTCTATGTCGATTTTCCTTACCTGCTATTCCTTTTTGTTTCTACAGCTCTTTCCCTTCTTTTTACATTCTATCTCTCTCTCTATCCCCCTCTTGCTTCCTTTTTTTATCCGTTCTTCTTTCTCTAGCTTTCTTTTCCTCTCTCCATCTCTCTGATTCTCTTTCTTTTCCTCCCCCTTTTGTCCCTCTCTTTTCAATTTTTCTTTCTCACAGTAAGACGAATTTATGCATTCTTATTGATGCTAACTTTTGCGATATTTTACAATCTCTAAATGTTGGAAATTGTTGAAAATTGAAAATTGTTGCAACATATTGCTATTGAGATATTTTAATATATTTATCGTCATTAGCTTTTATTGATGTATGGTAGGTGCAGTATATCTATGTCAACAATGCGTTTGTCCACACTCATATTATGTATATATTTTGTGTATGTATGTATATATATATATGTGTATACATGTATATGTATATATATATATATATACCCAAAGTATTGCTGGTTCATTTTATATACATTGACGCTATACCATGACAATCGGTGCTATCAGTTTTTTAATCCCCCCTCCCCTTTTCTCTCTCTCTTCTCTCTCTTTCCTCCTTATTTCTACCACTTCCCTTTATCTTGCAATACTATAATCTCTTCCTTTTTTGACTTTCCCTTTCTCTTGTCTCTTATCTATTTCCTTTTTTCTCTCTTTAGCTTTCATTTTCTCTTTCCCTCTTCAGACTTTTTAAATCTTTCTTTCTCTTTCTTACTCTTCTCTTTCTCCTTCTCTCCCACCCTCCTTCTTTCTCTCTCCCTTTCCCTCTCTTCTGTTGTCGTTTTTGGGGGGTTTTTTTCACTGTGGGGTGCATTTACAACAATGATCCTTTATGCATCGTTATTGAAACTTATTTTCGTCATATCTACAAAAATCTCACATTTGCCGAAATTGTCACCAGACGATGATACTGTTGCTGATGTGATTTAAATATTTTATTGTGTTTTATTTTTATGCTATATGGAAAATATGGTGTATGTATGAATTATGTCAATAATGCGTTTGTCTATGTTCATATATACACCAGGAACCCTTTTCCATATAAACGTTACCATGACAATAAGTGCAATCATTTTTTAATTCCCCTACTTCTCTCTTTTTCCTTCACCTTTTTCATTTCCTCACATCTGCTCCGGCCATTAACTTTTATCTCTCCTACTACCCTCTCTTCTCTTTTCTTCTTCCTCTTTTTTCCTTTCTTTCCTCCTTTCTTTCTCTCGCTGTCTCTTGCTGACATTTTCCCCCTTTTCTCTCTCACTCTCTCTCTTTGGCCTCCTCTGTCCCTCTGCCTCTCTCTGGCTCTCTTTTCTTTTTTTGTCCCTCTTTTGCTCTCCTTTGTTTTTTCTCTCTCTCTTCCTTTCTCTATTGTCCGCATTCTTTCTCTTTTTCTTTTCTTCTTTACTACTCTTCAGATTCTCCTTCTCCCAGTGGGGTGAATTTATAAATGATTCTTTATACATTGTTGAATTTTGCTATTGTCATGTTTACAAAGTTGTGTATGTATATTCTATCTTATTTATCATATTATGATATGATTAATGTTGAGTTATATTTTGTAAAAAATCTGCAATTCGGCCCACAAGCCGCGAATGATTTTTGATCTATAAACCATTTTAAATAAATAAATAAATAATTTAGATAAGTGTGCGGGTGCGTGTGTGTGTGCGGTTGAGCGTGTATGTGTGTGGAGGTATGCATAGGGGGTGTGTGTACAAAACGGTGATAAGACATTTGCTCCTGCAACATTTGCTCCTTCATCCATATCTCGAAGGGTCAAAGGTTAAGGTCAAGGTCATGACTTTGTTTTTGTTAAGGACAATGTGAAGATTAGGATTAGGGTTAGGGTTAGGGTTAGGTTTAGGTTTAGGATTGACATGGCAAAGTTAGACCGGAGCAGTTGTCACAGGAGCAAATGTCATGGAACCGTACAAAACAAACTTTGCCGATCGATACTGATTGATCAGTTGACTGAATTTATTCACTAACAACATTCAAATATTATGACTTCACAGCATTCAAGATTCAAGATTCAAGATAATTTGTTGTCATGTAAAAAACACATAAAATTTGCTTTCGGACATTCAAAGATGTAAAGACTGTAGGTGCATAAATGAAATGAATACAAATAATACAGTATAACTTAACATAAACTGTACCGTTTCCTTACATAGAATACATTTAATGATGATCACGATTTAAAAATTTTAAAATATTGCACGAGAAGATTACAAAGAAGAGGGGAGAGAAAAGCTAAAGCGACAGAAAGAGGAGAGAGGCAGTGCAATTACATGTACAGTGGTTTGCTATACGGAGCTCGCTCCCATCCAGGCACCTCCATGCCAGAGCACCCCTCCAACTGAGACAGCACACACGCACACACACACACACACACACGCGCACTCCACACACACCACACACACACGCACCCACACACACATGATTTACAAGTTACAACCTAATCAACATGAAAAGTGCTCTGGCATAGGAATGCCTGGGTGAAAAAAGGAGACAATAAAAATTATTATCTCAAGATAAAATAGCTGCGCAACAGAGGCTGTGAGAGAAAAGGAGGAAAGGAAGACAATCACATTCATGCAAAGTACATGGACTGAGACATTCAGTATCAGTCAGCGCCCATCCACAGCACCCTCACACCATCCAAGCCAGAACAATGGGATTAGTAGACCAAATCCACTGCTCTGGGCCGGGCGTGCAAGAGCGCAGCCAAATGAATGCTGACTGGCACTATACATGTAGCAGACAGTGTAAAACATTTGTAGATGGCAAATATTATTATCTTACTTTTTGTTGTTTTGTTTGTTTGTTTGTTTTCCTTACTACATGTGTAAGGTCAGGTAACGGTAGGTGATAGTAAACTATTCATTGCAAATTCAAGGCATTTTGTTTATTAGTAAAGTTAGCAAAATATTTGGCTGCAAAGCTTTCAGTAGAGTCTACCCATATCATTACCCAAAAAAGAGTTCCTAGGAATACAGTAGTTGTCAAATGTATAACACCGTCGCCATTTACAGTTTAATACTTATACATGTAAAATATATAGAAATTAAACATAAATACAATACAATTTTCATGCATCAAGTATAAAGTATAAAGTGTACACAAACTGGACATATCCACTCAGTACTGGAATTATTATGCGATTAATATGAAAAAAATAAGCACAGATGTAAGAAATGTGCTACGGAGAAAGAACCTCTAGTACACTTGTAAATCTAGTGAATAGAAAGTAGAATACAATAAGCCCTACTGAAACTTGGTCAGGTTGACATGGGTACATGTATACCCCGTTCTCACTCACTTTTGAAAGTGGTCTTAGACCGCTCCAAAGGAACGGGTCTTGAGGAACGGTTTGCTAGCGTTCACACTCCGAGCAGTTTTTCTCGCTCAAACCGCTCCACGATTCAAAGTGGCCTTGTTGCTATCGCAGCTCAGGTCAGCGGGTCAAATTTTTCGCGCGGAATACAAACTGATGTACCGTAGCGTGCCTGCCGGCTGCCCGATCGATTGCTTTTGCTTTTTTTTTTCTACGCAATATATGTGATCTGGTACACAAATATAATCTACTTACTAGTTGTATTTAACAGTTAGAACTTCCGACGAGGGGTCGAGGCTGGCTGCGGCATCGAAAAGGTGCATCGCATGTGGGTGTTGATTTTTTCTTTCCGCGCGGAACGTCACTAGCTCACTTCCGGTTGAAGTACGCTTTCGTTCACATTGCACGTTTAGAGCGGTCCATACCGCTCTTAATAAGACCCGTTCCTCAAGACCACCTCCCCGAGGTGGTCTTCTGGAGCGGTCCAGAAGACCACTTCCTGGACCACTTTGACCGTTCACACTCACCTAAGAACCGTTCCTGAGGAACGGGTCTTAGATAGACCGCTCCAAAAGTCCACTTTCAAAGTGAGTGAGAACGGGGTCTCGACCACGTCCAGTTTGCTGAAAAAGCTACCATGTATTTTGACTAGACCAATACATGCACATGCACACAGGCCCCTCGGAGCCGGGGTGCTGGGGGTGCTGTAGCACCCCCAGAATTTTCTGAGGATGCTGGGGGTGCTGTAGGGGGTGCTTGGGGTGCTGTAGCCAGCAAAATGCTGATTATGCTAGTCAGAGATTTTTTGGAGACAAAAAGAGACCCCAGAACGCTGAGGACCTTTTTTTTTTTTTTTTTTTGCTTGTCAAGCAACTACACCCCCCCCCCAAAAAAATAAAAAAATCTGCTCACAGCACCCCCAGTAATAAGTAACAAAATCGTTCCCAGGGGACTGCATGCACATGGGCAATTCCGCGGTAACAGAAGGACAATCAGACACAAAACTGTATCCAAATGTCTCTCCGCCCACATGTTAAATAACTAAGTAAGTAAAAAAACCCCTATGAAATGCACACATTTAGCCAAGTACCTTTATGCACTGTTAATGGACAGAAAACATTACCTCATCTGTTAAATTAACTACTAAAAGCTTTTCATGTTGTGATAAAAAATGACCGTCTGTATCTCTCGGTCTTCACTTTTGGAGGTCTAATTCTACCAGATCTGTTTACAGTCACCTCATCGTGAAGCGGATGTGATACATCTTTCATTATAATATCAAGCCTAGTTAAGAGAGCTGATTGTACATTGTCTTCGAATTGTTGCATGGTCATTCCTGTAATTCTAATTGTGATACAACCCTTGTCAGTTTGGACTTATTTTTTTTCTTTTAAACCACTGAACCATGCTACTGAAGAGAAACATTTGACAGATTGTACAACACTTTGATAAAAGAGAGCAAATGTTTGACTCCTCACACTAAATGACCTGAGTTTTCTAAGGAAATACAATCGCTGGTTTCCTTTTGACTGCATTTTCTTAATTTTTTCGTTCCAGCTCAAAAACTGGTACATGTGATTGTTCTCGTCAAACCTGTAATGTCCAGTTAAAAACTTAAACTATGATACTAAACTACGGCAGTTACAACTGGATTACATTGTGTGATATACAGAGCAACATGATGGTCGTTGACATAATAAACAGCATAATAAACTTTTTCTAAATGCTTGTAATGTTATGTCGGGGGGTACTCATTTTCCCAAAGGTTCGTTTCGAAGGTTCATAATTCCTAAGGTTCGTTCCGAAAATACAATAGAGTCCTACATAACTTTTCGGAATTACGAACCTTCGGAATTATGAACCCTATTTCATTTTCGGAATTACGAGCCGTCGGAGTAATGAACCTTCGGAAAAACGAACATTCGGAATTATAAACCTTCGGAAAAACGACATGTAACCGTTATGTCAACTGGAACTTTAGTACAAGAAAATATCATATCCTGTAAATAAAGAGAATATTGTCTGAGTAGTTATACTGACTCGTGGAAATGAAAACAGAACTGAGAAACGGCTGCTCTTCTTTTTCATTGTCTTCCCATTACGTATAGGAGTATAGATGTGGATGTACGAATTGCAACCATTTTTGAAAACTGCTACCAAGCCTTTGACATTTTTTGCCAAAGACTATGAAATAATGAACCGACCTCAGTATTTGCTTCCACATAGTTCTAGAATGATATTCATAAACGGGCGAATAGACTGTCTTCTCGCACCGTTTTGTACATGTACTAAAGGTTTTTTTTTTTTTTTTTTTTTTTTTTTGGGGGGGGGGTATTATTATGAGTGTGTATACAACATATACATGCATAGCCAGATTAATTGTTAATAAATGTACCATAAAGTGTATGAATCAGCAAGTGTTCCGTTTAATGGTGTTGTTTTGTTTTGTTTTGTTTTGTCTGGTTTTTTAAAAAGTAGTATCCATTTGTAACGATCCTGATATGGCCTTCCTCTAAACATGTAGACTATTACAGGATATATCGTATCATATGAAATACATGTTATTACAAATCACGATCAATTACCTGGGCAAAATGGCAAGGAACAAAATATGAAATACAAAGTTGATTCAGTATCCAGAAGAAGAAGAACTGCTCTGATAATTAGAGGCAAAATCATCCAGTCCTTCCGTAGCTAGACCAGCATTATACAGATTTCTATTTCGACTCTAACGCCCAACTAGAGTTAACATTATCAAACAAAAGTACGATGCAGGAGACAAATTTTGTGCCGTATCCAATATTGCTAAACATGAGCTGCAGGAATTTCCCCTGAGACTCGACGGGGGGGGGGGGGGGGGGGGGGGGGGGGGGGGGGGGTAGCCCCACATACCGTAGACCCAGAGTTCGTGGTATTGATATATTCTCTGCCTTCACATGGGGGGGGGGGGGGTTGACCGGTGGCCGGTAGCCGATTTCAACCTAAGCTGGATACGGCAATGTATGTCGCAGTAAATCTGGTTGCCAGAAATACAGGAACTACAACAGGGCAGCAAATTAAATTAGAAAACAATTGAAGAAAGAGTCAGCACAGTATCAAATTCAATAAATGTCTCTCAAGACTTCATATGGCCTTCTCTTCAGAATCATTACGACCGCTGAAAATGATTCTATTCGAATAATCATTCTTGACCATTATTTAAAAGGTTGGAGACACGCGTGACACCCATATGATAAAAGTGGTGCCAAAATCGGGATGGTACCTTCCACCATGGTGCCTTCGACCAGTGAAGAATCTCACCATCTGATGCCATCTCGTTTCCTTCTATTTGACCGTCCGATCGTAGGCAGTAGTACACTTTGCCAATGAAAGGAATCACGATGTACGCTCCTATTGCTACCCCCAAATATTTACAAACATTCCAGAAACATCTCCAAACCAAGGTGACGGCAAACATACAGGAATTGAAAAACAATCGAGAGGGGAAGGAGCATATCCAGCAAAATATCCCAAAGAGACCAGTGTGGGACTTTGATCGCTCAAGGGTCTTGTTGATGACATCCTCCTGGAATGAAGTCCACACAGTATGGCTGGCACTATTTGGTACTGTGCACGACAAAATAAAATCCACCGTCTTCATAACGACCTTGAAAGGAAACCAAACAAGCCAAATGACAGAGCCTATTATTCCTTGAGACGATTGGGATGTCGGAACAGAGGGAAGGGGGGCACTGTCCTCTCCAAGAGGACAATGAATACGTTGAACAGGTCTGCAATATCGTAATGTTAGAAATGTGAACATCCCCGCTTTTGCAACGAATGGGACATATTTTGAATGATCCGGGGCCGACTTATAAGATTCTGGCTGAACACGACATTGAGGAACAAAGACCACCAGTCGTTTCCAATCTTCTTCGTCCATGTCCACCTGCTTGTCCAGCCTACCACAGATCATGGCCAGCTTGGAGCACTCGAAGGTTGTTGGTTGCTTGCTGCGGAAGCTGTCCATGTAGGTATCTTTAATCCGGATATGATCTTCATGCGATGACCTGGCTGGTCCCATTGGCCAAGGGAAGTCATGTGCAATGACACAGACATTGTTCTCTCCTGCATGTATCAAGAAAGAACATTTTAGAAAACTTATTGGACATTGCAAATCCCTTTAAATATCAAATTTTCTTTATTATGTTTAGGAGTATAGACTTATGTACGCCAAAAGTAGAAGCCAAGCTTATCCAGACTTACTCAATATTTCCTTCATTTTGAATTTCCATTTTTAAACAGACATACACATAATATTAGAAGAACACTGCTTGAAAAAAAAAAACAACACAATAAGCTCAAAATGCTTCGAAGCAACATATCTTGCAACGATGCTCAACCCTCAGTCATGTCAGTCCAGACATACAAAAATTATATCATTTTTTTTTCTCAAATGAAGGGTTGAACAAGTATCAGTGAAGCACATAAGTAACTCTGTGAATATGTCATTTCATTACATACCAAAAATGTGTTTAACATGAGGCAGGAACTTGTCATAGAGAGCATCCATGACATCTGTGACTGCAAACCGACGATTGTTGATAGAATGACAAATAATTACACCATCAAGTCCTTCACTTTTAAGACGAAATCTGTCGAGGTTGTTGTATGGTAGTTCTACGAATCGGACTGTTACATTGGTCAGACTTGAAACCTTGGCAATGAAAGCCTCGATGTTATGCCTTAATGCTGACGTGCAGATTCCTATTGTAACTGGTCTAGCTACGGAAGGACTGATTATCTATATAGAGAATGATGTTCCAAAAGTAGAAGCAAAAATACTTTTTCCTATGTTATCCCATTTACATTCTTATCTATAAACATACATAAACATTTCAGAGGTCTACCAAGAGTACATATAGACCTGTAAAGAGCTTACTATACCTTTAGAGGTAATACACAGCATTGGTCAAAGCAATATACTTTAATTTTATTGAAAGTATGTCTTTCTTGGCGCATCTACATTTGGTTGGTCCAAGAGCAAATCGATGACAAATCATATTCAATTGGATGGAACGGTATATGAGGGACAACATACAGCCGGATAAATCTATTTTCCCATTTGAATAACCGTTTTTCTTTTGAAGTTGTCAAGTTTTCAATACGTGTTTTAATCAACATAAATAGAACCTTCTTTGTAAGTTGTAAACTCAGCAAAACAATTCCATCTGTGATATATTCATTATTGAGAATATCAAGAAATCAACACAAAATATTTGGTGAAGACTGATAAATCATAAAAGCAACATAAAATACTGTGATAACTACAAAAAACTCATGGCGTCGAAGAGCGAGCATTTTATCAGGTGTGTTTTATTTACTCTCATCTAAACAAATTATAAAACTGAGGACAAATTTTTGTTCATTTGACTTTTGCCAACACTATGCATTTTCTGAAAATCAGATTTGAGATAACATGCACTTGCTGCAATGGTTTTATTAACAGTAGAACAAGCCATGTTGAAATAGATTTTCATGGCCATTTTCATATCAAAATATCCAAATAATCTTTCCATAAAATTTCATAATTTTTTTTTAAATTATCGATTATAATTCGAGGAGATTGATATCTACTCATATTTAAGTCGACCCCCATCAGACTGCAAATGCAGATGGTAGACGGTAGACCTATAGGGCCTACCCACAAGTTTAATAGCATGTTTGGGGGCTTGAGGCGAATGCAACATCAAACAAAAATACAAAATATACCGGTTAACATAAAAACCTGACAGGGAGCCAGTACAGAAATTGGCCCGATTGATTGTTCACATCGATCCCCTACTTGAATGAGTGCTGCGTCGCAGTAAGGTTAAATAAGCCCTTGTTCAACTCAGTGCTAATGTGGATTATGGGAATCGATAGACGACATGATATTGTACTTTGAACATTATGACAACAGAAATGTTTGCCATTCAGGCAGACAGACCAACACCTTGTCATTTTTACGTAGGCCTACATTGTATCTTCGACGTAGAACGAATTATACTCAGCGGAGAACACCTGTAGGATAAGGACTAAACCAGATGCAAACATAAAATAGGCATGAAATTGGTTACCCACCACGTCGTTCATGTTTGACTCATCTTCCATCATGTCCATCCTTCTGCAAAACAAAGCCGATGTAGTTTTATTTCCGTTATATACTATATTGTGCTTGACGTGAACAGATATCGCGACGTCAGTAGAGAGCCCTCCGTGATTCTTGACTTGGGCAAAGGTCGTGCGTTAATTTGAACCCAAATATGCTTATTAGCTATGGGAATGTTATTTACATCGCTTCTTTTTCTGTACTCTGTTCATCCCATCGTTCCCTTTCTCGTTTTCTTTATCCACTTTTGAAAGTTCCCCCCTTTTAACTAATAATTTCTTATCTTCCCGTGAGTTTCCATTCTTTTCCATGCTATATGATTTCCTCTCAAGTTCTCTCCACAAGTTTTGAAAGATTTATAATCACCTCCCATCAGGCCGTCAAAATTATGTTGGTTTCTCGCCTCTCCCCAGATCATGAAGGCAAACTTTGTGATCTGACGTGTTTATTTTCCACTGTGTCCATTAAAAATGTGTATGTTAAATATTCAAGTTTAAATATGAGATGAAGTCTAAAGTCCACAGAAACAAAGTCAACTTCAGAATAGAAAGTGTAATGGTTCTTCAACTTTTACCGAAGATGGAATGATTTCTGTTGCTCTTGAGGCTATAGTAAGAGTACTGGGAAGATATTATGAACCAAATATATGGTAGTTACATTACAAAAGAATGAATAAATAAATAAGCTGGCATGTAACAACTCGCCCTAAATTCGGTCCTTTTTTACCATTCAAGTAACCAATCTTGGTCATATGAGGTGAGCGAGATGTCTGAATAATGCTCATATAAATATTTTTCTGGACCTCCAATATTTGGAGGGGAATAATAATACAGACCACCCCACCTACTTTAAATATATATATATTTTTCAACTATATTTACGTGAAGTAAGAAAAGGAAATCATATAACTCATGCCAAATCATAAAAATACCACCCCGCCAAACGGACAATATTGGGCACTTTTCCCACCTTTCACATCAGTCGTGGTTCGAGACATAGGCGCCGAAAGTAGGGGGGGGGGGGGGGGGGGGGGGGGGGAGGGAGGGGGAGCAGTCGTCCCCCCCCCAAACGAAAAAGTGGGGGGCAAAATGCATTTTCGCCCCCCCCCCCAAAAAAAAAACCCCCCCCCATAAAAAAAAAAAAAAAAAAAAAAAAAAAACCGGTAGTAAAGGAGTAAAAATCGTGTGTATATTAAAAGCTTGATTGCTTTATTACGTAATTGTAAGCCTTTGTATTCATTTTTCGTATTCATGGAGATCACTGAAGACAGATAAAGCATTCAAACTTTAAACTTTAACGTAGTGGAGGTTTTGTATTAGACGCAAGGTTGCCAGAGTTGGCAGAATTCTGCTTTCTGGCAAAATTTTGACCGCTTTAGTATAATTTGACAAAATTTAGCAGAATTTTAGCATAATTCTGGTGTTTTTTTGTTGTTTTTTTTTGCTTGTCAGAGAATTTTCCATTAAAAACACACCCCAAAAATGCTGATAACCTTTTTTATTTTTTATTTTTTTTTTTTTTGCTTGTCAGAGAATTTTCGAGTAAAATTTTGATTTAGCAGTAGGATCTGTATTGTTGTGAGAAGGTGGAAAAACGTGTGTGTGTTTTTTTTAGGGGTGAAAAGACATGAGCCCTTGAAAGGTGAGCCCCCTTGAATGTTTGCCCCCCCCCCCCCCCAATCCCAAACTGCTTCCGGCGCGCCTGGTTCGAGACTAGCCTCGTGTCAGCCGTCACAGTGCTTGTTTGAGCCAATTCAATACCCAAAGAAAGTACCTCATTTTGTAGTACCATCATTGTTGTTGCTACCCTGTGAATTAAAACGATTTTCGTAGAGAGATTATTCAAATATGAATTTTCGATCTTTCGGCCTGGCAGCAGGAAGTGGGAGATCGCATAATGCGGAGATTGCTCTTAACATAAAGTCGTTCAGATTCTGATCTACTATTTCACTGCATTGCCTTTAGAGATTAGGGTTTAGAATTCTTTTCATATTCCTTCTCTTTGTCATGAAGAATCACAAACATGTGCGCATGCGTAGTTTGAAACACATACTCTGTCGTAATGATTTTTTTTACATGTTATACCAACCAAAATATCAGGTTACGTTAGTTGATACCTGTGAACTTCCTCCTCGAACGCAGCGGAGTCGCTAGCGGGTTGGTAGGGGGGGGGGGGGGTGTGAAATTTTGAACAGGCTCAAAGTTCTAAAGCACCCTTCCCGTCCAAGCAAGTCCGAACCCGTCCATGAAGTTCTTAAACAGATCGTAAACGTAAACAGTTGCTACTACGATTACTCCGCCCGCGCACAGTTTGAGCCCGTTTTGGCAACATTTTCCAGAACGTAGTGAGAACTACCTTGGTGTGATGGGCAGGCACGTAGCCACGGGGGGCACGGGGGGCACGGGGGGCACGGGGGGCACGGGGGGCACGGGGGGCACGGGGGGGGCACCTGCCCCCCCCCCCCAAAAAAAAAAAAAATTTCCAAGATCGGTTGAAATTTTTTTATTATGAAAACAAATTTATGTCAGAAAATTCACCATTTTGCATCTTCACCCTTTTAAATAGGCAAAAATTTTCCAAAGGGAAGGGAGATACCCCTCCTCTTAGACCCCTCCCCAGGACGTCGATCAATTACATGTATGTGCCCCCCCCCCCAAACATCAAACTCTGGCTACGGCCCTGGTGATGGGGGTATTAGACCGTCTGTATCACTGTGAAAAGGTAATCAGCTCAATTCATACCATAGGCCTAACAGTTGGGTACTTGGGTTTAGCCCCTAAGCCTCCGAAAAAGACTTCAAGTCGGGCCTCTTTCAGCCCACCTATGCTATGTGCCAAAGTTTGTCAGTGGAAGTAGTTTGACTGAACATTAAAAACACAACTTCCCCCCCCCCCAAAAAAAAAAAAAAAAAAATAATAATAATAATAATAATAATTAATAATAAATAAATAAAAATAAAATAATAAATAAAAATTAATAAATAGATAAATAAAAAACAGAAATAAATAATTTTTTTTTTTTTTAATGACACAAATTTACCTTCATAAAGGGATTGTCAGACGCACCTTTAAAAAAAGCGTTTTTCGTTGGACTGGCACGCCCTTCCCTGATGGAAAATTTAATTAGTTTATACATGTATATTTTTGTAACGTGCGTCTGTAAGTCTTCCTTAATATGACAAAAACTTGGTCCGTAGACTTTAAGGGCAAAATTTGCCCAAAACTTTAAGGGCGTCTGACATCCTTTCCCGACGGATTTTTTTTTTTTTTTTTTTTTCATTTTTGGCAACATTCTTCTCAGTACTCTGAAATAAATAACAAGGAAGCGGCCATTATCATGAGAGCCAACTTCCACGCATTTAATCAAGGTAACCATTCATTTGTTTCTTTTGGGGGCAGGGGTTGCAAGCAGTAGCATATCTAGGGGCAGAGAGGGAACATGCCACGTGCCACACTTAATGGGGGCGCAACAACACCCCCCCCCCCAAAAAAAAAACCACAAACAAAACAAAACAAAACAAAAAACAAAAACGAAGCAAAACAAAACAAAACAAAACAAACAACAACAACAACAACAAACAAAAATGTTAAAGAGAGAAAGAGAAAGGGGAGAAAATTATGGTCCGTAAGGATTATGTACGCCCTCAATACATGGGTAAAGTTCAAAAGAAAGGGTTTAATATGCATTTTTCGCCAAACTGTTTCTTTAGGATTTCGTAATCCCCCCCCCCCCCCCATATAGGATAAAGAGCATAAATATCAATGTATAGGGTATCAAAATTTCGTAACTTTAGGTCAGCTTGCTGAATTCCCCGAATATAAGAAGAAGTGTATAGAATAGCTTTTGTTTTTCTTCAAAATTTGTTCTATTGCTGTGTTCCCTTGCAAATTTTTCCAAAGGGGCAAAATACACTAGAATATGTATTTTTGAGGGTTCAAAATGTAATACTAAAACCTTATGCTTGGTCGTTTTTCTCCCTCGCTTATTTTGCTCTTTGTCTAGTAGTAGTAGTAGTATTTATTTTCCGTTCAGTTAAAAAACAAAAAACCAAAAAACATACATGTACAATATAAGTGTTTACATTTGAATGAAACGGCTGGATAACCCATATTCAGCTGTGCCAGGCACGACACTACTGGTCTTCCATGGGGTCCAGGAAGCATAAAAATATATTAATTGTATAAATATCGGACATGACATATGATTAATAATTCAAAGAATATAAGAAAATACAAGACAAAATTACAGTGGTAGTTATACATAAGAACTACTAACACCCCCCCCCCCCCCCCCCCCCATACAGAACATACAGAATCCCGAGTCTGGAATATATCAAGTTATCAAGGTCAGAATGATTTAACAGAGTGGAACAACGATAATTCACGTTTGAAAGCATTCAGAATTGAGGCAGTTCGTACAAATACAGGAAGATTATTATAGGCCATAACACCTCTATACTTGAAACTTCTTTTCAAAAAATCAGTATATGAGGCCTGGGCGTACACAGTTTTCCACCAAAGCGTAAGTCACATTTATGCACAGAAATACTAAAAGAGTCTGAAATGTAAGTAGGAGTCATATCATTAAGGGATTTGAACATGTAAGTTAGTAAATGCTGATTTCTCCGGTCGTGTAACGTTTCCCAGTTAAGGGCATTGCGTATTTCTAAATTAGGTATACGAGAGTCACGGTTGATATGTAAAATTAAACGTCCAGCACGGTTTTGGAGTTTTTGTAATCTTTCAGTTAAATATTTACAGGCCGAGCCATATACGATATCTCCTTAGTCAAAGTGGGGAAGAACAACTGCATTATACACTAATTTTAATATAGATTCATTTAGGGTGCTTCTTAATCTACCAAGAAAGCTTACCATTTGTCCTATTTTTTTCATCATCTTATCAGTGTGAATATTCCATTTAATTTTCTCATCACAAATGACACCTAAATACTGGACATTATCTACTTGATGAATTTGGGTCCTGGAAAGGGTGACATTTAAGTTCTTTTCTTCTGACAGCATATATCGACTCCCAATTAACATACAAACTGTTTTTTCATAATTTACACTATAAGTCTATTTTTATTCATCCAGTGATCTAAAAGAAGAAGGTCAGTGTTTAAAACTGATTCAATTTTACGTACTGATGTATCGGAGTAATAAAGAACTGTGTCATCTGCATATAATTTCAAACAGCTTGACTTAACATTTTTTGCAAGATCGTTGACATATATGATAAATAAGAGAGGCCCTAAAAGAGATACTTGCGGGATCCCGCACGATATAAATTTGGATGATGAAATAGAATGATTTACAAGTGTTTTGCATGTTCTTCCACTTAAATAGCTATAGAACCAGTCACTAGTCAAATTTTTAATGCCGATGCTATTCATTTTCTTCATAAGAATGTTATGGTCAACAGTGTCGAATGCTTTTCGCAGATCGACAAATACGGCGCCTGTATATTTAGAATCGTCCATGGCTTGTAGCCAGTCATCCGTGACCTTTATCAAGGTAGATGTGGTCGAATGTTTAGGTCTGAATCCAGACTGTTCTCTACATAAAATATCATTTTTATGTAAGTAGTCTAGTAATTGGCGTTGTGCAACACGTTCTAAAATCTTTGACACACAAGGCAATAACGAAATTGGCCTGAAATTACCCGGTGAAGATGTATCACCCTTCTTATGTATAGGAACAATTTTAGCCGCTTTCCAAAGATTCGGGAATTTTCCCATTTCCATTGATTTGTTGATTAAGTAAGTGAGAACGGGAACAATTTCTATGGCACTTAACTTCAAGATGAATACTGAGATTCCATCAAGACCAATCGATTTTTTATTTTTCAATGTTCTGATTAATTTCAGTGTTTCAGTTTCGCTTATGGGTGTAAAGCTAAACGTGCTGTCCAAAGTTTCGCTGCAGTCGTATGGAAGGTGAACTGATAGAATTTGATCGGCTAAAGTTGTGTCAATACTTGCAAAATACGAGTTAAAATCTTCCGCTACTTTACAACTTTCATTTGCATCACCTATTGAAGAGTCACTTTTATTATCAGAAATGACTGATTTTAAAATTTTCCATGTTTTTCTTGGATCAGTATTCACATTAGAAAATTTATCAGTAAAATATTTGCGTTTAGCTTTTCGAATTTCAAATGTAACTTTATTTCGAAGCTTTCTGTATAATGACATCATATCATCATTCTTGGTCCTGAAAGCTTTATGCTTGACTTTGTCTCGGTCTTTCATCACTTTAAATATGTTTGAGTTCATCCAGGGAGTATTGCGTTGTTTTGACCTTTTCGTTCGCATAGGCATGTGCTTATCAATTATATCAATAAACAGTTTCTGCCATTTTCCAACTGCATCATCAATATTTGCAAAGCCTTTTACTGTTTCCCAAGGTTGATTTCTAAGGTCAAATGTAAATTTATCAATATCAAAGTTTTTACAATTTCTAAATTGAATTGTACGTGGGTATGCAGTCGATTCTGACTTAAAAACCAGAAAGCTGACAGAATGATCGCTCAATCCACTATGAATGACACCATGTGATTGAATTCTGTTTGAACAATTACATAACATGTGATCTGCTAGAGTGGCGGACTGGCTAGTTACTCTCGTGGGTTCGGTAGTATTCATCTGCTTGAAAGCAAAGAGATCGTTAATTTCATTGTACATTCTGGTATAAGATGAAGGTACTTGCGATAACAAATCAAAATTCATATCACCAACCAATATGCTATCTTTCTTCAGACTATCAATATATTGTAAAAATGTTTCATACGCCTCGAGTACATCAATTGTAGAACTCGGTGGTCTATACCATGTAGCAACTGAGAGTGGTTTACAATTCTTTGACTGCACAACAACAGCGACAGTTTCTAGACCGCTGAAAGAATCATGGTGCAAAATCTCCACTTTTAAGGATTTGTGAACATAGAGGGCGACACCCCCACCATGACGATTACGGTCTTTTCGAATCATGACATAATTATCGATTGCTATCTCGTGGTCACTAATGATTAATTATAGTCAAATAATTAATCACGTTGTTTTATTAATTAAATATTTGTTATTTTTTAGTAGAGAGAAAAGGAAACCTCCAAGTATCGAAGAAATAACAGGAAAATTACTTAGAAGTAAACAAGAAGAAAGAAGGATTGCTACTGAACGAAATACATTGACACGTCATTATAAAAAATGGGAACATTTGAATGTAACACTGGGTGTGGAGTGGGGGGGGGGGTCCGCCTGTTTCGCGATTGTATATGGTTGACCGCTCTCTGCCGCTATAGACTGCCCTCTTCTCTTTTCTTCTTCTTTTTTTTTGTTTTTGTTTTTGTTTTTGCTTTTGTTTTTTGTTTTTTGTTTTGTTTTTGTTTTTGTTTTTGTTTTTTTGTTTTTTGTTTTTTTGTTTTTGTTTGTTTGTCTGTCTGTTTTGCTTGTTTGTGTGTTTGGTGTTTGTTGGTGGGGGAAGGGGGGGTGGGGGAGGCTATGATATACAATATTCATTCAGTATGATTAATCTGTATGTACTATGTATTTAATTATATCATGTATTTCTGAAGACTGTATAATTTTCTATACATTTTGATAACTGTGTTATGTACATCAAATAAAAATGAAGTTGTATGATTTTTATTTGTACTGAATGAAAGCAATAAAAAATGCTACAAAACAAAAAAACTAACAGAGCTGTCGATCTTGGTCTAGTTTACAGCAAATATATCAATTTTGTTAGAGAATAAAAGTGACTTCAGTTCATCTAAATGCCTTATGAGGCTGTTTACATTCAGCTGGCATATCTTTAAACCCCTGCAATTCAGTTTTTCATATTTTAGGTTACTCTGATTGATATTACTTTGTAAATTGTCTAATTCTGGATTGATGGAAGTTGTTATTAATTCCGAATTTAATTGTTCCACAGAAGGAAAAGGAAGTGCTTGAAATATGCATTTTGGACACCGCCAGTTCTCAAAGGAAACTGATAAGTTATCGTAAACTTGGGGGCTTATTCCAACACAGCTAATGTGCAACCAACCTTTGCATACAGTACAACGGAGACCTTTTTGATTCTTCTTGACGGGCTTTCTACAACAGACACATGGGTATTTATACGTAATATTGACAAAAGACATCGATACAAGAACAGCATAACAAACAAAGCAAAAAGATAGTTTAAGGGGAAAAAAGTCTTTAAAAGTCTGTAGAAAACGAATTCGGGTAAAAAAAATAAAATAAAAATAATTCAAACGAGGGCTCAATGAAAATATAACGGTCGCCATCGTGTGTTTCCGTAAAATTCAATACAAGCGGCACAGTATACTGCCATAAGAGTCAAGAGATGTTTTCAGTGATGCGCTCCGTGAACCCCATTCATAATTTGAAATCGTTCCAGAAGGTTTGACTTGTATAAGTAGATAAGGCTCTTGCATGACTGGCAGATAATATAATAGACGAAGAGTTGAGATCATGATAGGCCTATTGTCATGATTGTGACGTGAATCGTTGCTAGTTTGCGTACGTTGAACCAGTCGGAGAAATCATTCGCACGGTCAGATGACACACGACGCAGATTGATGCAGTGATCCGTGGCATGGCTTGTTCATTCGGGAGAAGAATGAGTCGACGCGGTCTGGTGATCGGAAGATTGGACGAATCACAATAGAGATTACAAGAACTTTTGAAAGTTGTGTGCAGGTCATCAAAATGCCAAAAAACATGTATGCAGGGCACAATTGGTGATCGTCCCACACAATACAGGCTCATCAAATGGAATTACGACTCATTAAAGCATCTTATCTTTCGAATTGACTTTTAGTTTATGGAGATCATCATTGTTCGTGATGACTACCTTTTTGTCATCTGTTTTGAGTCTGGCAATGATGCAGCCATCTTGTGTCCAGACCACTTTTACATGATCTTTGAAGTCAGTTTTCACTTTCCAAAATAACTGACTTCGTGACTTAGTGAGACTCTCGTGAATGAACACGGGAGTCCCTTCGCATTTGCGGAGAAGTGTTCGGGCACGATATATTCCATCACGACAGTGGTAATTGGCAAACTTGGCAATAATACCCCTTGGCTTGTCACCTTTCTTATGGCCAAGTCTATGACTTCTGTCTAAGTCCTTACATTCAATTTCAATTTGCATTTTTTCCTTGCATAGTTTAACAATTGTTTCATCAGTATTTTCATTATCAGCTTCTGTCACTCCTTGAAATATTAGGCAGTTCCTACGTGAATATTGTTCCGCTTCTTCATTTTGAAGGCGGATAGATTTGAGTTCATTTTCAAGAGCGGCAATGCGGACATCTCGTTCATGAAGTTCAAATTCGAAAGTAGCGTTTAATGTTTCAGCAACACTTTTGATTATGATGGGGGCAATTTCAGTAATCATGGTTTTTCTTATAGCACTCACCAGTTTGTCAATTGTCTCGTCACTTTCCAAAACAATGTTCAATTCCGTGCGTATAGTTGTAGCTAGTTCGTCCGCCTGTATTTTACCTTGGCGTGTATTGGTGCCGACCATGGTAACGACGTAGTATCACAATATCATTGATGAGTCCAATCAAAATCAGATCGAAGTAAGGTAAAATGAATAAGGTGCAGAGTTATTTTGGTGGTGATTACCAATATACGACAGATAATACTGTGTATTATATTGCGTTTGTGACGGTTTTTCGGACGACGTTACGTTGTAGCGAGAGAGAGCTCACAAGACACGTCCGCACATAATTTAGCTACCAAATGCCGGATTAATGGAGTTTATGAAAAATCATTTTCACGTTGTGCAAAGAGTTTGTGTAAGGGGTGCAATCTAATTGTTGGCACCAGAGCCATCCATACACAGAGTTTGGCCAACTCGGTTTCAGTTGGACACAAGATGCCGTATATCCCTTTGTTGCAAGCTTGCCTAACAAAGCAACATGCGCCATAATGTTACCCAACTGTAGGCAAGTTGGCCAAACTCGGTGTATGGATGGCTCTGGTGCCAACAATTAGATTGCGCCCCATACACAAACTCTTTGCGCTTCTTCATGTGAAACTAACCAATGATCAGAATGTATATTTATGTAAATAGGTATTTCCAGAAATAAGGGTCCCAATTTGTGACATTCTTGGTGTCCCGCTTACATATGAAACACACAGGTTTTCGTGGCTTTGAGTGTAAGATGCCAAATCACGGAGTAAAACTGCAAAGTGGTTCTGAGCATAACATTGCATCTCCACTGTTAGAATAGTACTCAATTTTACTCCACTATTTGTCTCTACCCAGAGCCACAAAAAACCAGTGTGTTCCATATGTAAACGGGACACCAAGAATGTCACAAATTGGGAATCTTATTTCTGGAAATACCCAAATATGAATATAGATAATCATTATATGCCTACATAAATTTTGTATGTTATGTAGCAATGTAATTTAATCAAGTGCACACGTATTTCTTTTCATTGTAGGTTTGTAATTTATGTTAAAATGCTACAGGAATTATGATTTGCATTCACCGTTGAAAAAAGTCTACACCATTTGTTTGCTTTCTTATGTGTGTAGGACACACATACGGTAATTCATCCGCTCGCAATGCATTCTTGTGAGGCGGTACAAAGTTAATAGGATAAAAACTTAATAAAGAAATTAATTAAAAATCGAGTAAGGTAGCTTAGACGCATATGACAAAATTATTCAAAATCAAAATTTTATTCTATAAAGGCAGAATCAAAATATCAGGTTGTAGAATTAGTATTTACCTCTTTGTACACTTTTAAGCAAAATAACAGGAAAACTTTTATTCAGATATGTCTGATTCTAATTTTAAAAGCACAGTCAAAACTCTCTAATCACCCTCCACAAGCCATCTCGCTTCGTTCTTCGTTCTTGCAGTGCATCTTCCCTGCTCGTCCCAAGACAAAACGATCACTCCCCAAGGCAGTGAAAGATTGTGAAACAGTAAATGAAAACTAAAAACACACCTTATGACAAATATTTTCTCTTGAACATGTTGTATTGTAATCACTATCAGTCTAGTTTTAATTAATCTTAGTTTGAGCAAGGCCTTTTAGGTGGATTTGTTTACGTGTTATTAGTATCTGTATTATTATTTCTAAAACTAGCAATTTTCCTTGGAAGTTGCATCTTTCCCGCGTGTTTATGCGCCATTGCGTTTCGCTAAGCTACCTAACTGTCTACTGTAAAGTCCTGTGGAAAGATAAAAATCCACCATTTTAATGACTCTGAACAAAGCTTGCATACAGTGTGTATTTTATATTTTATGTGGAATAAACAGTAATTTACATTTGCATGACATTGTAACGAATCATTGTTAAATATGTTAGTTCTGTTCTGTAGTGAGGGACTGGTATTATCAAAGATCGTATGATCTTTGGTATTATCAAGTGACGGCACATGTGTGAACCAACTGAAATTACAACACGTCGATATCTGTGGGCGTTATGTAGGAAAATTAGCATAGCATGGGCCGCGGAGCCGGGGGAGGCTGCAGCCCCCCTCCCACACACACACGCACTTTCCTGAGTAAGCACGTTAAAAAAATATCGGAAAAAAGGCTCGAAAATTGTCATTGACATTAATGAGTGAAATCAGATCAGCCCCCCACTTTCAAAAACGCACCGCGGCCCCTGCATAATTCGCATATTTTAAGGATATCATGATTTTATCATAACTCATTTACTTGTCGGAACAGATATCCGGATTAGAATTACATGTAGTGGTAATAATTTAGTCAAGATTAAATTGTTATAAGGGAAAGTGTTGTAATATATGGATAGATAGTGGAGTCAGCAGGGTCGGGTAATTCGGCCCGTATAGTTGTACCCGCCACCAGCATTGCTCGATTTTTTTAGGCATTATATTCTGCATCCTGTGGACTATGTACACAGCTCTGCGATGTTTTTCGGAAGTAAAGATTAAAGATTCAAATTAAGTAAGCACCAAAAATTTCAGATTTATTAATTTTGTCTAATTAAGGCACCAATGAGAGACAGTGATAACGCGGTGACTGTTAAACAAAAATAATGAATGTGTTTGATCAAGGAGTTATCACAGTTCTGTGGTTACTCCTTGGTTTGATTGTTTGACGGAAGAACAAGTATCCGCTGCTGTCAACAGGCGAGAGGGGTGATTGATTGCCATCAACGGATGAAAAAATGTTGGTAGGCCTGGTGAGCAGTAGCCGCGACTGTTGGTGATGGTCGAAAGCCGCTAACTCCAGCCATCCGACAGCTGTCATACATTTTGAACGGACGGACGGGCAGCTCGGCAACTAAGGCACGAGGGCATCCTAACAGATCTTCGTGTCACCCGTCGAGAACCTTTCGACAAGAGGCAGAGGGTTCATGGAACCAAAGCTAGGTCCGCGAGACCTTAATGTTACAAAGGTTTGCCCAACATTGGTAGTTTTATACGAAAAAAATAAAAATTACATTCTCTGGGACCTTGAAATTATATCAAGAAGAATAGATATTATTCTGTCTATATAATGATATCTTATACCATTCTGATTCATGATTCAGTGATTTGTGCTTAAAGTTTCAATGTATTTAAACCTTCACATTGCCTTGATTCAATTCAGTTTGCAACTCCTTTTCTTGTGTTATTATCTTGCCACAAAAACGCTCTGCTTATTTGTCAGTCGCACCATGTCGCTTGTATGAGGTACCAATTTTGAATAGCACATTCCTGGTCGAATTTTTTTTCTTCAAATTTAATTTATCACCCCAAATTTTGAATTGGTGGGGGTGCCATTCCTCCCTGTTTAGTAATTCCCTGATCATTGACAGATGAATTTACCATGTAAACAGCAGGAGTGAATAATCATATGATATGAATAAATCAATATCACAATTATAACACATCATTTAAATCTCTTTAACAATATCATGATAAAACCAAAACCCGAGGTGACCGACAATTTGGTGAAGGTCCGGAACGGCAGCTGGTTGTAGTCATCTACCCTAACGAGTCAGTTTCAATATGGAGAAGCTAATAGTGAAAATGTGAGGAAAATCTTATAAATGATTATGTATTGCGAGAACTGTCACAAATGTCCCTCTTCTTTGTTGTTACTGAAGGTTTAAATGTATTTCATCCTGGGTTATATAAATATATATTTGTCCAAAATATATCAACTGCACAGATATGATATTCTTTGAAGAATAATTATGGAAAAACAAAACAAACGGGGATATCAGAGGGTTTCCACTTTGTCTGTATTTGGTCGTGCAACAACAGAAACTATACAACCTTCTAGTCATTAGATTTTCCTTAAACTTTCACTGATCTGTTTCTCTCATTTTCCTGTTTTACCAAAGCCAACTTCCCTTCGAAGTGTGAATATAGGAAGTGTATGATTGTTTAGCTAGCTGCCTCAATCGCTCCTCTTCCTTCTCTCACGTCATTGTCTATGTTTTCATGATCTCTCTATTGCAGGGGCGGCGATCACGTGGAGGGGAATCTAAGTTTTTGGTATCAAACTGGACAGTCTTCTCGCTCATTCACTACACTCCCTCTGACAGTAAGAACAAATATATCTTTAAGTTAGAATAGTGTAGAGTATCTTTCTACCATAATTGAACTAGACGGAACTTAATGTTCGATCATGACAAAGGTTGAGATTTTATTGAGTGTTTCCAATAGGACATAATACAAACTGCAGGATCGGTAATGCGAGGGGCGGGGACCATCTCTCATTAGGAATCGTCCTCTCTAAGATTTAGAAAATCGCTAGAAAATATAAGATGCAACTTTTTAGGCAAGATATGTAAGGCTACCAAGCAACCTCAACTTTGAGACTGGAAGCTATTGAATTTAGACACCACTATTGTATCAAAATGTCAGAGGAAAATATATCATCATCTCTTTTGGTATCATAATACAATTTTTCTCATCATACTGAATTAGCCTTATCATGCTGTAGCCATCTGTCTTACATCTCTGGATATAGGTAAGCAGACCTCCATCAATGGCGAGGCCAATTACAGTAGGAATCTGCACGTCAGCATTGAGGTCTAACATCGAGGCTTTCATTGCCAAGGTTTCAAGTCTGACCAATGTAACAGTCCGATTCATAGAACTGCCGTATGATGACCTCGACAGCTTTCGTCTTTCAAGTAAAGGACTTGATGGAGTGATTATCTGTCATTCTATCAACAATCGTCGCCTTGCAATCACAGATGTTATCGAAGCTCTCTATGACAAGTTCCTACTTCATATTAAACAAGCGTTTGGTATGAATGAAATGAAATCTTGCTAATACCTTGTCGGCAGTCACACCGACCAGACAGACACAAGGCAGACTAGATCGAACAAAATTCCCTTGTGGCCAAGAATCGTTCGGTTTGGAGTCGGTTTGGCTGTGTGGCTACATGAGGTATTATAGTTGCTAAGATTTTTATTATAAGATAAGGAGTGTTTTTTCTTCTAATTTTGGGGAGGGGGGCTGAACATGCGAACGAGCATAATATGTATTTCTAGTACATAATGAAGCATTATGAAACGGTGGCTATTCAAAATTAATTTAGTTGGTAGGGAGCTGTAGCCCCCAAAGGCCTATATACAATATGTATTAATTGTTAGCCTATACATCTTCCCCTTCTTTTATCACTACCTTTTTTTATGAATCACTATGGTTTCGTTTTATATTTCTCTCTGTTTACAACAAATGGAACATTACTGGGAAACAAAGATATGCGAATTCGTCTTGAAATGCTATCTCTGAAGATGATATTTTATTACATAAAATGGTCTAGCGCCATTGGCATATCCAGTAAAAGGCGGATCCAAGATACACCCCTCCCCATTTACAGGTTCAGAAAAATTCAGTTAATAAAGTAGGCCTACTACATTTTATTAGGATATATTTACTGGTAAATTAAGTTAATTCAGACTACTTTGGCATATGCCTTCGGCAATCCATCCTAAGATGAGCTGTGCTGCTTCAAAAAAATAGAAAATTTTAGATTAGATTTGCTTCCAACTGGCCTTAATTGAAGTTTTCTCTTATTTAATATTGGGCATAAATTTGTTCATGTTGCTAATCAGGGATAACGTGAAATCATTTGTTTTTGGGTTTTTTTACTCTCAATGGTGCAGGGCAGGACAAAATATGTTTTATTTCTCATGACTTTCCATGGCCCATGGGACCAACTGACTCTTCATCTATGGATCACTTCCGGATCAAAGACGACTACTGGGAAAGCTTCAGCAGCAAGAAACCAACAACCTACAAGTGCTGCAACCTGGCCATGATCTGTGGAAGGCTGGACAAGCAGGTGGACATGAATGAAGAAGATTGGGAACAGCTTGAAGTCTTTCTGCTTCATTGCCATGAGGCTGCGATAGATTCTCCTTTGATCAGTAAAAATGTAAAAGTTTTCATATTTTATATGGCGCTTTTATTTGCGGTATTCTTAGCAGCGATGTTCCTGTTGGTTGTCATCATTGTCAAAGTGTACCGTGCATTTAGGGTTGCAGGAGTATTGCTCTTCCTGATACCCTTGATGGGTAAATTGTATCACAGTTACAGTCGCGATCAGGGTGCCGAGCTACTAACGAATTATGGATTTGTGGTCATTGTAGTAGCAGTTATGTATCTCCTGTTTCTTGCGATGGGCGAAGTGTACCGTGCAATTTGGTAGTAACTGCCTTCTACTGCATGATAGGCTCTATGGTTAACCAAAGCCAAAGAGAGGTTGCTAAGATACTAAGTACTCAGTTTTACTCAAAAGTTAGTGGAATGCAGGGCGGATCCTGAGCCCCTGCATAAAACTTACCAACGGTAACTTTGCCATCGATGATAACTCCCGTGGAAACCTTGATTTCGATTGGCTGTTGAGTGATGTTACCATGGTAGTTCCCATTGATAGCAGAGTTACCATTAATGGTAAGTTTTATGCAACGGGGCCCAGGATTTGTAAAAAAAAAAAAGGGGGGCGGAGACCAGATTCCCGTTGCATTAAGGATGCTCTTTTGTGTGTGTACTTAAGGTTCGCCCCCTCCCCTGGATTTGCCCTGGCATGTGTCTTCCTTTTCTTTCTGATCAGCGTAATGACGATAAATCATACAGTAGTATCATGAGCTTCATGGTAGTATGTAGGCCCTCGCAGTGCGCATTGGAGTTTCGAATTCATACATTCGCTGGAAACATAAAATAAAGAGATGAGCTTTCCTTGCTTTCTTGCACAGTTTACCATGTACCTGCATTATAGTGGCAACAGGAGAAGTGTTTCTTATAATACCCTTTATCGGCAAAGTGTGACACAGTAAGGGCAGGTTCTGAGATGGCAAGGGTTCTCAGTCGAGTGGTAAACTTCTTTATGATTATCTTCAAGGCGCCTCTCACCACATTTTGGCGTTAGTTCTTTCATAAAATGTATGCGCTAAGTGTCAAACTGTTATTTTTAAAAAATAATTCAGAAGTAAAAAATGAAGGTCAGATTTCAGAAAGTAAGGATATTGTAGCCGTTGATTCGTTCAATAATATCACAATATTGTGACGAGTTTAGGTTTTTAGACTTAATTTTCAAGATTCATGAATATCAATAAATGCTGTCCATTTCTTCAATTATCTTCTTTTTTTTAAATTTTTTTTTTCAATTTTATTACTACCATGGTTATTGTGCTTGCAAATCCTTGGGTTTTATGAAACCAGTTCACGGACACTATGTATTATTTTTCAAAGAAGAACAATTAGGATATTACACAAAATAATCATTTTTAGTTCCTTAAAATTGATACAGCATTATATTCTCCTTCCAACAAAAAAGATAATTGATAGGAAAGAAAGCACTATTACGTTTCTCTGATTAAAGACTAACGATAAGACATCGAAAATCATTTCCATATTAGATTGGGATACTACATTTTCTTGAACGTCATATATTCATTACATATAATGTATTGAATGTTTTTCGAAGTTATCCAAATCTGTGACATTTTAAAGTCAATTAGACTATACTTTTAAGATTTTTATTATAATTTTTATTATTTTTCAGTGAATTATTTTCAATTTACTGCAAAAGCGTATATATATTGTTAACATCATTATCAATTTACGACTCACTTTTTGAAATTTATCCTTGTAGGCATGTTTTATTACTCTCTATATGGCTTATGACATGTTCAATATTTGTGCTCTTATGTCAGCCCAAAGAGTTAGCTTAACTTATCACACTGTGATATAAACTGCTTTGTACGCGGTCAGTCGTGGGTCTCTGTTATCATATATTCGAGTGTCGCTTGGCCCTTGTTTGTCCTCATTTGTTCACAGATTGTTCATTTTATTAAAATATAAAGTGATTAGAAAGTAAACAAGATGTGTGTTACTTATTTTCGTGTTGAGCAAAAAAATATTTCATCTGAGGGCTTAAAAAACAACGAGTTAAGATTATATTCCATTAAGGAATAAACATAAAGAAGTTTTTCGTCTAGTGTTAGAAATCAAGATCTGTATTTTCTATTGAAGAGAAAAAATACATTCTTGAAAGTAATAATTAAGTCCATTTTCATGTCAATATTTAGCAATATCATAATCGTGAAAAATCGTTGTGAAATACAAAGGTTGGTATTATACAAAGTCAGTTAAAGCTTATGTACAGTTTTGGTAGCAAAAAGGAAATTGGAAAAAAAACTTGTTAAATGTAGTCTCATATTCTTCTTGTATCAAAAGATGTTTGTAAAAGATCATTTGGTATTCCATCTATGATTTGAATGAAACGCTTTTGAATTATCATAGTCAGAAGGTAAGAAAATGGTTTTTCTTTCCATATATACAGAGCATTTTGGAGGGCAAAGCATTGTCAAAGGGCACTTTGGGGTTTTTATTTCAGGGGATCTGACACCCCCTTCCCGATGGACAATTTTGTCAGTTTTTATATTTTTTGAATGTACATCCATAGCTCTTCCTTCTGACAAAATTTGGTTTATGGGCTTTAAGGGGAAAAATTTACCCCAATTTTTAGGGGCTGTCTGACACCCCATCCCGACGGAAATTTTTGTCAGTTTTTTGTGTTTTGTAATGTCCAGTCATACTACTTCCTACTGACAAAGTTTGGTGCATAGGTGAGATGGGGTGAAATCGACCCGACTTTGGGGTCTCTTTGGGGGGCTCTGGGGGCTAAACCCGGCGGCTACGGTCAGGCTGACAACCTTTTTTTGTCAGTGACTTAGCTGGTCTAAGTAACTTTACTGGGTCAAATCTTATGGGTAAAATGGGGTGACTATTTCGGGACAGGCTCCCAGACTATAGCATGTGTGTCACTTTATGTAGAATCCTCATTGGTTTTACATGTGTGTGTATAGTGTATATTTCATTCTGCTGTTGTTGGGAGTTTATGTGCCTGGCCCAGTCTACCAATTGATTTTTTTACTTCTCATTTGTTTAATATCAAACTTTAGGAGGCGAAATCTTCACAGAAACTTAGTGTTCCAGTATCTTGCTATTTATCAACAAAAATCAATGAAATCTGACGAAAAGTTTCAAGGGCTTAAAACTGTCCATTAACTTTAACCCGACGCTATATAGATCTAAAGTAAAAGGAAAAACTTAGACCTCGGTCTATCTTCCTTTGTTCCATGTCGACTTTATACCCAGGGTCGGTTTTGATTTTAGCAGAATACGGGCCAAAGTTGTTTTTAGCTTTGTGTTTATCCTGCTTCATGTTGGCTGAACCGAGGCTAACCATAATGGGGGATTCCCCACTGACCTCGATGACGTGGATCCGTTATGATCGACCCAGCTCCATGATAGACAGCGCGGTTTGCACGCTCGCGTCCTGCACACAATCTGACCCAGCCTAGTCGAGCGTGCGAGTTGTATTCAATTTGTCCAGTCAAGGCAGAACCGTAGAAATTCCGTTACATCGATTGTTATCTGGAGATAAGGCCTACTGGTGGAAGAACTATTTGAAAAAATGGTGAGTATATAGTCTATAATTATGAACAGTGGCGTATCTGGGGAAAAAGCGCCACGGCTATAAAATTGTGCCCCTTTCTGAAAAAAATATGTGATATTATTCTTCTATAGCACTACTACGTCTGCCCGATGTATATTAAAGATTAATGTATTAAAGCTAAGAGACAAATCCCTTGTGCAAATTTTACTCCGAATCCTAACCCTAAAAGTAATTCTATTCCCAACTCTTAGATTAAACTATCATTAAAAATATGTTCATTTTAAAATTGTGTAAAGGCCTTGTTTACATACTCTCTGTGTGCATGTGATTATGCCCTCAATTTATTTAAGAATGGTGCCAAGAATCATTCTGAAAGACATGGCGAGTCAAAAATATGTACTATAACTATGCGTCTATATGATTATAGTTATAACCATTCATGATGACGATTAGTAGTAGTAGTAGTAGTAGTAGTAGTAGTAGTATTGCTGTTGTTGTAATTATTATCATTATTAAGTTGATTTTTTGTTTCTCTTACTGTAACACATGTATTGTAATTATCATCTTCATCATCATCATCGTCTTCATCATTATTATTATTATTATTATTATTATTATTATTATTATTATTATTATTATTATTATTATATTATTATTACTACTACTACATTTTTGTAACACTAACACAACTTTACCAACACTATTGTACGACACGTGATTGCGATTCAGCCAATAAAGAGCCATTAGGATGTGATGAATATCAGGATCAGACGATCAGTCGATCAGTGCTATTAATTGTCAGTTATTTCTTTTGTTCGAATTGAATATATAGATTTGAAGGTTAAAGAGATGATCAAACTCGATGATCTATTCGGTTTTTAAAACCATGTTCATAGTCTGATTATATGGATTATTACAGAGTTGTGTGTAATTGTATTTTTCCCCCTATTATTTTGTTGTTGTTACTTCCTTGCTTGCTTGTCAGAGACTTTTGAGGATTGGACCGTCCTTCCGTTTTCCAAATCCTGATCCATCCCTGCATTACATGTTATCAGTTCCAAAAGCCTCGGTTGAGATCCATGAGAGGCGTCTCTGATGAGACTTTTTTAATTCATCGTATTGTCGTAAGGCTCCAAAATCTAGCTAGCTGTGAATGTATGCACAGAAGCGTAGCTTGGGGTCCAGCCTATAGAAGGCACTGGTGTCGATCAATTTGGGTGCAACGGATATACCTGGTCAAAGAAATGCCAAAGAACAAGGTCATAGAATTAATGAGGGAGGATGAAAGAGGGGTTGTATCATTTCCTTTTCACGTTGCTTTCCCCTTTCCCTCCCTCTCTCAAATCGTTGTCCTTTTTTTCTTTCTTTTTCGCCATTCGATATAGGGGGCATGTGCCCTGATACCTTCACAACTATTAATGTAGGCACACATTTTGTAGCGACCAGTCTGAATAGCAGCTAGATAGAATTTGGGTGTGAACATGAAGAATAATTGTCCTCATCGCAATATATCCTTTTCCATCTGCCTGACTCTCTCTTACTTTTACTCTTCTCATCTTTTTAAAAGGATGATCATGATCTCTCTCCTTCTCTGTCTCTCCACACTCTTAATCACGATGTCCAGGACAATTTATCCATAATATTCCCTGCAAATAATGTAGGCTTTCCTATTACTATAATTAATTTCATCCTTCATCTTTCTTCAAAATTTAATCTGTGTATAGATGGAGAAACAATCTTCCAAGGCGAGGCAGGTTACGATTGGCATCTCTACATCAGCAATGAAGTCTAACATCAAGGAGTTCATTGACAAGGTTTCAGTTCTGACCAATGTACAATTCATAGAACTACCATACAACGACCTCGACGGATTTCGTCTGAAAAGTGAAGGACTTGATGGTGTGATTATTTGTCATTCTATCAACAATCGTCGCTTTGCAATCGCAGATGTCATGGATGCTCTCTATGACAAGTTTCTGCTTCATTTGAAAAGAGAATTCGGTATGAAATATATAACATCTTAAAGTAATTTTGAAGCATTATATATAAGCTCTATTTATCAAACATTCATTTATGAAATTGCTTTATACAGATAATATTAGCTGGAACCGAGCCACTTCAAACGAAGAAATTAGTTAGGGAATGATCTAATCACTTTTCTTGGCCCTTAAGTAAGCATGATTTATCTTATATTTATAACAATGTGGCAAAAAAAAGCAATGGTTACTATGGTTTTCTAGATTACTAATCGGATTTTCATTGCAATTTCCTTGATACAGGAAAAGGCAATGTCTGTGTGATTGCACATGATTTTGCATGGCCTGTGGGACCAGCTGGCTCTTCATCTAAAGACCATGCAAAGATGAAAGATAACTACATGGACAGCTTCCGCAGCAAGCAACCAACTACCTTCGAGTCCTGCAACCTGGCCTTGATCTGTGGAAGGCTGGATAAGCAGGTGGACATGGACGAAGGAGATTGGACACAGCTGAAAGACTTTGTGCGTCAGTGTCGTGTTCAGCCTCAACGCAAGGATCAACCTGAATCCTTCATAGAAGTCCTTGGGTTCAAGATAGATTTGACAGATAAAAGATTTCTTGGGGTGCTTGTGATCTCGGTAATAATCCTCCTCCTCCTGTTGCCTCATATCAAACGGCTTCTGTACCGTTCACTGGAGGTAGGAGCATACTATGCAGTACTCTTCCTCCTGGTGCCTTTCATTTGTAGAGTGTACCACATCCGAGGAAAGGAGATATTCAAGAATGAGACGTCCTGGGCAAGCATACTGATTTCATCGATTCTCCTCCTGATGTACGTGGTGTTCAAAGTGTACCATGCAGGTGGGTACGTAGCATTCTTGTTCCCTCTGCTACCTTTGTTCGGCATAGTGTACCAAAAACGAAAGCAAGGTGCAAAGAGATCACGTATGCAAGGGTTTTTAGATCACGGGACTTTCCAGTGGTCGAGGCCACCATGGTGGAAGTTCCCCTACCGATTTTGGCGCCACTTTATCGATGTTGGCGCAAAATATGTAAACAAGCTTTTTTAGATACTGATTGGTAAGAATTGATTGATACTGATAAGAAGCCTTGCGAGAATTCTTCAAGGAATGGTTGCTCAAAATAAATGTTTCTACTGTTGATTTTCAAAAGAATGTTCTCCTAAAGGTAATGATCGAGGCCCTTTCAGACTCGGTTTAGGTTCGGCATATTGTGCCGCTTCATTTGCCTCTTTTACCCTAATTCATATCGATAAGTACATGTGCTTTAACGTGGTCGGTATACTGTACATAGAACGCTTGGGAATGATGATCGGTACAATAACATCTATATCTATTGGCTATAGTATTAAAAGTAGAGAGTACTTGCTTTTATACACTTCTTGCCGCTGAATGCACCTTTTTTTATAAGTGTGGATGTCTACATATAAGTGTATTATGTGTATGATACATTGGTTGGTGACTGTAGTTGATATAGTACTTGCGATGAATTGCTTATCACCGAATTCGCTTTCATGATATATTGTTTTAAGAGTAAAACTTAAAATTTATATCCACTTATCTTTTGATTAGTGATATAAGCCAGGGGCGTTGATAGAAGGGATGTTGGGCTGCTTGCATATTGATAGTTTCTTATTTCGAGGGAGGGGGCTGCAGCCCGTTATCCTGCACACCCTTCTTGTATGCCTATGTTTACGATTGTTAATTATGAACATAATGGTCAGTATAAAGGAAACCCACATTCCGCCCCAGACATCTCAAGAACCAGTTATAAGTTCTAAAGGATCAATATCGTTCGTACGACACTCTAGTCTAAATCCTTTTTTTTTATGACAGGTAGAATAGAAAAAAGGCTTGCATTTTCTTATAAATAACTAGTTTTTCGTCATTTACAATCAATTTATATTACCCAGTGACCAAATGATGGATTCATTCAACTAATTTTGGTTTTTAAAAATCCCTAAGGTAATTTTGTTATGCATTTACTTATGTTTATTTAATTTTGACTTTTTATGAAACACATAATTCTCATCAAAAAAGGAATTCATGTCATGAACTATATGTTAATATACAAGGAAAGTAGACAAATTGGAGATATGGAATGGGGAAAATTTGATCGATGTCGGATAGACAATGTTCAGAGTTTTAACAGTTGAAGTCACTATAGATATAGACATTTCAAATTGGCGAATCTGTAATGTCACTTTCTCATTATTTTGATTAGTGATATAAGCCAGGGGCGTTGATAGAAGGGATGTTGGGCTGCTTGCATATTGATAGTTTCTTATTTCGAGGGAGGGGGCTGCAGCCCGTTATCCTGCACACCCTTCTTGTATGCCTATGTTTACGATTGTTAATTATGAACATAATGGTCAGTATAAAGGAAACCCACATTCCGCCCCAGACATCTCAAGAACCAGTTATAAGTCCTGAAGATCCATATCGTTCGTACGACACTCTAGTCTAAATCCTTTTTTTAATGACAGGTAGAATATCCAAATATGATAACTGATGACTGATGTCTTTGTCTCCTTACACTCGTCACTTCTTGCCTTTTAAATAACATAACAATCTGCTTCCAATATTTTATGAAATAGTTCAATCTCACATTCTTTACCAGTGCCTGTAAAGGCGTTCATTGGGAAGTTTAGGATCAAGAAATGTCCCCTCGATCTTTAATGCAACCTTGGACTTTTTTATTCATTGTAAACAATTTTGATACTTTCCTTGGACGTCAGATATTTCCAGGAGTATCTGTTTTTGTACTGTGATTTGCCATATTCATAACGGTAAGGTATTCGATTACAATATTTGTATATATATATATATATATATATATATATATATATATATATATATATATATATATATATATGAAGAGTTTCATTCCAAAAGGAGCTAAATCCACATTTAGCATTTTTTAGTAAATTAACGTTTTTTAATTTATCACTTTCCCTTTTCCACTGTAACTTTATTATGATATATATGATAGAGCTATCGTCTTAGATTATTTCAATCATTTTTTTTTTAATCTAGCAATTAATTTCAATTTTAAGAAATTTTCATTATTTTGATTTCCTTGGATTTAGCTCCTTTAGTGGAATGATAATTTAGTCCAATATCTATTTCTGCACATTTAAAGACATTTAACAATTAGAATTCAACAGGAAACACGTTAATATTGATAGCAGAGTACATTTTACATCTTTTCTGATGTTTATTTGTTGAGAATTTAAAAATTTTTTTTAAAGAATTTACTATCTTTTCTAAAGACGGGGATTTTTCGATGTTTCATTCCAAAAGGAGCTAAATCCAAAAATATTCATAAAAATATTAAAACTAGGTCAATTATGACAAAATTTTGCACTGATGATGATGTAGACTAGTGGCCGCAACATGTGCTTTGAAATCCTATTACACAGCTTTCGGGAATGTGGTTAAATGAACAAATCCTAAATGACCATAGTGGATTTAGCTCCTTTTGGAATGAAACCGTTTTGGATTTAGCTCCCTTTGAAATGAAACCTAGATTTGTAACAAAATTTTGTCAACTTTCAAAAAACTATTTTTAAGGCAATATGGTGCATTTGATTCCCATGTCTGAGATGCATATATTTATCTGTAAAAATCAATTTCGGTCAAAAATGGATTTAGCTCCTTTTGGAATCAAGTTTTTCATATATATATATATATATATATATATATATATATATATATATATATAGTCTTCTTGTGATGATGATGAAATCTTTTGTTATAATGTACTTCTACATAATTATATGTGTTTTCACAGTCGTATTTATTAATATCAAGGTAGCACAACCGCTCTATTTCCTCATTATTTTCACGTCGAAATTATTATAATTGTGACACTTTTGCATGTAAAGTCATGTATAGCTTTTGAAAATAAAGTTGCTGTGAAGTACTATCAACAGGATAAAACATGTGATACGTACTATTTATTTCTGCTTGTTGTTAAAAATATTTCCTCACTTAAAGAAGAAACATTTAGAAAAGTATACTGTATTCTTTTGTTTCTTTTGTGCCATACGTTAATTTACAATGGAATAATGAACATAAATAAGCATCAAAAGAGATCTACATGTTGATACGTTGGATAGCCTTATCGAAATAAGGCTATCAACGTCATACGATCACCTGGAAAACAAAGAAATTTGATGTTCTCGTTTACATAAGGGTCCTATGTTCAGCATGCGTTTGAGCTTACCCGTATATTTTCAAAAAAAGTTGTAAAATTATACTGCGAGAGATCTTCCAATATAGGCTACGTGCGTGTATACTCATATGTAACCAGTACGAGTATATACATTCAAGATTTTCATATCGGTGCAAAGTGAGAATTTTTTCAGAATAGAAGGCTTGGATTTTCTTATAAATAACTAGTTTTTCGTCGTCATTTACAATCACTTTATACTACCCAGTGACCAAATGACGGATTCATTCAACTAATTTGGTTTTTTTTTAATTCCTCAGATAATTTTGTTATGAGTTTACTTATGTTTATTTAATAATGACTTTTTATGAAACACATAATTCTCATCAAACGGAATTCATGTCATGAACTATATGTTAACATAGAAGGAAAGTAGAAAAATTAGAGATATGGAATGGGGAAAATTTGATCGATATCGGATAGACAATAAGAAAATTCAGAGTTTTAACAGTTGAAGTCACTATGGATATAGACATTTCAAATTGGCGAATTTGTAATGTCACTTTTTCATTATTTTGTTCCAACATGCAAAATGACTTAAATACCACATTTCTAAATTTAAAAGTAAACAGACTCTCGTTATTTTTGGCGGTTCTAATATATTTTGAGTACTGTCTAGAGGGAAAGGGGGGTTAGGGCCGGGAATTATTCCCCCGCCCCCGCCGCCTGCCTTCACAAAGCAATGCTTTTGCATGTAGGTTTCCACATGCAATCATTGATTCTTCCCAATATAGGCCCCCTCGCAAGACCCCCCCCCCCCCACTAAAAATCAATCAATCAATAAAATAAAATAAAGATTTAAAAAAATAGAGAGGGGGAATAGATTACATGAAATGATTGTGAAGTATGACCATGTATAATAAGCTCCTTTCGCTCTAAGATGAACATTTTCAACAAAAATAAATAAAAATTTGCTTGCTCATTCGCAGATTAATGGTCGCAGTGTTTATTGTACTCTGTATATCCTGTCTAACACAAGGCTCCCGAAGTGGTAGGGAGGGGGCAGGTTCCTTTGAAGTATTAACACCTTTATGAAAAATACTTTAGCCCTCCAAGATACACATTTTCAACGTTCATAAGATCTAAAATGTCTCACTCGGTCGCTACGCTCCCTCGCATACTAATAGATGCAGTTTTTCTTAGGCCTGTAGTAAAAATATAGAAAACCATTCCATGTAGGCATGCAACTGTTGGGCAGGGGTTTTCCTCTTTAAATTTGGAGAAGGCAAACCCTAAAAAAACAACAACATATATTGCAATTCATAAATTTTGAAGTTAATTGATGTAGTGTCGTCCAAAATCTCTCTGTATACCGTAATCGCCCAAAGTGAGGGAGGGCAGTGAGAGAGAGGAGTGATACAAAAAATTAATTTCGCCACCGCCCCCCCCCCCCACAAGACAAAAAAAAGAAAAGATTTATCACTACAACGATGCATAAGTTTTCGAGTACAGTTTATGTATTGTGTACAAAGTACTCTAGATGGTAATATTTCAATACTAAATTACTAAGAGATCATTTTATCCCTCGATCGCTTCGCTCTCTCTCTCTCTCATGATAACACAGTTGAAACTCTATAAAGTATCTTCTGTAAACTGATAAGTTTGAAGTAGACAGCATTTCACCTTTGTGTTTAAAAGTGTTCCTTAATGCAAAAAAAAAATCAACATCATGATTATGTCGACAAAGATGTTGTCGACAAAGATCGAATGTTGTCGACATAATATTCAAGTGTTACTCACAAATATACGGATTCGTCGGAAAAGTGTTCCGAAAATCCTTTAAAAACTTGAGACCACCGGTGAAACTTTCCGTCGTAGTTTGATGCGCGTGAGTCCTGTCTTTCACACAAAAAAAAAGAAAAAAAAGAACACCAACATTCCTAATCGGAGAAGACTCTTTCTGCCATGGGTGTCGATCCCGTGGGGGGGGGGGGGGGGGGGGGGGGGGGGGGGGGGGAATGGGGTATATACATATATATATATATATATATATATATATATGTATAGAAGATTTGAAATGCGGGATGGCCTTTATTATCATCCCCACCCCCCCCCCCCCACCCCAATATTTTGGGATTTAAAAAAATAAGAATTATGATGCATTAAGTTAAAACTAATAATCATCTCAACTCATTATGTTTGATCTTGAAATACCATGGCATTCTTTAATGATTAGTAAAGAAATAAGAAATGCCATAAATTCAGTGCGGAAATATCGAAGAAAATTCGTTCGCTCGCATTGTTATTCTCAATTAAGGGGTTCGGCGTAGATCCATGCATTCCTTCTTTTCATTAAAAACCATTTTGGGATGCTCTAAAATGCAAGTGTTATAGACAGATTTTTGAAAAAGTCCCGTGTGGGAGGGGGATACCCCTTCCCACACCTTCCCACCGCTCGGTAGCTTCGCTCCCTCGCCGGTCATCCCCCCCCCCCCCCATCATGAACACGGATCGACACCCCTGCTTTCTGCATAAGTATATTTTGTGGAAAATGTAAAATAATTGATATTTTATTTGATTTGATGAGTGTTGTTTTGACAAGTAAATTGTGTTTCTTATCAGCAGTTTCGAACCGCAGTATAATACGTTTAAAAGGTTTGGGTACTGGTGGCATAGGCGCCGGAAGCGGGGGGGGGGGGGGGGCAGGGGGGGGGGGCAGTCGCCCCCCCAAACGAAATCACGTGATTATGTTAGAAATTATAATAGCTGATGTGCTGTAATTTCCTTGTGTATAACACACGCTACCCCGCTAGCAAATACATGTGACTCGTCTCAGGCCTAATGAGTGATGATGCAAGACAATGGATAATAATTGCACTTTAAAAGAACGCAAAATATAATTGTCTTCTTTTTTCTCTACTAAACCTTGCGCTACTGAGAAAGCTTTCAAGAAATATGTATAATTTTTTTTTTAACTGCGTGTTCGATGGCGGGGGGGGGGGGGTTAGCACGTAGTAAGCATAGCACAATTTCGAATGCCTTGTCAAAATCCCTTTGAGGTGCCCCCCCCCCCGTGTTTGCCCCCCAAATGAAGGGTTTCGGCGCTCCCTTACTGATATATGCTATCATTAAATAGAATGACAGTTAAGCGATCAACACTGATAATTACTAACACATTTATTCTTTTATTTTTCCATTTCTTTATCTCTAACCAATTCCTCCAATTTTTTTTACAATTTCTTGTTTACTCTTCTTTCTCAAAATTTAACTACCAGTATATGTCTCTCCGACTTTCCCCAGTCTCTACATGCTCTTCTCTTAAATGTTTCCCGTATTTTTGGCAAAATTTGTCTGCGCCCCCCCCCCCCCTTCATCGTGCCAAATATTACGCAGTGAAACGCCTTTACATGCACCACTTTTCTTCCCTATACATAATTGTTTTACATTGAACTCATTTATAAATTGGCTATTTTTGATCTTGTATTTTACTTCCTTATTCTGAAATTCATATTTATCAAATATACCCATTTTCCTGCAAAAGTAATTGATATCTAACTATATAAGCTTTTTAAAATGTGTTATGAAAATCCAAACGTTTGATAAGATAAAGTTTCCATGTTAAAGCAAGAAACCTTGTTTTACATATAGTTGTATTGCAAATTATTACATGTTTTTTTGTTGTTTGGTTTTGTTGTTTGGTTTTTTTTTTTTTTGGTTTGGGTTGTTTTGTTGTTGTTGTTGTTTTGTTTTTCTTTGTTTGTTTGTTGTTGTTGTTGTTGTTGTTGTTTTTTTGTTTTTTTGTTTGTTTTTTTTGGGGGGGGGGGGGGTTGTGTGTTTTTGCTTAAGAGGGGTCCATGGAGTGCAAACATTGATCTCGCCCCGCTGCTGAGATATAGGGGATAGGGCATATGCAGGAGCCTGGGAATGATTTTGTTACTGGGGGTGCGGTGAGAAAAAAAAAAAAAAAAAAAAAAAAAAGGTCCTCACTGTTTGGGGGTCTCTTTTTAACTCCAAAAATCTTCCGGTGCCACTGGCTCAATAATTTTCCTTTACCCCTTCGATCTTTGATAACTGTCGAAAATGCTACTACGAGCAGACTACCATGATTTGTAATCATCGTAGAGAGGGTTTGAAATATGAAATGAACAAAACCTACATAATTTGCATTAATTATATATTCATCTGCATGATTTCTTCTCGAAAATCGTCTGCGATGGTTTACCTATACATAGGTTAGGAATTTACATTCATAATGCACTAAAGAATAATATTTAGACATAATTCAAAAATCATAAAAACGCCCCAAATCCGCTTTAAAAACGTGCCTGAAAAGTAACTTTAAACCTATTTTAACATTTGAAAAACAATGCTCATGGTTTTATTCATAACATTACCTTTTTAAAAATGTATGTTTCCGAAAATCATCACAGAATTGCATTCTAACCCACTTTTTGACCAATTGACAACGGACTATCTAGAACACACTGAAATTTGTTAGACCGTAATAAAAGACTCAATTGTACCATTGTCCATTAGCTGCTGTGTCTGTTTTTAGTTGTTACTATTTCTCTCTCTCTCTCTCTCTCTCAGAATGCTGCTATGATAATGCAGGGGAGAAATAACCCACTGGCCTTAAGGATAATTTATCAATATCTACAAACCCACTCTTTTCCCAAAAGTCCTTTTTCAGGCTACGACTCCTCATTTAAAAAAAAGTCTCACTTTCCCTGGGTAACACTGATCCATAAATGAATACATGCCTAAGACATGAAACGATACTCAATTAAGCAATGCATAAAGAAATATGTACAATTTAAACAGTCTTTTAATTGCAATCATCATGATAATACACATAAAACGGCTTGTCACAAATAAATTCACACATATCATTTTGCATTATGCTTTTAGCATTAAGTACATCACTTGTTGTGCAAAAAAGCTTGCAAGTGCCAAATTCATAGTCTGAAAAGAGCATAACTAAATAAAAATTAGCCACATTTCCGTTAAAAATAAGCAAAAGATCGGCAAAGGTTTTTCTCAAAACACAAAATACTCTATGGTATGGTAGGGTTAGGATTCAAGCGGGTTAAAATCCTCTTTCTAGATAATACCATATTTTTAGCAAGGGTATCATTTTACATTCTTATCCAACTATATTACATGTATATCTATTATGCAAAAGTAGAAAATCACTCTAGAAATTTGGAGTTTGGACACAATTTTAGTTATCTTTCTTAAATAATGTCAGACAGGACAATAAGATATATTAGATAATAATAATAATATTCTGTTTTTGGATACCCTATATCACATTATGACATGACGTTTCTATGCGTTTCCAAAAACCTTTGGAAATTATTAGCTTCGGCAACTGTCATCGGAAAACAAGGCATGTCAATATAAAAATCCAGTCATTACCCATTTAAAGGAGAATAGAAACTCTGGGGAAAAATCAATTTTAATGAAAAGAGAGGATAGAGAGCAGCAATTTGAAAAAAGTTCCATCAAAATCGGTTACGAAATGAGAAACTTATGAAAGTTTGAAAGGTCTCAATTTACTTTCTATGGCGATCCTCAAATTGGCAATGTTGCTTTAAAATGACAGGTTTAGTAGTATTCAAAAAAAAAAAAATCTACTCAAAATTTCATATTTTCCCCATTATCTCTCAAGGTGCAGCTTGAGCTTGCCTCCTTCTTAGCTCAAGATATATCATGGGAAAATGTATTTGACACAACATATCTTGAGTTCACAAAAGACAAGCAGCATCTTTAGAGATAACAGAGAAAATATGAAATTTTGTGTACAAAACATATTGAGAGTTGTACTACTAAACCTGCCATTTCGAAGCAACATTGCCAATATGAGGATCCCCATAGAAAGTAAATTGAGACTTTTTAAACTTTCATAACTTTCTCATTGTGTAACCGATTTTGATGGAACTTTTTTAAAATTGCTTCTCTCTATCCTCTCTTTTCATTAAAATGGATATTTCCCCAGGGTTTCATTCTCCTTTAAAACCTGGGTTGAGTGAGATGATTGAAGATAAAATGCCTTGTCTACATATGCACCAGGCCAGGATTTGAACCCTCAACCTTGGGACTGAGAGCCAAGTAAATGAACAACTATGCCACAGTGAAAGAGAAAGAAGATGCCACATAACATATCCAACACATTTACACTACATTTGCAAGATATCTTACAGAACAATGTCCAGTAAATAAATACCCTGAACATACTTTCAAAACTTCATCCTGCAAGTGTATAAAATTGGACCAAAATGTTTTGAAAATTTCAAACCTTACCTTGTATGAAATAGAAATCATTTTCCAGAATGTTCTCTTACCATAAATAGCTGGAACTGACTCGGTACAATATGAAAATACATTATCATTACACATGCACAAGGACAAGTTCACTTTCTTTCCATATACAAGAAAAATAGGTATGATAAAGAAAAAATATAAATATATCTGTGTTAAAACTATAACATGTAATCAGAAATTGACAACTACAGCCATTCAGAAGTACAGAAAATGCCTGCACTTTCTGTTCAAGAAAAAGGAGCAACTACTGAAGCAAAATAAAATTCAATACTTTGTAACACTAACACCTGACAAAAATAAAAGAATACAGAAGCACATTACAATGAATCAAACTCAAAGTACACTACTACATCTTCCCCCACCCCCATCCTCCAACCCCCCAAAAAGCGTTCCCCCAATATTGATATAAATGTCATATAAAATAGACAAAGGTTGGGTAGCCATATCAAACTGGACTTCGTCAAGCCTAATGTGAAATCTGAAGTTGTTTTTGGCATCCCAACATTCTTTGTCTATTTCATATTACTGTTACATTTTAAGGTCAGTAGGGTAATTGGCTGTGTAGGTCAAGTAGGATTCTTGATCACTTAAATGTGACATTTTTCATTCATTAAGGCCCTAGAATCAAATTAAACATGTTCAATTATGTACATTCAGTAAAAGAAAACTTTCATTTTCAAATCATTTACATATAACTTTCAAAACTGTGCAAAAGGTCATCTGGAAAACTGTTCCTTATCAAACTGAAATTTAGAAGAATTCTTGGTTAAAGGTGGTGTACTCTGATTATTACAACTCTTATAAGTTAAGACTTCTTCCAATATCCTTAACAATACAATACATTCTGACTTTGAACTTGGCTGTGCATGCAAGACATTAATTAACATGTACATGTAGAAAATTGATAAGTGTTGCCCATCACAACGGAAATCTTAAATAGGCAGACATCATATGATCATAAATTTGAATTTAAGAATGCACAAAGAAGTACCTAAGCAGCCTGAATCCCAAGGACTGGCCTCAACAGAAATAAAATACTGATGAGAAACACAGAGCACAACAGATTGTTGCAATAGCAGTACAAAATTGCTTTAGAAGATAATATAACAACAAAAATGAACAAACAAATATTCCAAATAACTGATGAGTCGACAGAGACTTTGCAACTTCCTAGTTGATTCAAGGTCCATGAGGTCAAAGGTTGTTCAGTGCTGAGAAAATCAGCCTTAAAGACCTTCTGACAACCTTCTGACTGGAACAAAAGTCCACAAGATGACAAGAAGATGATAAGTAAGTCTCTTACTTTGACCGTCTGATACACTAGTCAGAAGCTTTGCAAACAAGCATTTTAAGGGACCAAATTTCCTGTTCAATAGACGACCTTTGGTTAAACAGACAACCACCCATCTTTCAGCTTAATGTGCAGACTGTCAAAACATTAGGAATATGTTCCCACTGAAGACAAATTATTTGCTTTGTGCGATTCCATCAAGACTAAAGGCAAAGGATGACATCAGCTAAGTTGAAATATTATACAAACTTTACAGAAATACTGTTTGAAGTTAAACTAAGTTTTCTACTACAGGCCTGTGAATGGGGTTTCACAAAAAGAGCGGAAAAAAGCTGAAAGTTTCCGCCGCCATGATTCTACCTATTATCATACAATACATGTATGACCACAAGCCAGCAATTTCTATTGCCACAACACACACAAATCACATCATTGTACACACAGACATTGTCACTCACCACAAAAAAGTCCCATAGTCACCTCCAAAAATCCGTCTAAAAAGCCTAATTCCACTGTCAAAATGCGGAATCGGCGCTATATTTCCAAAGCACACGGGGCTTAAGTCCGATACTAGGAAACAAGTTCACCGAAAAAGCGTTAAAAATCAAGAAATCAGCGGTTTTGAGGGGAGTTTTTTTGCTTATCGCAAGCTACGAGTATGATGGTATTGGCAAAAAACAAATGAAAATCCAAAACCCCCGTACCTGCCGATGCATTGACTTCATGTACAAAGTTGAATGCAAGTCCCGACTTGCCTTCATTCGACCGAATGCGCCGCGCGCAACGCCCGCGATGAACAACCGATAAAATAGCGGAAATAGCACACAGGAAAAAAGCGGAAATTGAATCGGGCAGAATAATAAAAAAAAAGCGGATTTCCGCTAAAAAGCGGAGATTTCACAGGCCTACTACTAAGATATCAGTGCAAGAAATGCCTTCTATCATGAATCACTTCATACGTAGAACTACAGAGGACATTTCTAACATGCCTTCCTGAACTGTCTGGTAGCCTAAAAATTATAATTTCCAACATGAATTTCAACATTTTGTCTCACTGTTCTGTTGCTATCATCCAGTGCCTATAATCCAATAGTGAAGTATTTGTGTACATGTGCATGGCAGGCAATCCATTTCATGTCCAAAGTTCATTTGAATGACATTATCAACAACTAAATTAGGCAAGAATAACATTAAATGTCAGGTGGTGGGACTGTCTCCATAGCAAATTGGTAATCAAGTCATGGATAATTGCCACAAACAAAGCATGCATAACACACAACATACATCAAGTAGAAGAACAAAGGCATATACATGTGGTTATTTTTTATTTATAATCCAACTGTAACAAAAATGTTCCATGAGGAAAATGCATTTAAGTCTTGTTGGAAATGGCAGATGACTGAACTCTGGATGGTGTTTTAATGAACCCCTCTCCTGTTCCATGAGTGTGCTTAGGAAACATATGCCAAAAACAACCCTGTCCCTCAAATAGGATGCTAAATGCAGGTCCCATGTTCAGGAGATCCATACCTTAAAAATGTTAGAAACCCACTGCATTTCTCATAGAGAACAGGGTGAAATTCCAGTGAAGTGTTAACTTGGATATCCCCTACCATCCTAATATTCAAATAAAAGAGAGAGAAAAAACTAGTTGAATCGGTTTCCCTATTTCCTTCCTAGGCACACGTAATTGTACAATGACTTACAATGATAAAAAATGCATTTCTAATTTCGACGAAATTCAAAACTTCAAAATGTGCATAATTCTTATGACCTTCAGACTATTCATTTTTGTTTCCGAAATATACATTTTCATAAACTTCTAATAACCCTACGTACAAGAATCTGGATACTGCTACACTTGATATAAAAAGATATAACTTTCAGACTTTATGCTGTAATTCTGCTATGAAGTTGAAACATGTTACATTACTACCCGTATATAATGGTCCTTCCAAAAAGTTGATGTATATTTACAGAACAGATAATGCAACAATGCTTTTTGAGCCTTGTGTTGTAATACATCAACAATATGGCTAGTATGGCAGAATAATGTTGTAAGTACTACCAGCACATTCTTCTTAGCTCTTATAATACCTGAAATATGGAGTGAAAATTCACAACCAATGTACCATGTGTATATCATATCTTTATTCTCCAAATAGACATTTTTATACTTTATTGTAGAGAATTAATGTAGCACTGGGTTACATCTAGTTTATGTTTATGTATGTTGTGTATGTTTTCTTTTCACACAAATAGTGGAATTTTGAGACATATGCCATTAACAAAACAAGTGACCACATATGAGAATATAAAACATTGAGATGCCATGTTAACACAATAATATCAAAAGATAATATCAAATCTTTCTCTGATTCATAAGACCATTTAGAATAGCATACTTTAAAATTTCCTGTATCAAAGTGACAGAAACAGTAGTTAAAGGTATTGTGCAGTAGTGGTAGCAAAAAGAAAATTGGCATGAAACTGACTAAAAATAATCTCATATTGTCCAGCTTGCATAAAAAAGATACATGCGTGAGATCATCTGGTATTCCACTAATGATTTCCGGTGACTTTCAGTAAAATAATTGAAATGATCACATATCAAATGCTACCTTCTGCGCTACGCTAGGGCCACTCACGCTGATCATTCCCCGCACAGCGGTGCACAGCGTTTTGTACACGTGCCGCGTAAACGAAAATCTCATTAGTTTTACACGTGTGTGAATAAAGTACGACGCCCACGTACAAAACTTGATGTTTATTTCTTTAATATTTTAGCCATTTCTTAACCAATTTTTCTCAAATGTCACCTATGTTTGAAATTAATCATTTTACATCAGTACATGTAGTAATTTTCATTCCAGCTGCCAAAGTAATTAAATCTCCAAAGCGCCCTCTTTCCCACTACTGAAAACTACCTTTAAACAATCAGGAGCTAACTTTCATTCAAACAATTCTGAAATACAATTTCATGATTGATTATGCAAGTATTATGCATGAATATATTTAGGGTAGTTGAGTGATTTTCACTGCTCAGCAAGTTTTAAGCACCAACGAGAGTATACAATGTCTGCAATTCCTCTGCAAAAGACAGAGAAGGGTTTTAAGATTATGCTACTTTGCAAGTTATTGAGATATCATATCCCACTTCTACTCCACAGGCACAAATGTGGTGCTTTCAGGGTAAGCAACCTGGTACATAACTTCAGTCATTATACTTTTTGGGGGGGGGGGGGCAGTGAATATTTGAGGGATAAAAGGGCACTGTATTAACATTGACATCATGAGAGTTAGTGCTCTTGCACCTCTCCTTACAATTTAGCATGATTAACTTACAAGTGAAAAGATAAATATCCAAACCTTTACAACCAGATTCATGAGGCTAGTTAACATTCTCACATAATAAAATAGCAATATACAACCTGTGGATATTTTTACAGTTTCAATAAAACTTCTCTCACATCCAATCTATTGATTACATCTACAGAGTACAAGTGATGATACACACCTCTTGTGTCAAAGGCAAGCCATATTTGAATATCTTAAGTGAATAATGAGTTCTGGTAAAGAATGGGAAAAAATTGGAAATTTTCTCACTCCTTTTATTCCTTTTTGGAAAAGTATCATAGTAGCAATGTCACAAGAAAAGGATTGCTCAAAAAATGCCCTCATATTTCCAAATTTTACTAGAAATAATATAAAACTTAAAAGAAATTTTGATGCCTTATGTGCACTGAATTCCCATAAAACCATATACATGTAAGTAGGCATGTTTTTCACTCTTTGTGCTTTTCAACAAGATTGAGTAAATTTATCATCATTATGATGATTCCAAAACCCTAATCATACCTTCTCCTCCAAGCTTCATATAAAATCCTCTGGATTTGAATAAATGCGTTGATGCATTCCCTTACTTGGTACCTGTCACTCCGTAGGATAGTCTGCAGGTCATAAGGTCAGTTGGTAATGACATCATAAATGTAAAACACAACCATCTATGGCAATACCAAGATTTTCTGTCCTTTATGCTTCATATATATCCTTTGGTTTTTAAATCATGTCTTTGATGCACCCCCTACCTGGTATCTGTGACTCTGTAGGGCCACTATGTCAGTTCTCAGGTAATTTGGTGATGTCATTTCTGTGACCTTCCATCTGCTTGACTAAGTCTGCCACACATAGATACAGGACCTTCTTCAAGCTCAATATAAATCATTTTATTTCTGGTAAATGTCTGTGAAGTATCCACTATCAGTGGCTTTGCAGGACACTTTGTAAGTCTTCAGGTAAGTTTGTGATGATGGCATCCATATGTGCTCCTAGCTGCTTGATCAACTCTGGCTTCACCAAGATACTGTTGTCCCGGACACTGGCCTGCAAAGCCAAACAAAAGCAAATATTTGTTTTATATATTCTTCACTTTTTGTGGGCAAATCTGTAAATAATATAACATGAGTGGAACTGAAGTAGAAAATAGCAGATCAGAGAGAGATTCAATTTAGATGAATTTATGCATGCATAGATATCCTGAACACACTAAAACTCAAAGACCATATGGTAGTCTGTACTCGTAACAGAGATGTTACACAAATGTGATTAGGCTGTGCATTTGCTCTTGGCTTTATATCATCAAGGATATAGGGTTAGACTGGGGTCGAGAATGGAAGTTTTGGGCAAGGCTAAAATGTAATGTTGGGTTTAGGGTTGAAGTCAGGAATTCAACTTGTGTTAGGAACTGACAATAGAGCAACTGTTGCTAAAGAGCTTGTCCTAAATTCCTTTGTGACATTTGGTATTTCCCACAGCACTAGGGTTGAGAATGGAAGTTTGGGCTTGCTAAGATGTAATGTTGGGTTCAGGGTTGAAGTCAGGAATTCAACTTGTGTTAGGAACTGACCACAGAGCAATTGTTGCCAAAAAGCTTGTCCTAAAATCCTTTGTGACATTTGGTATTTCCCACAGCACCTGGTATCACAAATATATCGGAGATTGGATTATGGATTGCAATATTCTCTTAATTCATAGCAAATATCTGGAGCAATTCAAGTGAATAAATGATCAGCAAAGACATAAAGACAGGAGAGTATGAAGTCAACCAGCTTACCATCTTCTCTCGGAGCTTCAGCAGGAGATCGACGACCTCCACCTCTTGCTTGTCTTTGGCCCAGTCGGCAATGTCTGCCTCACAGAGAGCCTCTAGGTGAAGCGCTGATAGCTTACAGTTCACCTCCTCCTGTCGCTGCTGGAACCAACCCTCAAAGTTCTTTGATCTGAAGAATTTCCTGCAAAATAGATGATTGTCAAGATGTTGAATTCAAACAGAACAGAATTATAGGAAAATTTAGTGATTTATAATTCAAACAAGAAAGGGAAATATAAGATTTTATATTCAACAGGGATTTATTGAAATATTTAAATTGATTAGTTCTTCAATTGCACAGTCAATTTTTTGTTTCAAAATGGCTACTGCATCAACATGGAACCAGGTGATATTTCATAAAACTTCTTATACATGGCTGCTTATAATATTGCTCTTATCGAGTCAGAGCAATGTTTGAAAAAGAATCAAACTCAGCCTGATAATAACAACACAAAGAGCATTGAAAAAAATTAGTTTTTTAACAGGTAAACTCTTAGTCCACCTTTGTGAAAAGAGACAAGTATAAATTGTAGATAAAATGACATCTCTATGAGCGTAGTCCAGGACTGGGATATACTTACTTGTAGAGTCCTACCCAGTCTCCCTTGAGCCCTGAGGTGAGCTGGGGTCCAGAGTGCTCCAACGTCTTCAGAAACTCATCTGCATCAAATGGCTTTAACCTTGGGGGATGCTGAATAGTACACAGAAAACATTGAATGCTTGGGACTGTTTTATTGGCATGCTGATTTACAGATCACAAGTCATTTGGAGATTCTTCAGCTTATTATGATCTCTTTTTAATCATTAAGGTTTGTTCACATATGCAGAGGTAAACCGCCTCAAATGAAACCATGGCGATTTTCAAGCGCACCGTGCTTCACATTTCTGTATCTTATTACACACAGGTAAGTGGGTACGCCTAGGACCTTTGTTGCGTCATGCATCCCAAATTGCAATTTGATTAATACACCAAAAAAAATGCTGCAGTTTTTTTTCTGAGGCTGTCTACTGCTGCATATGTGAACAAGCCTTTATGGTTACATAGATCATCATTTTATTAAACTGTGAGTACTGAGCTTCTGTGATGACTGTAAAGCCAGTGTGTACAGGAAAACTCGCTACCATCACTCAATATCAGGCACAATTGACAATTTTTATAACCTATACATGTAACATGGAAAAACTTCCAAATGTGACCCCACAGAAGGAAACAGACAATAAATCTTTTCCAAGCACCAAACTGAAAGTTTTCAACATCTTTATATATGTCTTGTAAAAACAACAAATGAGATTTGTTCACGCAGGAAGATTACAATTTGAGCAATATGTGATATAATGTCTACGGGATCTCCCATGCTAGCCTATATTTCCACTAACCTTCCAGGGAGAGATATTCCTTTGTAGTGGCATGAGGCTGGCAACGTATCTTTCCAGTGGGATCATGAAGCTCTGCGTCAGCTCAAGGAGATGCCTCCGAAGCATGGCATCCTGGACTTCTGTAGGTCTTCTTGTCTGCATACCCTGTAAAACACCATCAAGAAAAGGTGTTTATTTAGCTGCATGTTCCTGTTGATAAGCGGAGGTGCAATAGGGGTTCCAACAGGTGTTGTGGTCTTGTGGATAAGTCACCAGACTGTGAATAACAGGGTATGGGGATTGAATCCCTGCCACAGCACTAACATCCTTTTGCAAAACATGAATCTGCATTTGCAAAACCCTAATATTTGCCTCTAATATAAACAATTATTGGTAAGCATGGGGAGAGATCAACTCAAATTTCATATGAATTAGTAATATCAAGGATATTAACATTTAAAGAACAAAGGAGTTGAAATTGAAGAGGTCACTCTGAATTTTAGGTTATTTATTGCACTCAGAGCCCTGCAAAGGTCAAGCCCTAGTACTGAGACATGCTACAATGTATTCCTATCCAACCAAACAAAATGAATTTTCACTCAACTCACCTTTGCTAACCTCTTGATGATGTTCTTGTCCTTGTTCAGGAATGGCTTGTACTGTGTGTAGACACCTACAAAAAAATAACATGAACTTCTCATGTTACATAACAGCCATGCCACTGAGATAAAATGAACCATAAAATAAGGAGTAGAATGAACACGCCACAAACAAATCAGAAACATGATTGATGATTGAAGTATCATTGTGTAAATATAGTGCAATAAAACTGGTTACTTTGGGAAACATATTTACACTCACTTCCTAAAACAATACAAAATCTTGTCAAGCAAAGCAAAACTGTAATTCATTGTAATTTTGGTAAGCCCTCCCTCCCCCCCCCCCCATCCCCCCCCCCCCCAAAATCATATTTCTATCACTTGAATAGATTAACACTAAGATACCTGGGGGTGTTTCATAAAGCTGTTCGTAAAGTTACCCATGACTTTACGAACGACTTGAATATGAAGTGCCAGATAGGATGCCCAAAGTTTTTCCTGATGTTTTAACAAAGTTTGACTGTATTTCCAATAACCTCAATTAAATCATGGCAAAAAATACACTTTGCATTAAAATGTTTGTTATAATAAGAATGCTAATCTACATCTGCACAGTTCAACTTTAGTTGATGCAGTTAAAAATGATTGAGCATCCCATTTGGCTTGTCATATTTAAGTCGTTCGTAAAGTCATGCGTAACTTAACGAACAGCTTTATGAAACACCCCCCTGTAATTCTGAACGCCTGAAAATTTTCTTTTGAAGTCGGACAATGTGCATGAATAACTAGAAGTGAAAAAAAAAAAATCATTCACTTGGTCAGCATGTAATTTTACTTTGATTTCCCTTTATCTTTACATCACTATCAAAAATTGTTACCATTGGATTTCAAGTAACAATCTTTCTTGTAGTACTTGCCTGGCTTGGACTCTAGGGTTTTGATACTCCCTGGCTTCTTTGGTTTCAGAGCTTTGGAATTCTTATCTCCTGTTAAAAACAAACAATGGTATATACATAATCAGAAGTGAACATTGGACACTAACTAGATTCTTCAAAACTATGAATAAGCAAGAACATCCACAAGTATTACCTGACTTGATAGAAAACACTTTATTCTTAAAAACAATTATTACACAAGAAAATACAATATTGCAATCCATGTCATGTAGAAATGATTTTGTAACACATGCTTGGACAGCATAAATAACTTCTTCTTACTAACTTCTGGAATATATCACAAAAATTGCAGCCATGAACTCCCTTGTGTTTTCTTTTGTTTTGAAGATTGCTGATAAATCTTTACACAGCAGATATCAAATGTACCCTTTATAATTGCCCATCGATAAGATGAAAAGAAATGTATTGTTTCCTCATTCAATCTATTACATCCACATCTACATATACATAAAGACGTACATGTACAGTAGCAGTAGAAGTAGAAGTAGTAGTAAGACTTGGATTAACTTGTTAAGCACAAGGCTAATGTGCCACAATGTCAATGTCTGTAGTATGTCAGAGAATGATCAACTTCTTACCATACAGGGGTTCTCCTATCCGTACTATGTGTGGCCAATGCTGCAACGTCTTGGCAAAGAATGGGTTTGTGACTCCAAGAATTACTGAAGGCCTATAAGAGATAGAAGATCAAATTACAGGGCACTTACATTTGTAATTTACAATCAAGAAATATCTCACTATATACATACAACATACAATTAAGTGGTTTCTTTAAAATTACTTATGCATTGTAACAACCAACTGAACAAAATAAACAAAAGATATTGCCATCAAGCACTTGTTTGTATAATCTATAAATAATACAAGCATTCCATGTAATTGATCAATGGCTGTATCCCACACAATTTTCCACTAATTAAAAAAAATGAAATAATATGCTCTGTGGGAGCTCAGTTGCAACTCAGTCATGCAAGAGCAACTCATAATATGTTCCCTACATAAATGGGGTTTTCCCTTCTTAAGTTTGCAATAAAAGGAATATTTTGAATTAGTGTGTAAACAAAACAAATAAATAGAAGCAGGACCATGACATCACATTCACAGGACAATTTGCAAATTGGTGTTTTACTGATTGCTAAGCTTGATCACTTTCAACAAATAAAATTCATGTTGAAAAATGACTTTCTTGAATTAGATCTGTATCACAGATATTTATATCAATTTTAAAGATAGAACATGGAGTATTCCATGAAACCCCCTCCTAGGTGTACTTACGGTGCTTGCGTCCTCGTCGTGTACTCCTTGAATTCACTGTCATGGATGGTGAAGTAAGGTCTGAAGTCGGACATGAACCTCAGAGGTGATATCATACTGACCAGTGCATGGACAGTATCAGCACACATACCAGGCCCTGGTGCCATCACCACTAATGTCTGAAAAAAGATGGATGTATAATATCAATTAGGAATAGCAGTTTACCATAGTGCTGTCAAAGCAAGAGTGCTCATGTGTGAGAGTGGACAGACACAAGATACTAAACCAAGCTAGGCAGGGAGCCATACGAGTTAAAGAAAAATCATACACTTCTAAAAAGATGAAACAAATAATCACATTCTATTCAAAACGACTGCACCAGGGGAGCGTTTCATCAAGCGTTATGTCAGTGATTTTTACCGACAACTGTTATAAGCTACTGAAATCCTTGCATCTGATTGGCTGAGAGCAAATTTGTCAGTAAAAATCACTGACAAAACGCTTGATGAAACGCTCCCCAGTTAGCATCTATGCTTAAATACAGCATGTGCAATTCATATGAGAACTGCCACCTACAGTGTGCAGGGCAATACCTCAGAAATACTTCAAAATTAAACTCTTGCAAAACGACACAGATTCTCTTTCAAGACACATCTAATTCCATTTGAGAAGGGGGTGTCCCCTAAATGCATGTGAGGGGGTGGTGCAAGCACTGATCCAATACCCACCACTATAACTATCTGCTCACAATAGCTATGAAATATAGGTTGATTCCAGATCAGATTTTAGGACACATACTCAGTTGACAATTGCTCTGTGGTCATTCACTACACTTACTACATGTACTACAGTGCGTCCCAGAAAAAACGAAACCCTAAAACAAAGGGTTATTGTGACCACACTATGTGCTCTATGACAATAATTATCTATTTTCCAAAAACAAGAACTATTATGCTTTTAAATGATACCTCGATGGCATCCATCTGTACATGCTTTACCGAGCAGCAGCATTTTGAAAATGACATGTAAAAACTTAGTTGTTCCAGATTTGGGTAAAACCGTGAAAACGTTATTATCACATGCGAACATGACACAAGGGGAAATACCAGCTTTAAGAGATATGATACGTGAAATTCCTTCGTGTGATGACATGCATTTAATCAGAAATTCATAAATCACGGGTCAATACCAATTTCCAGTGGTGGCAGGGGTGTACGCCCCCCAAATTTCCTAAATCAATAAATATCCCTCAAAAGAGGTCCCTCCTGTGATAGAAAAGGTGCCCCTTGATATTTGTCTGCCTTATGTGCCCTTTCAACCTTGTATTTCCTTTTGATGACGATGAAAAGTGCCACTAACTTTACTTTTATGAAAAATAGCACCTTTCTGTCCACTTTGTAATTCTTAAAAGAAATTGCAGTTCTTCAAAATTTAAAAAAAAAAAAACTTTTCATTTCGATTGCAGGTACCATTTTACCCCCAACATCAACAAAACATTGATCATCCTTTATTTCATGATGAGGGCATTATCCTTACCATCGTTATTGAAAGAAACACATGAAAACAGTCTTCTCGCAGGGTTTTAAAAGTCATGTTACATTTGGGTTATGTTCGCATGTGATCCTAATGTTTTCACGGTTTTACCCAAATCTGGCACAACTGAGTTTTTACATGTCATTTTCAAAATGCCGCCGCTCGGTAAAGAATGTACGGATGGATGCCATCAAGGTATCATTTAAAAGCATAATACTTTTTGTTTAGGGAAAATGAATAATCATTGTCATACAGCACATAGTGTGGTCACAATAACCCTTTGTTTTAGGGTTTCGTTTTTTCTGGGACGCACTGTATACTTACTTAATTGTTAACTTCAACCCTGGACCAAACACTATACCTAACCCCCAACCCTAAACCTAAACCAAACCTAAAACCCAACTGCAATCCTACTCCTAACCCTATATCTTTGACAAAATAAAGACAAGAGCAAATTTCGCCAAATATGAGTTCATCCAAGAAATGTCCGAGCACCTATTCTTGACCCACCTCTCCAGTAAGGACTAGCTCCCATAGGAGCTGTATGTGAGGTACAACTGGATGAAGGCATCGAAACATCTCAGGCTCACTGATGGAAGGCACAACAGTAAGAGGTGATCCCATCAGCTGTAATGAAGATAACATTCATGAGATAAAATGGTATCAACTGACTTTATATCTAGAGGTATTGAGTGTGAACTTAACCCTTATAATGCCATACAGATTTGAGAGAGAAGTTCTAGACCACAGTTCCTTTTGTTTGCTCTTTTTGACACAGCACAGTTCTTTGACCTAAATTCACAATGCAATTACATGTTTTGAATTTAAATAGAGGAAGGCTAGCTTATCTTTGTCTATACATTATTCAAATGTTCACAGTATTACTTTGATTTTTTACTATCCCATGTTTGTAGACTAGTAAATGAGTCTCCCTGTCATGAACTCATATGAACATACATTATAAGTCACAAAAATGTTTTAACAAAGGAACATGGTTCATCACTGGTTGTTAAGTCTAGAAGTCACATGTCACTGCTATATAAAACACTTTTTCCCCATTTCCATACCTTGACCAGTTCCTACAGTGGCTGCAGCACTGGGCTTGTATGATGTAGCCCTTGAAACCTTTTAGAACATTGGCAAGAAAAAGAGAGAGTATACAACCCAATCTCTCACCCAATTGAGATAATGCTCCACACTGGTTCTCCATCTTCCTTACCTCAACCTGTTCCTTGGCACTGGCTGCAGGACTGGGCTTGTCATGCCCTAAAAGGATGTAACCTTTAAGTATATAGACAAGAAACAAAATAAACGCCCATCTCTCTCCTAAATGAGATAATGCTTCATCTTCCTTACCTCAACCTGTCCCTTGGCACCGGCTGCTGCACTGGGCTTGTCTTGCCTTGAAGGGATACGGACTTGAAGGACACAGCCCATGATGGGTAAATGAAGGGTTTTCCCAGGGCAGGGGGATGGCCACTGGTCTATGTCATGGCAAGCTGAAAAAAGTAAACAAAAAAAAAATCAAAAAAAAAAATCAATGGCTCATTTTCTTGAAAGCAGCATACATGTATGTTAAACCAGGCCCCGTTGCATAAAACTTACCGTCAATGGTAACTCTGCTATCAATGGCAACATCACTCAACAGCCAATCAAAATCAAGGTTTCCATGGGAGTTACCGTTGATGGCAAAGTTACCGTTAATGGTAAGTTTTATGCAACGGGGCCCTGGATTAACTAAATCCACTGATTTATCAAAGCCCAGGTGTCAATCCATATGTTTTGTATTTATAATACCAAGTAATTTGTTGATAAAATGAAAAAGAGAAATTAATTTCATAATGAAAAGCTTTGTATTTTCATTTACATGAAATACAGAATCATACTGATTTGTACAGGATAGAGAGGTTACAATTTGGCAATCCATAATTCGGTGGACTAACTTTATAAACTTAGGTGTACAGCCCATTAAGTTCAAAATATCAGTTCATATTCCACTATACCAATGAAGGGCCTTCCAAAGGGCAAAGGGATTTGTATCAAGAGAAAGATCTAATCAAAACGAAGTATTAATAATAGTAATAATAATAATAATGTGACTTATAATGCGCCAAATCCACTCTGTAGAGTGCTCAAGGCGCATAAAGAATTACAAAGTACATGTAAATAGAAAGGTTTTGAGAAGATTTTTAAAAGAATCAACAGAGATACAAGCTTTGATGTCTACAGGAAGACTATTCCACAAGGTGGGGCATGCGTAAGCAAAGGATCTTTCACCCCAAGATTTTGAAACTTTAGGAATTACAAGAGAGCCGGATGTTGATGAGCGCAGAGATCTTTTGGGTATGTAATAATGAATAAAAGAGAGATTGTATTGGGGTACTGATCCATGAATACAATGAAAAGTGAGCAACAAAATCTTGAAAATTATACGATCTTTGACAGGGAGCCAGTGCAGTGAATTCAAAATGGGAGTGATGTGAAAGCGCCTATTAGACAGTGAGACAATACGAGCTGCGGCGTTTTGAAGTTTCTGGAGCCTATATAACTGGTTCTGAGGTAAATTGAACAGAAGTGCATTGCAAAAATCAAGGCGGGAGGATATCAATGCATGTACAATTTTTTTCGGTGGCAGACTTTGACAAATATTTCCGGATAAAACCAATGTTTCGTAATTGGTACCTAACTGATTTGCAGATATTTGAGATTTGAGGAGACATTGACATATGTGAATCGAAAATGACTCCGAGATTAAGCATTAAAAAAATAGCTATAGTTCATATACAGTTATATTGACTTCAATTTCATGACTGAAGACAACAACAGCAATTCAGCACTTTAACAGCATCCTTCATTCAAACATGAAATTTATGAAAAGACTGAAGTCCAGTATACTATGAGTAGGGCTCCAAATTACTGGTTGCCCACTTGCCTACATGTGTAAAAAGTAAACTCTTGTCAGGCAACCTACAAATCCTGCCTTTATGGCTTAGGTTGCTACTGAATAATCACACAAAATAAGTATTGTTTTATTATCGTTTCATATCAATTTTCTTATAATCTCTGACAAGGATAATCAAAAGTTGAATTTGGAAACCTGAGCAATGCATTGTCCTAATTGTCCATGTTGCTAACTGGGTGAGTAATGGGCAACAGAATTTGGACAATGGGAGAATGACAAGCAAGAAGCTCTTTTGAGAAATACAAGCACATGATCAATACACTAAAAATCATAAACTTATCTGCTTCTACTAATGGTTCCCAATTAACAAAGCACTGGGTGAATGATAGTGTGTAACTCAGAAGGACATTACATTAAGAGTTCTGCAAGCTGAAGAAGATAATTTACAGGTGAATGATAACTTACCTGCTTCTATTGATGGTTCCCCGTTGTCAAAATACTCTGGGGCTACCAGACTAGCTAACTGGGTAAATAATGATGTGAAGGGCAACCGACTCAGGAGAACTAATGACTGAAAAATACAAACAAAAACATGAATGAAATTAACATGATTGTACATAATATACCTCTCTAACTAAATTATTCACTGGTATACCTTTATTTACCAGTATGTAGAACGATTCATCAATCAATCGAGTATATATACCACTATAGTAAATAGTGTATGTATAATACGCGCTATGATTGGTTAGATTCGCATCACGTGACGTGCAAAAATTTTGTTATAGTGCACGATCATGCACTATAACTTTGATTTTTGCACGGGGAAACCCGTGTTGAATGAATAGGGGATGAATCATTTGTTTACGATTGCTATAATTCAATTTCAAGTTTTTTGGAGTTCAGAGTGTTACACATCATTGGAGAGCTAACATTTGGAGTTCATTTTGTGAGATAAGCAACTTTTGTAGAGTTAGGAAATCAGCAGTAGATCTACACTATAAATTTATAGACCTATAGGGCCCGGCCTAATACACAATAACCGTTATAGATCTAGGGGTCTATTTACTATAACAATTAGTGCATGTTCTATTTATGCACCATTACTGGACTATATGAACTCCAAATACTAAATTATCCCTCGTGCAGGTCTATTTCACCTTGGCCTGCGGCCTCAGTGAAACGAAACTGCACTCGGGATAATTTAGTATTTGTCGTGCACATAATCACATGCACTATTTATATAATAAATATTCTACATATACATGTATGTACATGTACGTGTTTGTGTGTATGACACATGGGATGAAGACATTCAAACTGAATGCTATAGGCAGCCTATTTCCATGTACCTGAACATGCGCAACTTCAGAAAGAGAAGGCACAAAATGTACATGTACATAGAAAGGTAATTTTTTTTTACTTATTGTGAAAGAAACAACTATTTCTCAATATACATGTAACATCAGAGATCAGATGAACCTATTCAGCATTGCAGTCATGTTAATTCAGAAAACAAACATGTAGTAGTTGGTACATGTACTTGTACATGAAGGCCTCAGAAGTACATTATATGAATTAAATTTTAACTTATTAGGTAAAGATATGCAAAAGATAAAGTTATTTATTTTTGTTGTATCCTATATTTGTACATCTCAGATCCAATCCAGGCCACAAAGCAAATACTAAGCATGAGTGACTGCTTATAATTCAAGTGAAATGAAAACAACTAAATGTTTCATAAACTTCATAAACTCTGTTTTGCATTAGCAGTTGGGTGGATTCCAATTGTTTTGTTGGTTGAAAGTTGACCCTTGCTTTATTGTAGATATATGTGTATATGTAGTTTCAAAATGAGTGTATATAATTTGCATTCTAATCTTGGCCACATAACAAACGAATGACGATCTATTTTACTGAATACACCACAATCAAAACATTTATAAACCTTATGAACTCTCATTGTAAACACATGTCTGGAATTGTGTGTTGGTGGTGGTATAGAATCCAACTGTTTCACAGATAACCTTTCATTTGAACCATGGTTTTGTTTTGAAATGATAGCATGACACATACAAGTCGAAGTGTAGCCTTTAATCAAGGCGATTGTGCTGCTCTGTCGATCCCCTGGTTGATCCTCAAAACGCGCAGAATAGTCCTGATTATTACGAGGGAAGTCTTGCTCCATCACAACGCCTTTGAGCACCCTCAACGTTACTTGTTGTTTTCTTATTTTCAACTTTCAAATCTTTTGTCAGTTTTCTATGAAAAGTTTTCATGAATAATTCAGTTCCTAGTAGAGAAAATGAACCAATCAGAAGCTTCTATGACATGGCGTGAAGAGACCGCTCAGCTGATTCCAAACATGGGAGAAGAAAAAATTTGTTATCGCAAATAGAAAATGATAATTTTCACATATAAGAAAAATAAGACTGTTGACCATTTTCTTTTTGGAAAATGAACAAACATTTATTTTTCTGTGGATTTTTTATCAAGACAAAAGAAAATTATAAATACTTTCAACTTTATCCCGCTATCTACCCTTTTTCAGTCCCCACTGAATAATGGACGAGCTAAATCTTTTCCGTTATGGTTCCTTTTACTTGATTGGTTAAACGCACTGAAGAATAAAGTTGCAGTGTTTAAATCTGAGGGTTAAACGCACAAGTTGTACTGCCTTATTTGGGAAGGTTGTTGAATGATTCATAACCTCTTGGTCGTCTTGAATATATGAATATTGATGATGTTATTAACAGGTGCTCAAAGGTGTTGTGATAGAGCAAGACTTCCCGCGCAATAATCAGAACTATTACGAGCGTTTCGAGGATCGACCAGGGGATCGAAAGAGCAGCACAATCGCCTTGATTAAAGGCTAGTTGAAGTGGGGCTGAAGCCCCATTCAAGTGTAGGCTAAAAACTGACTGTATCCTATCAAACAATTATACTAGAAGATACATGTAGACTGCACGAAACCTGTTCTTATTAAATCTTAATTCAAAACCACAGAATATTCCTGCAAACTCATTAAAGCCAAAGAGCCATGAACTGCAAATCTACACACAACTGTATGTTGTAATGACACTCTGGGTGAAAATGGGAAAAATTTCTTAACGAAATTATACTGTCCTCGCTACACAGGCCAGAATATTCCATCTCAACACGTACCAATACAGGCCTGTAATTGGGGGGGGGGGGGCCTCTAGTCACTAGCGACTACAGGTCTGCTTGACAAAAAAAAAACCTTTTTGGTCTTCAAAATTGCACTTAAAATGCAACTAAAACTCGATTTTCAAATAGAAAAATGCCCAAAGCTCCCCTACCCTTGGAGGGGGCACCCCCCTCCCAGACCACCCCCCCCCCCATGCCATAGGTACATGTAATGTGTACAGATTTGGTGAACTATTTGGTGAACTATTGAAAAATCATAATATTTAGTATTTTTAATTCATTTTGCAATAGCTCCCTCAATAAGCTCCACCTCATGTAATATCTGCAATCTCCCCCCCCCCCCCAAAAAAAAAATCTAGTTACAGGCTTGCAATATTTGTATAGCATTTTAATAGTATATTTCTGGAAATATTGTTTGCATCACATATTTTCTTCGACAAATGGTTTTACTAGGTCCATTTTGAGTACAAATGTGCATTGCTGGTGATGCACACAGGTTATTCCTTCCTAACCAAATACATAATGTTGAAGCTTTTATTCATGTAGCTTTTATACTAAGTTTAGATGGTTAAATATAATTTTGTTTGTCATCTCCTTCCTTGGTATGAACATTTCTGAATCCTGACAGATCTCTATTGACATGTATGTTTCTTTGATGTCCATGTACTCCGAGGACTTCAGAATTACTATAATATCCTGCACTATACATTAAAATGGACTTCAATTATGGTAGAATATCCTACAGTACATCATAATGCTAGAATATCCATCATGTGACACTTTTGAGTGGAATTCAATTTCGGCAAAAAAAACCCTCAAAGTAGATTTCAATACTTTCCTAGAATATGCTATATGTTAATACATTATAATGGGACTTCAATATATCCTGTTCTAAGTGGGCTTGAAGCAGGCAGCGGTGCATAAATGCATCCGTGATGAGAAAGGAGATGATGATAAAATAAGATTATCTTTTTCACCTGCTATTGACTTGTATGTGTGCAATACCCTTAAGGGTAGACGCAATCATTCTCAATATCGACTTTGTACACAGACCTGTACAGTCAATGCGGCATGAATTTGTATGTAATACAAGTAACCTTTCAAATCTTGATAGCGCTATTCATCATTAGCTGAGAATGAGAAGGGCATAAGTTCGTAACACTCATTTTGAGGGTATGGATGTATTGATGCCATCTTGTAAATCTTGCTATACTGATTAAATAGCATTAGCATCATCATTTTATTCATTTTTTAATTCAAAAAACACATTAATACCAAAACAAAAGGGGAAATACTGTCGTCTCATTTTGTTTTCAAACAGAAAGGAGTAATTCAGTTGAAGATCAAAAAGGATGCCAATGCCTGCAACTCTATTGATGCCTTCCTGGGCAAGCGCACACAGTGGATTGTCTGCGGAGAGCTAGAAAGTTATTATTTCATATCATCTAACATGTGCAGATAAATAATGTCCATTTAGCTCTCAACAGATGATAAACGATGTATGTTTTTAAATGACTCATAATGACTTAAAGCCCTTCTGGTGTCACCAGACAACATAAATCAAACTATTTGTAGTGGGCTTCTCTTTTTTTCTTTTTTTTTTTCAAGAGGAAAGAAGCACACAACTGGCAGTACTGGTAGCACATAGGATTGCTTGATAATTCTATGATGAATCTCTGAGTTAGATTGTATGCACTGATGAAACATGATTTAAATGGAAACTGACGTGGGCACACCGTATGGCTCAAAGCCATCCTCTACATGACTTCATCCCACTGTCGTGCAGACAGCATACCAGCACTAATAGCCATTGATGTGACATTCACAATGTAATTGGAGGCATGCATGATATATAGGCCCTATACATGTACATGTATATATATATAGAGAGAGAGAGAGAGAGAGAGAGTGTGTGTGTGTGTGTGTGTGTGTGTGTGTGTGTGTGTGTGTGTGTGTGTGTGTGTGTGTGAAGCTTGAGGTTTGTATACATACAATAACAATTCTTCGCAGTTTTTATGATAAAAGCACCTTTGTTTTACATTAAAATATCAGTTCATAAACTATGATGTTGTAGAGAATGTGAAAGTGAATAAATTAAGATATTTTATAAAACCAGTACTGGTAGTAAGGCGGCATAGCTTGAAAATTGTGCACTTTGTCTAAAAGCACCAAATTTGGCGCATGTGTTAAGAATTCCATTCTCAACAATATTGGATATGGAAGCACTTTCAACAACGCAATTTTGAGGGAATTTCGGGCTAAATTGTACTGGAATTCCTGTACAGTTCAACAAACAATAAATCGCCTGTAAAAAAAAATCAGACCCTACCAGATGGGAGTCTGTACCACGGCCCTTATCAATTCAATGAGAAATTCGGTACTTCCAGTTACGGCCGTGAGGTTCTACACTGTAGTATTTTTAGGACGAATCCTTAATGGACGAGAAGTTTTACATCGATATAGACATAGACGATACAGAAGTAGATGAAATGCGCTTATTTGACTTGCTGCTGGGCCTACATTATTTAAAGTTGACAATCATTTCTAAAATTGTGATCCTGACATTTGAGTCTGAAATTTTGGTTGGAAATGTCATAAAACTAATAAGAACAAAGTTAGGACATGGTGCTTGAAACAGTTTTGTGAAAATTTTAGTCCAATGTTTCTAGACAGCAAGTAAAAATCATCAGAATACGATCATTTAACAGGACTGCAGAATTGTCTTATATTATCAGAGGGAAAGTTTCCACTTTTAGGCCTACCTAAACCAGAGCCCTTCATAATAGTCAATAGGTTCAAACATTATCATGAAATTTCTTTTCAACTTGAATGAAGGCATGTGATGTGCAATAATTCTGTGAAATAATTCTATGAAATACATGTATCACTACCGACAGTAATTCGGCGATGGACTTGTTGACAAGTCCTCTGGAAATTCGGAAAAAATGGGGAAAATGTTGAAATAACTTAAGGCTCCATCACACTATTGAGGATCTGAAGTGCTCTAGAATATAAAGTTTTACAATTCAAACGGTAAATCTACTCGCTTGATTCCCCCGAAATTGAAAGTCACAATAGACAGAATTGATGACGATTTCAGAGCCTGTTCTAATTACATGTATAAGAGAGAAAGGGGTAGCAATTACTTAGGCTTAGACTTTGAATTACCCATGTAAATAAAATGGAAAGCGTAAAACTAGAAACGCAACATTTGTCTATATCATTTATAAAGATGTGTCAAGAAGGTTGATGGTTTTATGGTGCAGAATCGTCTCATTTATGGAAGGGGCGGGGATACCCCCGTCCATTTTAAATTATTTATATGCGAGTATAATTATTGCGTTCTGGCACTCTTGATATAATTTTTTAATATTCTTCTTGGCTCAGCCATGGCACCTCAAAATTTTCAGCTCATTACGCCATAAGGTAATACACATTTCTACGGAAATAGCGATGCATACACTGTAATTATGCCCCCTTGTGACTCCCCTCCTCCTCCTGTTCAGTTTGCCCCTATCAGTGGCGTATCTACACCTTTATGAGGGGCAAAATATCTGAGCCGATGGTGATCCAGAAAAAAAATTTGCTTTTTCAGGGCGTAATTTGCGTGGGTAATGGGAGGGTAGAACGTCAGCTGTTCCTTCAATTCATATTTCCACAATTTACATTACAATCATAATTTTCATTAATAACCTCCTTCTATTTTTTGATCCATTGTAGTTTTATTAGTGTTGGCACAATAAATTCATACTACATGTACATGTAGCTAATTGCAAACGAGCGAAGTGAGCGAGAAAAAAATGGCCGCATTCCATTTTGATTGAAAGTGTTTTGATTCTTTCTCATTTATTCAAAAACCATACTTATTTGTATATTTTAAGATATAGCAGAATATGTTTTAATTAGTTATAGAGGCATTCCAATTCCCCATTGTTTGGCTTCATGTGTGCCACAATATATTAGCAATGCTTATCTTTTTGATGGTTGGCTTTATAACAGCATCTACTTAGTATTGCTAACAAATTATTCCTTGATTTAAAAGCAGTTTGGATACAATTTATATAGAAATGATTGATTCACAGTGACTGAAATGTGAGTGAACCTTTTTTTACGGTTGAGAATCTGTCAGGGGGGAGGGGACAAGTTGCCCTATATGCCCCCTATCAAAAACACTATAGTGGCGTCAATTATTATGGAGATGTGTTAATACACATTATGATTGTATAATGATGATTTTTACGTAATTTATATCTATTTATTTTGTCTTCTTTATTTTATAGTGTAGGGTTGGCCTGTTCAGTTATGCAAAACTGCTTTCCAAAGGCGTCCTGCAGTTTAACAAATCATTCTACATGAAAATACTAAATATATAACAATTAGGTAACAAAAAATGGAGTGTGAATTAATGGTATTATATTTGAATAGTAATAATATAATTCCACTGAGTGAAGATTTAAAGCTTTGCACAGTTTTTTAAAACTTATAAGGGATATACACAAGTGAGCATTACAAGGGAGTGCATTAATTGAACTGGCTCCTTGTGCAAAAGAATTTCTTTTATATTCTGTCTTTGGGCCGTATAGTTGGAGGGGCATTTTAAAGAATAACTTCTTGAAAGGAGCTTTTGTCATTTATCAGTTTATTCAGCTTCCGTTTTCTTCTTAAGAGGCCCGTTTCTCATTCTCGTACTCATTTTTCCAATATTATCATTTATGAAGTCATGATGGTTCTTCTTTACCCTGTCTGTCAAAATAATCTGTTTTTTGTTTCATAATTCATCTTCTTCATGTTCCCCTCATATTCCCTTTCTTCTCTTGCCTTATAATACTACTAGTATCATGACTATAGGCCTCTATTTTATCTCAGGAACCATTAAACAATTGCTTGTTTATGTAGAATGTTTGGAATAGAATATCATAGTCCTTATACAACCTCTTCACGTCTTTAAATGACTTGCTCTTATAAACATCAACGATTTACGCAAATCATTCTGAACACCTATAGCCTTTCTGTACCCAGACCTAGTACTGCACATACCCTATGTACAATTCGACCAAAATAGACATGCTCTAGTAAGTCTTATTGTGTAAGGTTGCCACTTTTGCGCTAAGACAGTGATATTCAGAGCTCTAAGGTAGTGTCCGAATATCTAGGTGATTGAATTATCTACTTGAGTAGGTTTTGCAATTACAAATTCCTTCAAAATTACCCCATAAATTAATTTTTGAAAGTGATTCCATAATGTTGTTCAGTATGTATCATTCAACAACTGTACCAGTTTTGGTGCTTTTAGACAAAAGTGCACAATTCAGCCATATTTTGGAGCTACATGTATGCCGCCGTACTATGGTATCTACAAGTAATTAAAATATCTTAAAAATCAATGAGTCATTCTCATTATCATCAGTATAATAATGTGTACATGAAGTTATTACATGTATTACGTTCACATACGTAAGACTAAAAGGCTTGCATATTACACTGCAATATTATAACCTCAGTGTAAATAAATATTTAAAAAAAAGAAAATCTAAATGACCACAAATTAGTAGCCTATTATCATAACAAAAAAGCTATGATAATGTTTCAAGAGACAAATCAGATAACAACTTCAAATCTATTGCAGTGAGTCAGTACATCACAGTATGCACTTTATGATAAAAATAGCTTTATCTGATTTCCTTCATGAAAAATACACATTTTGGAAATTGGTTAATGAATACAGGAAGAAAGGTAACAGGATTTTTTTTTCATTAAAAGGGCTACCATGTAAAAGAACCAATAAATTATGCATTTAATTTTCATCATCAATTCAATGTCCTTGACAATTAATGTGCAATACATGATTACTTTTAATTGAAATTAGTTACTGGCAGGGTCTTCTCTACAGGAAATATACATGTAATTACCAAAATTGCTGCACCTGTATTTTCATTTGAAACATCATTTGTTGATAAATCATGAAATGAATAGTAAAAATATGAATTTATTTACCTTTTGAAAGTAGCCTCTTCTTGAAGTCTTATCCTTGACTTGTCTAAAGTAAACAAAACCGTATAAATGCGCAGCATCAATCTAGGGACAGAACAAAACAAAAAACCAAACAAAATGAAGGAAAACCCAGAAACAACAATGAACACAAAATTGAACATAAAATTTCATGATTGTCCTTTACTTGTTGAAAATAAACAATCTAGAATAAAAACACATGTACTCATATGGATTAGCAAAACACAGCCAGAAACTGTAATCTTTATAGAAAATCAAAACGAGTAAAAATGCATGAAGTTTTTGTTTCCATGGACAATGATCTGGTCAAATGCATCACTTGAAAAATTAATTCTTAAAAGGAAAGTTCACCCTTAAGATATTAAGTTGGTTTTAAAAGAAGTAGAAAAATTAAAGAAACCATTCAATGAAAGTTTGAGCAAAATCCGATAAGAAATAAGAAAGTTATGAAATTTTCAAGTTGTAATCAATTAAACACAAATTGGCAACATAGTGACGTATCTTGCGAGCTCTTCTCCCATTTGCCCTGTACTGAAAAAAAATCATAGATTTTCACTTTATATTTTATCATACATGCACCCTAGATATTCTCATTTCACTTATGCTTTTACACAAAACCTGTATTAAAAAAATATATATTCCCTCATCAAAAACAAAGAAAATGAAAATTTATGAATTTTTGTATATGGTGCAAATGGGATAGGAGCTCGCATGATACATAACAGAGTTGCCAATTTGTGTTTGATTGATTACAAAATCAAGATTTCATAACTTTCTTATTTCTTATTGGATTTTGCTAAAACTTTCATTGATGTTTCTTAAATTTGTCTGTTTCTTTTACAACCAACTTAATATCAGGGTAAACTTTCCCTTTAAATACATGTAAATATTACTATATAATCTGTCATTTTTTTTAATGCATTGGGGCTAATAACCAGTGACCAATAACAATTAACCATTTTCCCTAAAATCTAAAATATATTTCTCAAGCATGTTAAGGTGGATGAATGCAAACTTCAAACACTTATTTTCCACTCATAAAGTTAAAGTGTATCTTTAAAAGTCAACCATGTTTGAGGCTTTTGATGACTAGAAGGCTAACACTGCCACTGTCAGTACCAAAATGTAAGCAGCATCACCACTACAAAGTCAGTGGTATTTGGGACTTGTACATGTATGTAGTTTAAACCCATGTTCATGTGCATGGATACAGCACTGTTACTATAAAGGCATTGGTATTCTGCGCTTGAGATAATGAAAGGGTTAATCCTAAACCTCCAAGTACAAACACTGGGGAGATTTCAGTGAGATCTTGACCTTCTCTTTGAGGTGGAGAATGACATAAATAATGCAGCAGCCATAATTCACAGGCACACTCTCACCCTCCAGGGAATTCAAATTTCCAATTGGAAATCAGATATTCACAAAAGTTCAGACAAAAACTGGTCATTTGTAGCCAGCAGATATATTTCTTTCTTTTTTTTTTATCCACCTTCATGATATAGCAGCTCCCCTTTTTCCTTCTCTCAATTCTTCTTCAAGACAGTAAATGCTCAACATATGATTTATGCAAACTAAAAATGGGATACACAAACAATGGGAGCTAGAGATACATAATATTAAAGAAGATAACATCACAAGTTTAAAACACTAATTACTGGACATCATATATTTCTGCTCAGTGCTGTAGCCTACTGTATAATAATGATACCTAGTATATGTATTTACTGCTGCACTGACATAGAGGTGAGAAAATTCTTTATATCAATTGTTTTGCTGTTTCACTAAATTAACAGTATTGTTTAGCATACCAATATGCTTTATGTACTTGTACATGTACATGTAGGCAGCTTTTAGAAATCATTATTATTATTACTTGAATTTGTCAATAAGAGTCACATACATACATGTAAATATCTACACAGTATTCTTTTAATTATCTTATCCAGGTATAAATTACTGAATCATGGAGAGCTTTTTAATTAATATTATCAACCATATCATATAAATTACCTTCTAGAAGTCTTAAATTTCAAAAGATAACATAGCATTTTCAATCAAGATATCCAGACATTCTCACACAAAAAGATCTGACTAAAAATTTTGTATACTGATGTGCAGGGCTCAAATTTTGGAAGTCATCCCCTTGCAATTGGGAATTGATTGCATCTTATAACAACAGGATCCTTTCCCAATTAAATGAGTGGGATGTCGTGACTGTTGGAGGAAAGAGCTGTGCTTTATGAGAAATGTCACTTCGCTATACCTGGAAATTCAATCCCCATTCAATATTGACCGCCGGCCTTATACAAGGAAGACATGTAGGCCTACATAGGCACTGCACTGATTTTGAAATGTCTGCTTATCCAATCTTCCTAACCCACTTATGTTTGCCACTTTGCTCATATTATTGTAAGGAATAGACTCAAATATATTGTACATGTTTATCACTATGAACATGTGTCTCAATTTGACCCTTCAGAAACCATGTGGTAACTTTTGTTGTTTTTTTTTTTTATTCTTGATCTTTTCATTCAAAATGCTGCAATTTAAAACATGTACTTAACAAGCAAAAATCACTGCACAAGAAGTGTACACTTTTGTTGCAGTACAGAATGTCATTTGCTGAAAGGAATATTAGCTGAAAGGAATATTAAATACAAAATGAGCAAAGTTGTGTGCCTTCAAACTAGCAAGAATATAATAAATAGCAAATTTATGATTCACCCTTATAAATTGGTAATTTGCCCTGCAAAGAAAAACTTTTTATAGCTGAAATTTATTTTGTCAGAAAACAAAACTCAATGTTGCCTTTTTCATGATGAAAAACTGACATTCAGACATGTATATGTACATGTACATATGTATTGTTGAATTTTTTTTTTTTTTTTTCAAGATACACAATTCTGAGGGAAGTAACAAGGGCTTCAAACATCCTCTTTCCTGCATAGGGAAATTACATTATATCTGTGACTTCACCCATTTCACCTGCTACATAATAGGCCTACAATTTAAGACCAGCTGTACCAAAAAGATGTTCATATATATCTACACATGTGTTCTACATACTTAAAAATAAAGTAGAGTTCTGGTCATTCAATTACTGAAAGACACCGTCTCAAAGTAATTGAGAAAGATTGACCATGCCTACATAAGAATTGTGTTATACTGTGTTGTTTTGGAATCATCAAAATAGAGAAGAAATTGACTCAATCTCGCTGAAAAGCACATGTACTGCACACAGAAATAGGTATATGAGACTACACACATACACATACAAGTGGCATGAATGTTCGGCCCGAACATGTCAGCTATTTCTAGTCATATTTCTCATATGAGCGCATTTGAAGAGAAATCCTATTCTGGGGATTTTCTACCATATGATGTTCTCCCAAATTGACATAAAAGGAATGAGAAAGATCACAAATTATTTTTTTCACCTTTCCCAGAACTCAACCTTCCCTTAAAGGAAATATTATATTACCTTTTTTAGAGATGAAATTTGTTTATTTATTATCCTCTTGTTTCCACTATTAAATTTTTCATCTTCATCATGTTGGCTCCTACTATATCGCCGGTAGATGTCAGGATTTGTAGGCTAGATACACGTATTCTTGATACAAATAAGTCTTTGAAATGTACATACTATCGAGTTTCTAGAGCACAGTGTATTATATTGCTGCACTCACATGTATTGAAGGAAGGAAATATACACTTTTGAGATGATTATCACAGATGCAAATTTCGAAGGCATTCTGAGACACTCTATACACTGTATGACTACATGTACAGCTCTCTCTCTCTACGGGTTGCACTTGGGAGAAGTCCACCCTGATTTTAATTTGCCTTAAATACAAGCAGAAGAATGCAAGAAAGTGATCAGTAAAAATCTGAGGAATAATCCAAAATAGGAGAAGAAACTTATCGTTTCATAGATGTAATTGATCAAACACAAATTGGCTTCTGTGATTTCCTGAGCAAGCAGTTCTCTATCTGTTTTGTACTAAAAAGTTCTTACATTTCCATATAACTTGTGACCAAGATGCATAATTCGGACATGAATTAATTAAACACAACCCCTGTATAACGAAGATGTATGACTTCATCACGAACAAGAGGGATCTGTTTTAAACTTCTCAAAAAAACGAATGGAAAGTTGCTTACGTGGAAAACCAGATACGCCTGTTTGTATTTGCTTGATTACAAATTTTTTAAATCGTAACATTCTCATCCCTTATGTTACGGATTTTCCTCAAAGCTCCATTGATTTCTTCCTATCACATTTCTGCTTATATTAAATTCAACTTGATGCCAAGGTAGTTTATCCCTTTAAATACTGTACAACAGAAATGAAAAAATACATTTTGTTATCAAAAACCCCTATGACAAGGGGAGATACAAGGTAGGCCTAAATGTATACAGTATTCATTTAGTGCAAGTTCTATGTAAATTCCATTCCTTCAACTACATAAACAATACCACATACATAATTATACTCATCAAATTCTTCTTCAGTTTTATAAGGTATTGAAAATTCAAATATGGCACAATAATCTGCCTAAAAAAATTTACACTGATATAAAACTTCCAATAAAAATTAAAGAACAATTGAACAAAGAACAATCATGTCTAATATACAAAGTATCCAGATGTACAATTCAATGGATAAACTGTGTATTTACTGAGCCGGTATGGATTTCTAATCAAAATCCGATTCCTTGCTGTAAAATACAATGCATTCCACAGTCACAACAACTGAAACAATGTGGTAGGGTTTCACATGGTAGGAAACCACTCTGGTTTATTTACAGGGAAGAATAAATACAGACTGAGAAAAAAACTATGCAGATTTAATCTCGTCTGCAAGCATTTATCTAATAAAGAATTTTAGAATATGAAAAATGAAATATGGAGAACATTCAATTAAGATTTTATTAATATCTGAATGACTTTGTCACAAAAAGTTCATGTTTTATTTTACACTATGTGATTTTATAGTATTGTAGAATTCTGTTTTCAAAAATTGCCAGACACATGAAACAATATCTCCTTAAAATAAAACAGCAGTTAGTTTTGATACTCAATCCAAATGTAATATTCATATTTTACAAATTACTTGATTATTTGTACAGATTTTGTAAAATAATTTTAATTTTACAGACCCCATTTCAAATCAGAATTCACAGAGATAGTAATAGGAGCAAAGATTCATAATAACTAAACTCTTTATTCACAATAGTTTCATGCCACTTCCCTACCAGAACTCATTATTATCTGGAATATCATCTCATTCTTTAAGAATTCAAATATATTTTAAACTCATCTCAAACTGTGGGTAATGTGTTTGATCTCCTCTTTCTATCAATCTCTGGTTATCCCCCCACCCACCCCCTACTCATTTCATTTTTCAAATTTCTTTTATCTCTCTCTTCCCTATTTCTTCCATTTTCCTTTCACTAGATTTCTTCAAACTGTTGATGTTCACCCTTTCCATACGTCAACACCTCTAATGCTCTTTGAATACTCTGCCAGGGCTATTAGTACAAATTACATGTAAGCATGAATCATAATATTTGAAAAATACATCATAATTACTTACCATTATGAATTGAAGGTGACTCAATTCCATACCATGTATCTGAATTATCATTACTTTAACATGTTGAATTATTCATGAGAACCTTACCTGTAATGTAGGAAGGCAATTCTTGTTGTATTCTGTACTCTGTTTACTATGTACAGAGTTTCTTTTGTCTGGGCACCGTCTTATCCTGAAGCTGAATTGAGTATCTCCCATACATCCTAAAAATAAATAGAGCGTACAAGAGAAAATATTTTGATAAATTAAGAAAGGTGCATTTTTAACAGAAAATACATTAATCTAATAAGATACCAAACCCCCTACCTAGGACCTGAAGGAAAAAAATGCTTCACTGTCAACCCAGATCCTAGTTTCAAAAGCTCTTTCTTTTCAGTCTTCAGACAACATAGCAATTCACAGGTACTACATGTATTTAACATTTGGCAAAGTACTCTTTTTTGGTTTTCAGTTTACGGACTAGCATTTTCTAATTTGTTAAGATTAAAGAAATAAAATTCTTGGGAATTTTCAGAGAAATGATAACGATTAGTATTAAGAAAATAATCAATGTTGATTTCTATTACAGATATATCAAAAATAAAAGATAAAAATTGAAACAAAAATTCTGTGAGATTACCACTATTCATATAATCTTGCTCGTAAAAACCATTATGGTTGGTTTTTAAAAACCTGGTTTTTTTTTTAAGTAAAAGGTATCTTTAACTATCTGGACAATTTAAATATCTTGTTTGCATTTACAATTCTACATTGTGTGTACCTAATCTTGTCTCTCTGCTCATATCATGATAAGAGTGAAAAGGTGAAAAGGTATCTTATTAGTTATTATTGAGTTTATCTTTGCAGCACTACTGTAAAACCATAAAACTTTTGCAAACTGCAAAACTTAACACAAATCATGCTGTTAATCAATCATTTTGCAGCATGAAACTTTTGTGAATCTCCACCACTCGCGCAAAAGTTACATGCACATGAAAATTTCTTGTTTTACAGTATTTCAATCTTACCTGAATTTGAATCCGGAAAAGACAGGTAACATATATTCATTTTCTGTAAAGAAATAATGTCGAAAAAAAATAATGGATCACCTACATGTACTCAAGTTTTCACATCAAATATATTACTAACAGTAACGTAATCAAAGCAACAAAATAATAATAATATTCAATTAATATAATCACATTTGATATGATCAATATGAAACCCATCATTTGCATTCTAGGATTCCTTTGACATTACTGAATTGTAGATTATAAGCTTTGTAAGGAACTAAGGATTATTTTTTTTTAATCAATTTCTTTTCATTTCCATGACAATACCATTACAACTCTCTCTAAACTTAAAGAAAAACAATGGATAATCCACAATTCCATTACACCCTTACTTCCTCCCCTCCCATTCTACATGTACCTCTTTGCAACTAAACATGGATTTCATGGAATCATCTTCATTAAGATGTACATGTAAAAGTACACTCATTTATTATAACAGTTAACTAAATAGAATGTAATCTTTCATTCTTTTCGCAACATAAATCAGTAAATTCATTCTTACCTCCTTTTCTGTAAGTTTGATGTGTGATGGGTAGACAAACTGTAATGAAAGAAATAAGAAGATGATCACTATCATCAGGGTACAAGGCCCCATTTCATAAAACTTGTTATCAATAGCAACTGCCTCAATTCTGTGACAAATTCGCTCTCAGCCAATCAGATTCAAGGATTTCAGTAGCTCATAATAATTATTGTAACTTGTTATTGATAACACATTTTATGAAACGGGGCCCAGGTCAGTTCATTCCTCAGTCACACCGAACGAGACCAACACCAGACCAACAATGGACCAAACAAAACATTACATTACCATGAATGGCAAAGAATTGGTTGGTTTGGATTTTGGAATCAGTGTGGAGATGGTTCGGCAGTCTGACTGAGGACCCCAGTGCATGTGTACAAGGTACATGTACGCATGTTCATGTACAATTCTTTAAAAAATGTGATTAGATGATTAAAATCTAAAATAGACTCCACTCATAGCAACATTACTACACTTTGTGTAAACTCAGACATATGACCGTGTCTGAGTTTAGACACAAAGTGTTTTTGTACAAGTCAAGTCTAGATGAGAAATACTTTCAAACATCATTGCAGAAAAGGTCACCAACAATAACTCAAATGATTTACAAATACCAACACCAACATGCCAATGAAGTACATACATAATTCCTAAAATGAAATCCGTAATTTACCGTCAGATGAGTTCTGGTGAAGCGGTGTATCGTATTCAGTGTGTACATTTCTTGGTCACTGCACAAGGGCGCACACCTAAAAGTCCTAATATTTTGTGTGTACAATCATTTTTGCCAAAATTTTGTTGGCTAAGCGAACAAAACCAATCGGTGGAATGAAAACAACATACAACGGCTAAAAAACAAATCACCTGGGATTTCTCGGGTTTTCGCCATGATATTGACCTTGAATTTTGCTGGAAAAATCAGAAGTCTTTCCATTCAAAGTAAGATTGTGATTTTTAGAGCTGGATTTCAATAGTTGAAAGGTAAATATTTTTAAATATTCAAATCTATCTTATTTTCTCCCCATTCATTTAGTACATGCGATAGAAAATTGTGAGTTATAAGCGTTTGTTTAACAATATGCAACTATTTTATGTCATTGTACCTAACTCCAACAAAGTCCTAAATGTCTAAGTTAAGGACGTGTATTGAAACCCCTGTCATCATTGATATCATTGATATTTCCCAAAAATTTATGTGATAATTGTCGACAAACCCTATCAGAGTCTCGGTGCTCTAAAGAACTTCATCATTGATATTTCCCAAAAATTTATGTGATAATTGTCGACAAACCCTATCAGAGTCTCGGTGCTCTAAAGAACTTCGTCGGGATATGCGATAACTCGATTCAACTGTAGAGGGCTCACTTTCAGTAGCAATCGTACACACACAATGAAACATTGTTTATGTTCGCGATCGGTTGTCAATAATTATTCTCACATTCATTCTTCATAATAAAACTGCCATGCAATTAACTATCATATTTCAGAATGAAAAGAAATAAAAAAAGGCAGTATATACAGCCACACGCATCTAAAATTCTCTGCGACACATTTATGTAGCAAGTGCATAGCACGAGCGATGTGTATATTTATGCAATGGTACATGTTGCAAAACTTAATCATGAAGCTTATCTTCAGATAAGCTTGTACATGTATAGGGTCTAAGTGTCATGAAGGTTTTATCTCTTGAAATTTACTGATATACAAACAATATTTTTACTTCATTGTCATCAGATGACAATATTTTTACTTCATTGTCATCAGATGACAATGAAGTAAAAATATTGTTTGTATATTTCTCTAGAGTCTATGTCAGTGAATTTCAAGAGATAAAACCTTCATGATGAAGTTTTGCAAGTACTGTTGCATAAATATACACATCGCTGGTGCTATGCACTTGCAATGTACCGCGCCACTGCGCAGTCTAAGTGTTGCAGAGAATTTTAGATGCGTGTGGTTGTCTCCTCCAGCCGGGGGGTGGATACAGCCACATGCGTGTGGCTGTATACACTGCCATAAAAAAATGCTATCCCATTGACATCTTGCATAATTTTCAGTTTTCACTTTCGTTATTATTTTTTTTTTTTATAAAATCCTACCAATAACATGGCATCATCGTGAAATATATCACCCCTCGTTCACTCCGCACAGTATCGGTTTATTGCATGCAACGCTATGGTGACATCATTCCACCTCAATAGACATGATAGACATAACACGCAAGTGTGTGCGTACACATTGAATGAGGGGAGACTTGTTTAAAATTGTTATTATTAACATGATTAAGTTGTTCCATGTCAGAAAAATTATAGGCCAATAACATATTCAAAGATGGTCAGCATTGAAATCTAACGGTAAACATGGTAACATGTACGGAATACAAGGTAATCTAAGATAACCTCGTATGTGTATGAGTGCTCGTTAGGTAACAAAGAAATATCATTATCAAGCTGTGACTCACAACAAGAAAATTTAGTGACGGCAGAACAAAGGAACGGGACTGTAGCCCCCACACTGCTCATGCACCTGTTAATGACAATGTTAATGTTATGACATTTCTTGGCACTCACCTCAAGAGCTTGTCCCAGTTCAAGATCAAACGTCACAACACAAAAACAATGAAACCACTCTGAAAATCCATCCCATGGAAGAATCTTCCGACCTCCGTCTCTTAAGTTTTCTGACATATCTTCATTATCTGTATCAGAAAGACGACGAAAAGCGACTTTATTTTCACCTTCCCGTAAAGTCGCCATTGTTTGTTTCTTGCGCTTCAGACGATTGACGATACCGCATATCGATAATTTGAGAGCTAGAGGCCGAGCGAGGCAGAGGATTGGAGCTAGCTGCGCTGAGGAGAGATCCTCGCTGAGATGAAGAGGCACGGAGGCGAGGAGGTCAGGAGCAGGAGGTCGTCAGATAGTACGTGGCCGAGGAGGCTCACTTTCAGTTTATTTTATTTGACGCAAATTGAATGAAATAAAAACAACAGTATCAAGTGTATACATGCACGGACAAACTAGAAATAAATAAAAAGTAGCAAAACGAATCAAAATGTGTGGGGACTGACAAAGGCCATTAATTTGACCTATTATTTTTATCAAATGTCAATCCCACAGGTTAATAGGTCAACAAGTTAAGACAAGCAAAATCACACTGATGCATGTAGGCCTACTGTATGCACATCATGTTTTTTTCTTTCTTTTTAAAATCTTATTTTCAAATAGGCCTCGCTGCTTGCAAGGGTGCCATTTTCCCTTAAACATCAAGCATATAATTGTAGAAATTTTAAACAGGCGGAAAGAATATGATTTTAAGGAAAACGCCTGAGAGTGAGAGATGCATATGTTACTCACTTTCTTATCGAGATACGGGAGGTGATCATTCCTATAAATATAAAACGATTGAAACTCCCCCCCCCCCATCTCTCTCTCTCTCTCTCTCTCTCTCTCTCTTAGTCTATCTCTTCTCAGGGCCTATTGTAGAGCATATAAATTCAAATTTATTGATATAAAATCCTGACATAATAGGATTATCATCAAAACAAATCAAACAAAACAAAACAAAACTCAGCAGAGGCACGAATGCCCACCCCCCCCCCCAGGCCTGTCTATGTGAGGGGGGGGGGATAAAGAGAGAAAGAGAATAGAAAAGGAAAGGCAAAGGATGAAAGAACTAAAGGAGAGGGGGAGAAAAGAAACTGAAGAAAAAAGACTGCATAAGGAGAAGTGAGCAGAGCATAGCAAGAGAGGGGGTAGAGGTTAATGATATAGGGAGTATAAGAGAATCATGATTATATAAAAGCCTGGATATATAAGATTCTGGAAAGATAAAGTATAAAGATCCCAGATCAAGAATGTTCTCTAAACTTACCATTATTTTAAGTGATCTTCAAAGCCTAAACGAAGAAGAGAAATGGGCAATCCCAGCGTAACGGACATGACAGCCCGATTTTCTGGTTAAGAGACAGTTTTAACCAAAACCAATAGTCCTAAAACATATTTTAGTGACTGAATCAGACACATTGACTATCAGGGACATACACAGCAAATTTCACAGTATATCACTGAATAGTTGAAGAGAAAATGGACTCTCTATAACCGTAACGGACATGACACCATAATTATATCACATGGTATCATGTCCGTCATTGTTATCTATTATAATTAATCTAATGTATTATGTTCCGAATTTAATTGCGGCAGTTTCCAAATTCGTAAATTTATGTAATGCTTTGAATTTTTTTTTTTGTTGTTGTTGTATGTCTGTCATGCTTTGAAAATTTATTAAGCATGCAAAGAGAAAGTGGAGACGGAGTAAAGTAACATGAAAAGAAAATGATAATGACCCCTTCCACCCCCCCCCCTCTACAAAAAATAGTTCTCTCTCTCTCTCTCTCTCTCCCTCCTCTCTCTCTCTCTCTCTCTCTCTCTCTCTCTCTCTCTCTCTCTCTCTCTTACTTTTGTCGTTGTTGCCCCCTTTAATAGGAACCGCCATTGGCTAGCCGTGCCCCTATACCCCCCCCCCCCCCCTTTTAACGGGCATGCATATATGGCCGATCGATCAGCATCAGGTGATATATCACGTGATACGTGGTAGTTTTGTGAATTGTGATACCCTAGTAAATTGCTCGCACCACAAGTAATTTACCTTGTTCATTTATTAGCATGGCGTTTGCTTATTTTGTATTGCCCCTTCTTCTTCTGGCAATGGCAGCTAAAGGGGAAATTAAAGGAGGAATGTTGTCGTTGCAAGAGTCAGAATCTCGCGAAGTTTGGTCTTTGGATGGGGTGTGGGCTTTTCGTGCAGATGACTCGCCTGGGAGGTCGGCGGGGTTTGACGGTCAGTGGTGGTCCCAGCCACTGAGAAAGGTACTGTTATGTTATAGAACATTAACATGATTAATGATCGTATCAGACTCAATTCAGTCCAACAAGTCAAGGGGCCTTAAGGGCTCAGTTACATTTGAACCAGTGAAAATCAAAACACGTAATTTACCGTGTGAGTGAGATGACCGATGATGCCATAAATAATGACCAAAGTCAAAGAAAATTTACAATGACTGAATGAGTGAGTGCACAGTACAGTGATAATCGATTTGATTTTTGAAAAGGGAAAATAACTTTTTTAAAAGTTGGTCAGAATTCTCAAATTTTATTCATTCAGATCGAAAAGAGGTCCCCTAAATATATGTCAACTGATGAAATTATGCAATGTGAATATTTCTTTTGAGTTTGAGTTATCTCCAATAACCTTGCATAAGTGTGAGTGGAGTTTGACTTGAGCATGCTGAGATTGAAATACAATTTTTTTTTTTAATTCCTCAATATAAAAGTTAGAGCCCACTCACAACATATGTGAGATTATTGTATAGAGCCAACATAATTTTATCAGTAGTGATTGCGAAATACTGCATAGAATGTAATTAAGAATTGCTTGCATTCATAGGAGGTACCAAATTGTTTGGTCTGACACAGAATATCTAAATAATCTCGCATAATATCGGTCTGACACCTGCATTCAAAATGGTCAAACTAGTCCATGCTTTTGATTTATTTAGAGTCCAAAAATACTGTTGTAATTTTTCTCTCTTGTCCTTTAACCACTGATTTCCAATTAGTCTGGACCGGTGATAGACATGCCAGTACCATCCAGTTTCAATGACATCACCCAGGATCGTTCACTGAGGGATTTTGTAGGCTGGGTCTGGTATGAGAAAGAGTTCTACCCTCCAAGATCATGGATGAACAGCGGGCAGAGAATCATCTTGCGGTTTGAAAGTGCCCATTATGAAACAGTTGTCGTAAGTGCCATGGCCATGTTTCCTGCAATATGATGCTGAAAGAGTTTAAAGTATTAGAATGAATTCATGTAAAATGACACTGCACGACTGCTTTTGAGACTGAGAGAGAAAGAACTTAAGTTATATTTGTGTAAGTTATATTTGCGTAATTTCCATGTAATTAAATATAAACTGAAGGCCCCCTGTGAGAGAGGAATGCACTTGAGCTTGGAGTGATTTATAGCTGTTTGTTGCTTTAAAAAATGTTTTGACAATCTGATTTTTACATTTTTTTTTTAGATTCCCAACTTTGAAGTGTTGTGAAGGAAGCCCACTAATTGGTTAATGTTATGATTTTTGTGATTTTCTTGACCAACAAATTAAGTCTTAGTAAAGTTCTGTAAAGCATATGTAACTATTGAAAATAGACAGTAACACTAAAAACCACCATGACACACCCAATTTTTATCCAGTTTTGAAAAAAGAAATGACAGAATATATTTATTTCTAGATAATGCAAATACCCCAAACATTTAGAATATTTTGTAGCCTGCAACTCAAAGCAATTTAATGGAAAACAAGCAGGTGTTTGTTTTTACCTATCTGATATAATTACTGTTAACTTCAATGGTTCTCACAAGTTTTCTTTTAAGTTTCTTTCAGAGCTTCAAATTTGCAGTCCCTCCTCACATTTTAGTGAAGAGCTCAGAATAGATGTCTTCAATCTGTGTAGTGTTATTATGAGATTGGTCCTTTCTCACCCCTATTTGACAGTGGTTCAACTCACAAGAAGTGGCGAGGCATTCTGGTGGGCATCTTCCATTTGAAGTGGAGGTAACGTCTCTTCTGCACTTTGGACAACTAGACAGACTTACTCTGGCTGTGAATAATACCCTGACCCCTAACACTCTGCCCCCAGGGACAATAACGCACTATGATGACCTCACAATGTGAGTTATGAGGGTTTCTGATGAAGTATGCTGTGTTTATGCAAGTAATTACCTACCTTAGAATTTAAATGTACGTTTGTCACACCCATGTACCTTTCTGTCCAGATTTGAATAAAACAGAAAAGTTTAAAGTCTTTTCCAGTATTTCTCTTGAAATTACCAATATCTATATTTTTTTTAAAGAGTCAGTAGCTATATTTCCCATTATTTCCTGTATAGTTGAGAAATGTTGGTATTTCCTGGTAATATTGTCAACAAGACTTTGTCCCAAGAATGCCTGAAATGTGAACATTGAGTTACGCATTCTTATAATGAAAGCAAAGTAAGATCATACACGCTTTATTGGGCAAAGAAACCATTTCAAAAATTTTGTGCTTCTGTTATAGAATCTTAATTCATAATGATATCAGTGTTCAATAAATTTATTAAATCCATTCGCCCCGTTGGGCAAGATTTATAGTTTTGTAGAAATATATAGGTATGCAGTGGTGTATTCTGTAACCCCATCAACCTTTTTCTTTCTCTGGATTTTCTCTAGGTTTCCACCTAATTATTTTGAGCAGGACTATTCATTTGATTTCTTCAACTATGGTGGCATCCAGAGATCTGTTAAACTCTATACAACTCCCAAAGGCTACATAGATGACATTGATATCTTCACAAATGTCACTGGAACATTAGGTAAGACTCTCAGACCTAAGTTAAGCATGTTCTGTTTACATAATGTTCTTATACTTTATTTAGCTTTAATACCCTGTATAAAGATCAAGAGCAAGACAGATAGTTGGCAACATCTTCTGTGCCATTGGTGGCCAATTTGCCCAAGAATTTTAGTGATTTACAATTTTTTTTACTAAGAATGACTAGTCTTGTCTTCCTGACACAGGAATAGATTCATGCAATTTTAAGTTTATTAGTATAAGAGTAGATTTATGCCTAATTGAGACAAGAAATAAAAATTCAGAATTCAACTCTTGAAGTTTCACTTGTGGTAATTGTGTGGAAACTTGGCATAAAAGGGGTTCAAGAGTGAATTGTAGAAAGTTTGATATTGAGTATGATATTTTTAGACTAAGTTAAGTTTGTATTTCTTCATTTCATTCAAAACAAATTCATGAATAGCAAAGTTTGATATCATGTAACACTTTATATTAAGATAAAAAAGTTAATTTTTGGTTCCACGTTACTTTTATAAGAAATTTTGTGATTTCTAATATTAACAATACAAAAATCATAAATAACTTTAATATCTCTTTTTCGCCATGGCTTGCAGGTTATGTCAATTTTAACATCACAGTCGGTGGAGCCCCATCGTCCAAAGTGACAACCGTCGTAGACTTAATCGACCAGGAGGATCATGTTGTGTCTTCAAGTACCAAACTCTATGGGTTATTGCTGGTTAATGAGGCTAACTTGTGGTGGCCTTACACTATGCACAATGACTCAGCCTATCTCTACACTCTGAAGGTAGGTTTATGGTCATTGGAGAAAAAAGTGAATTTAAGTCCCTATTTGAATTTGCATGGTTGTCATGTTTATTATGCAGAGTATAGATTGTTCTAATGATTGTCCCATTGTTTGTATAATATTCATATTAGCATTGTGAAGTAGTTTACCATTTGGTCAGGAAGGTATGCATTGAGAGAAAGAATTTAATCAATAAAAGTTTGATGGTACACATGTACGTGGGGAAACTAGAATACTTTTATAGAGAGTCATGAGCAAACAGCATATTGGACTGTGTCCAGGCATACTTGGAATTACACGTGAAATAGTGAATTCCTTTTAAATGAAACTTATTGAAGAGGATTCTTTCGAATATGATACAATTTTTCAAAACAAATAGGAGTTCCCACTTATACTAACTTTTTCTCTGGGGGTCCAGACTGAAATTTTAAGGTCTGTATGCTTGGGCCCCTGTTTGATTTCCAGTTTTTTTTTTTTTTAATGCACCAGGTGCCTGTTAGTATCGAGCCCTGCATAGTTATCACCTTGGATCAAAACAAAATTCATCACTTCTCTCTGCTTTCTCTCCTTTCTCTTCTATTTCAAGGTTTCAGTGTTCTTCGAAGGCATAGCAGATGTCTACCGTCTCCCAGTTGGTATTCGAACAGTGAAGGTTACTAACAAGCAGTTCTTCATCAACGATCAGCCCTTCTACTTTCATGGAGTCAACAAGCATGAAGATGCTGATGTAAGCTGCTCTCAAATTTTTTTCTCGCCGAAGCTGTATAATGAACTGGAAATAATTTAGGAGTGTAGGGCATTGTAACTCTTGAAGGCCAACTCCACACTAATATCAAGTTGATTTGAATAAATAGAGTCAAATTAAACAAGCATAACATTAAAAGTTTTATTGAAATCGGATGTAAAATAAGAAAGCTACGGCCTTTTGAAGTTTTGCATTATTTCTTGAAACAGTGATATGCATAACATGGGCGGTATGCAAATGAGTGAACCGATGATGTCACACACTCCATTTTCCTTATGTATTTTTGTCCCCGCCGAACGAAGTTCGCGAGGGGACTATGAAACGGGCTCCGTTCGTGTGTGCGTGTGTGTGTGTGTGTGTCCGTCCGTCCGTCCGTCCGTGTGTGCTCAAATGTTAGAAAATGCTACTTCTCCGTCATTTCTTGGCCGATTTTGATTCCGATTGTTTTATCTGATAGGGCTGGGTGGGGGCTTCCAAACTTCCACACAGAATTTTGAAAGTCATTAATTATGCAAATTTATGCAAATTTATTCAAAAGTGACGAAAAATGCTACTTCTCCTCTATTTCACATTGGATTTTGATTCCGATTGTTTTATCTGATAGGGCTGGGTGGGGGCTTCCAAACTTCTACACAGAATTTTGAAATTCATTAATTATGCAAATTTATGCAAATTTATTCAAAATTGACGAAAAATGCTACTTCTCCTATATTTCACATCGGATTTTGATTCCGATTGTTTTATTTGATAGGGCTGGGTGGGGGCTTCCAAACTTCTACACAGAATTTTGAAATTCATTAATTATGCAAATTTATGCAAATTTATTCAAAATTGACGAAAAATGCTACTTCTCCTATATTTCACATCGGATTTTGATTCCGATTGTTTTATCTGATAGGGCTGGGTGGGGGCTTCCAAACTTCTACAGAGAATTTTGAAATTCATTAATTATGCAAATTTATGCAAATGTATTCAAAATTGATGAAAAATGCTACTTCTCTATTTCACATCAGATTTTGATTCTGATTGTTTTATCTGATAGGGCTGGGTGGGGGCTTCCAAACTTCTACACAGAATTTTGAAATTCATTAATTATGCAAATTTATGCAAATGTATTCAAAATTGACGAAAAATGCTACTTCTCCTCTATTTCACATCGGATTTTGATTCCGATTGTTTTATCTGATAGGGCTGGGTGGGGGTTTCCAAATTTCTACACAGAATTTTGAAATTCATTAATTATGCAAATTTATGCAAATGTATTCAAAATTGACGAAAAATGCTACTTCTCCTCTATTTCACATCGGATTTTGATTCCGATTGTTTTATCTGATAGGGCTGGGTGGGGGCTTCCAAACTTCTACACAGAATTTTGAAATTCATTATTCATGCAAATTTATGCAAATTTATTCAAAATGGCTGAAGGTTCATTATGTTTTATATTTTAGTTGTATACATGCATGCATTGCTGGTATTCTCTTCTTTTGCATGCAGTAACATTATTATTTTATTCACTAAAGTTTTTCACTGAAGTTTTAAGGTTTAGGCTAGTTAATTTCCACAGATCTGCACTTTCGGCGGGGACATTTATTACGCATTGCGTAATTTACTCATTCACTTGTATTATATGAAATATCATATTTCAATTTTTTGCTTCAATAATGCAAAACATGGTTTGACTCCTTATGGAACATGTAAAATCATCATTATTGTAACTTATTTTGATACAAGGGAGAGATTCTTTATTATCACATCCATAAAAATTGAAATATATGAAATTTCATATAATGAAATACATAAGGAAAAGTGAGTGTGTGACATCATTGGTTCACTCATTTGCATACTGCCCATGTTATGCATATCACTGTTTCATGAAATAATGCAAAACTTCCAAATTCCGTAACTTTCTTATTTTACATCCGATTTCAGTGAAATTTTCATGGTTATGCTTATTCAATTTTACTTTATTTATTCAAATCAACTTGATATTAGTGTGGAGTTGGCCTTTAAAGGCTTCAAAAGTGTTCTGGAAGACTAAAAAAATAGTTCTTGTACCAAACAATAGACTGCATATTTTGTCATATTTACAAAGCTGTTTATGTATATTCTATCTTATTTATGTTGGATGTCCTATCATAGTTCCATATTATTATGTTTCTTTATATATGATTTATGTTGTGTTGTCTTTTGTAAAAAAAAAAAAAGTCTGCAATTAGACACTCAAGCCGCGAATGTTTTTTTTTTTTTTTTTTAATCAAAAAACAGTTTTAAATAAATAAATAAAAACAAATATCACTGTAGGAATATGTCACTTGTACAATAGTAAATCCAACAAGAGCTCTTCTGAACATAACAGTATTTGTTACATTGGTAGTATGGCTTGTCCCATACTATTTCTAACAACTTGCCAAAGTCCATTAATTTCATGACGTGCTTACCTTCTTCTTCATGTTTTTTACAAATATAGTTACTGCTTCCTTGTTCAATTCTTATGGTTGACTGTTTTTAGTGTAAGACTAAAAGTAATGTGTGTAGTACCCAGAATCTACCTGCACCCCTTTACCATGACCAACCCCCCACCTTGCAAACAAGTTACTTAAAAGCATTTAAATCTGAGAAATTAAACAAAAAATCAGAATGTTATGAATATGTGAAATGTGGCATCAGTGACTGATGATACTTATGGGGTCAATTATTTATTAAAAATTTACTCTTTTTTTTTTCTTCCTTCACATTTTTTTTAATGACTTGTTTTTTGCTATATTTCTCTTTTTAACTCTAAGATTTCTCATTGATAATCTGATTTCCTTACAATGGATAGCTCGGGAGTCAAATGTATCTCTTCTGCTTTGTCTGTTAATTAGATAAGAGGGAAAGGTGTTGACTACCCCCTCATCATCAAAGACATCAATCTCTTAAAGTGGCTTGGAGCAAATGCCTTCAGGACGAGCCATTACCCATACTCTGAGGAGATCATGGATCTCTGTGACAGGCATGGCATTGTAGTCATAGACGAGAGCCCAGCTGTCGGGATGCATTCGTAAGTTTCTGATTGTGTTTAGGTACATGTAGGCTATGCAAGATATCTTTAGACTATGATCAGACCCCAGTTAACTTATTATGTGTTATTTACAAACATAGCATGTGTCTTGGATCTTGAGTTCTTGTCCTACATATTCTACGAAGGAATTTAAACTGGCGGTGGTGTTGTGCGTGATCGTCACTTTCTGTAGAAAAAAAAAAAAAAAAGGGGAAGGAAAGTTATACAGAAAGTATTAATTTGTTCAGTTACATTGGCATTTCACTATTTCTATTTTTTTTAAATGATAATATTAATGTAGTACAATGCAATCATGAGGAATTGAAATGGTTCGCACAAATTCCAATGATTATCTTTACTGTTTTCATTCATTCTGTGAAAAGCCATGTATTTTGCATGCATCCCTGATTATTAGAAGGCCACTTAGCTGGTATTATAAGCATTCTAAATGTATCACACTCAATTGATATAGTGAAGAGGAGACAATTTAATTTGCATGCATCCCTGATTATAAGAAGGCCACTTAGCTGGTATTATAAGCATTCTAAATGTATCACACTCAATTGATATAGTGAAGAGGAGACAATTTAATTTGCATGCATCCCTGATTATAAGAAGGCCACTTAGCTGGTATTATAAGCATTCTAAATGTATCACACTCAATTGATATCTAGTGAAGAGGAGACAATTTAATTAGCAAACAAAAGAAGCCAGAACTCTCAGTGAGTGGGGACAGGAACAGCTTTGTTTGCATGAATAAAAGCACTAAACACCTTTCCTAATTCCAATCAAGTGGTACATGCAGCTCTTTTCATTGTATCTATAGATTATGTACCTAGACTCAGATTAGTCCCTTTGTTTAGAACAAGTAAAGAAGCTACATGTACTTCTTGGAGTATCAACATTGTTTGGTTAATCCTATTTTTGACATTCTTTAGAAAGTATCCTGGCATTGTTCATACATGTACATGTATTTATAAAGAACATAATACCCTCCACCACAAAACGACCAATAAGTCGCAATGGGAGTTTTAGCGTAAACAGCTGAAAAAGGTGGTTTGGAGTGGAAATTTTGATTTTAAGTTGTTTTTTTTCTGAAAGTTCATTTATTAATCTACATTCTGACAAAATTTCAGGTTAAAATATCTTGTTGAAATATGTTTTTACTGTCATTCAAAATGATCATGTTTTCCTGGAAATTCAAACTTTGTGTGTCAACTTGCTGGGATTGAACTTCACATCGCTTTTCTAGTATAGCTTAAAAATTATGCACTGTCTGATATTCAAAATCAAAAGAAAGAAAGAAATATATCTATTCTAAGGGTATGAAAAGTTTCAACCCAATCTAATAAGTACTTCACTGTGTATGCTAGGGAGTTTTGACTCAACCTTTTGTGCGACGATAGGATACAGATTAGGTGCTTAATGGTCACTCTTCTTTAGAGCCCCTTTTCTCTATTGTTTTGGTCATTAGTCTGTCTGACACATTGACATTCTCATTGTAAAAAATACAAGGGTTTGCTTAGTCCATACAGGACAAGTTATATATCATTTTAAAGCTTAGAATCTAAGCTTTCAAACTGTGTTGAAATTTTAAAAACCTAGATTTCCGACTTATTGGTCATTTTGTGGTGGAGGGTCACATATAGTGATTTGATTGAGCTTTCATATATATCACTATCAAAAAGTGGTTTTAGAGAAACATTTGAAATTTAAATACATTCATGCCACTAGTATACTACATGGAAATCCTTTTTTGTTCATAGGAGCCCTTGTTATTTATGCAAATAGCAAATTTTCTATTATACAGTGCTGATAATTTGCTAAAGTCACAGTGAGATTCCCTCATTGTGTATTCATGTGCCAATACACTTTTAAAAAACCCATAAGTATTGCTTAGGTATTTTAGAGATTTTCAGGGCTAAAACCCTCACCACACCTTTTTTTCAGTTACACTGTGTTATTGAGCAGATTTATAGTTAACAAAAAAATAATGTGTACCTTCAACTTCATTGTCAAAAAGTTCTGTGGCCTAATGAAACAGAAATATTTTTCAGTGATGTTAACTTTTGCAGTTATGTAAAAAAAATCAGAAATCAATTAGTGAGAGTCTCAACATAATTTGTTTTTTTCTCCCCTTTGAAATCTGAATAATTTTGTATAGGGCACAATACATCAAGAGGAGAGTTAGTAGAGTCTGTAGTATGCATTGCTTTGTTCCTTTCATTTATAAGTATTGTTACAAGTTGTGGCTGCCGCCCTGCGCCACTCGGCAAACAGGTCGGAGTTTCAAACTCAAATACACTCCAATAGAAATATATTCGTAGAACCGGTGTTGGCTTATGTGAAATAACTTTTATTCATCATCCCAACTTCTAAGTTCCAAGTTCTAAGATAAAATACTGCAATACAAACAAAGAAATATACATTTTAGTTACACATACAAATCAATGAAAATATAACTTCTCAACACTAATAACTGTAATCACCACCCTACATGTAAAACTGACAAACACATTGTCTCTCTATACATATTAAGAATTACGAATTAACAACACAGCTTGTACCAATACTATACTACCAAGGAAACAACTTACTTCAACAGACTAAAGCACTAATTGATCTTACATTACATTAAGGTTAACATTATTTCTAACTATACTCTTACATAATTTCCCTGCACCTAACAATACATATTAAGAATTACGAATTAACAACACAGCTTGTACCAATACTATACTACCAAGGAAACAACTTACTTCAACAGACTAAAGCACTAATTGATCTTACATTACATTAAGGTTAACATTATTTCTAACTATACTCTTACATAATTTCCCTGCACCTAACAATGTTCAAAATGTTCATTACAATTCACTATAATATTATCTCTCTTTATAATACTTTATAACACTCATATTTCTTCTAAAACAATATGACTTTAATGCAGATAGCAATAGCAAAGGAAACTTACCAATTGGAGGCTTTAAACAGTCTACACCTTAGCGCACTCGTACTCATGCAAACTATAAAAGAAACTTCTGTGACGTCCAACTTAGGAGTTCTATCTCTGTCTCTGACTTTTCTCTTTCTCTCTCTGGAAACTTTAACAGAACTGACCTCTTCTAGCTTTTCCTCTCTTTATAAAGCACATAGAAGCTGGACCACTGAGTTTACTCTTCTAAAGCATTCTTACATTGCTTATTGTTTTCTTCTTAAAGGTGCTGGTACTGGCCAGGTAATAAATATTAGCGGACAATGAACTTAACCAATCTATTCAATGTTAAACAATAAAGAGTGTTCCTACTGTGTGCTTTACAACTTAATTCATGTACCTATCTTCCCATCATATGCTATAACACATGACACCTTCTATGGGACTTCATGTACAAAAAGATTAAGACATATATGAAATGAACAAGAGTCCATGAAATGAAATATATACAGAAAATGTACAAACTATGGAAACTATATGAATTACGAATACTAAGTTCTCACTGCAGACTACTGCAGTGACACAAGTACTTATTGTATATTTTCTCTTATTCAGTGCTAATAATTTTGTAAATGCCACTTTGGAGCACCATCACCAGGTTATGGCAGAGCTGGTAAGGAGAGATAAAAACAGGCCCTCTGTGGTCATGTGGTCAGTAGCCAATGAACCATCGTCCACTCTAGCTGTAGCTGGACCCTACTTTGAGTAAGTCACAAACTATGTTTACTTGATTGTATGCTCAGAAGTCTGAAACATTTGAAGTACAGGATATACACTCTGATGATTAAAGTGCAAATTAGCAGATTATCTTGTTCACGTACATGTATGCATTATTCATGTACTTCGAAACGGGCTTCATTCGTTGAATATTATTATGTCATTGTGTTATGACCTTTCAGTCATTTTCATTAGTGATTAGTCTCTGATGCTATATGTGATTTCCTGTTATGTAAATTATTTCTTTCTTCACTTCATTGATAATTTAATGAAGGGTAGTCTTGAACTGTGGTTATGACGAAAAATGGAATTCACAGTATCCCATGAAAATGTACATTTGAGGGTTTAATAATACCTCCCATATTTTTTTTTATTGAAAATGTATAGTAGGTGAATGATAAGCAGATATATATATGAGGACATCAGGTCTGCATGTCAGAAAACTCAGAACTATCATACAAGCTATTGTCCCACATATGCTTATTCATGTTGGTCATGCTCAGTGTATGTGATATTCACTATTTAGCATGGGTATTCTTACTTACTGCATTATCAACTATTGAGAATGATTTTAAAACTCAAGATTACTTTTCACCAATCACACTAACACATCATGAGTATTTGTTTATCATAGCATAATCATTTTGTGTTACAGGAGTGTCATTTCTTACACAAGAAAGTTGGACCCACATCGACCAGTGACATTTGTTGCGAACGGCCACACCCCAGATAGTGATCGTGCTGTATGTTATTTTGTTTTCCATGAAAAATAAATCAGTAATGTAGTCCAGACAATTACTACAAGACCCAAGAGATTTGTAAAAATTGAACGAAACTCCAACCAATAAAAACAGAGACCAAGTCTTAAATTTATGCAACACCTTTTCATCAAGTAATAACCTCTAGCTTCTTTGGCAAGACCAAGATATTGGTGGAAAATGATATAACATGGACCTGGAAAGGATATTAATATTGCAGTGATTAAAAGTCACAGACCTCTTGATAAGACATCCAAGTTAGGCTTTCTAGAATCTAGATCTGGGCTGGATTGCCTCACTGCTAGACAATCTTGCATTAGTCTTTCCCTGTCAAAATTTTGTTATATGTCTACATTTGCATGTATGTCATTAATTACATTAATGTATTTCAAATAGCCAGATTACTGTATTTTAACTCAGTAGTATCGTGGTAGAAACCTTTCCAAATCTAGACCTTGCACAATAATTTTAATGAGAGTTTCTGGTTTACCAGAGTATGTAGATGTAATTTGATTTTTGATAACTTTTATCCTATCAGATATGATTATTTATATCTGGATACTGATTTTTTACATCACCATGTGAAAGGCCCAACTTGGTTTTGAACCATGGTCTGTCAGAGTCAGTCTGTAGGCAACCACAGAAAGCTTACCACTAGACCAATTCACATCTCCCTTCATTTTGATACAAAAGTACAAAATATGAAGCTACATGTAGTCATCATTGGTGTGAGGGTGATTTCATTTGTTGATATCTTGTGCAGTTTGATCATAATGTTGCAATCCAAACCTTTTCGTACTACCACACAAAGTGTTGATAATGACTTTTAAATGTCTTTTTCGTGCTTTGTCCCACACCAGGCCAAGTTTGTGGATGTACTCTGCCTTAACAGCTACTTCTCCTGGTACAGTCACCCAGGTCATCTTGAGGTCGTGACACTTCAGGTCAACCAGTACCTGTCCAGCTGGCATACTTACTACCAGAAGCCAGTCATACAGACCGAGTATGGGGCAGGGACTATTGCAGGTTTTCATATGGTAAATGATAGAACCATTTTTACTTTGAATGTCTTGTAATCCCACCAATATTTTGATGATCTGACTCTTTAATAAAAACAGGCCTCGAAAAGCTTTAAAATCAAAATGAAATAACAGCTCCCTGTCTAGAAGTCTGAAAAGGTCACTTGTTCAGTTCATGTAGATTGTGTTTATATAGAGGTTAGAATGTTAAAGGACAAGGTAAAAGTAGAAGAATCTTAGTATGATGGACATGATTGGCCTACATGTAATGATACATTCATGTCAAACATTTTAAGTAGTACTTAGAGTCTTGCTATACCATGAAGTGTACTTCTTTCAGTGTTGTTCATGTCAGATGCTCCTTCTCTTATTCTTGTTCATTCATTCTCTCTCTCTCTCTCTCTCTCTCTTTCTCTCCCTCTCTCCCTTGTCTCTCACTTTCCTTCTTGAAGAGCATATTATGTATGATAACATGGAACATGTCGTGTTTAAGTAATTGTTATGCTGAATGTCATGTTTTGCAAAATGCTTACGATGATATAGATTATGATTCTATTTGAATGCAGATCACATGGACTACATTGTTGACTTAGTATGTATCGTGACAAACATGGAGATGTCCGAAGAGAATAAAAATCTAATTAAATCATTTCCTCTTCATCAATCCAGTCACCAGCTGTCATGTTCACCGAGGAATACCAGGTTGAGATGATGGGAAACTACCACACATCTTTCAACAAGCTAAGGCAGGACTTCCTCATTGGTGAGCTGGTGTGGAACTTTGCTGACTTCAACACACAGCAAGGTACATAAAGTTATAGAGTGCTATCAGATTTTGTAAAATGGGGTATAATTCCCCAAAAGTCTGATGAGCAAAAAAAAAGGGGGGGGGGGGGTTATGAAGCATAAATAAGGGGGGAATCTAATTCCCTGAAATTCTGACAAACGAAAAGGTCATCACATTTTTGGCATGTTGAAACGTAATTAAGTTTTCAGGATAAAGTGTTCAAACCTCTGTTTCCAAGCAGTTAAATAAAATTTGGAAATTATCATCAGTCATGATGATTACTTATATTGATACTGATATAAATCATTTACCTTGTCCTTTTTTGTGTTTGTGTTTTAGGCACAAAAAGAGTGGTTGGAAATAGGAAGGGCGTTTTCACCCGCCAACGCCAACCCAAAACGGAAGCACATGCATTAAGAGAGAGATACCTAGAACTAATCAAGACATTAGGATGCTGAGTTAATTTTTCAAGCCTGTGCTGAAATTGTAAGTAATTAAGTCTGCAGATAAATTTTTCAGGGCTACACCATGTATTCTTTCATAGAAGCCGTGAAAGGGCTGGTGAGCTCTGCTAAGATCTCTTTGGTTCTCAACGTTTCAAGCAGTATGCGCTAATCTTCTTCAGAACACTTGGGCTCTTTCTCCTTTGAAAGCATACATGGTGTAACCCTGAAAACTTTTCCTACGGTTAAGTTTCCCACCAAGAAAAGTTTCGCTGATACTTCACTCTTAATTTAGTCTGTCATGTTGAATCCTTCTTTTGCTGTCTATTTCTCTGTATTCATGCAAGTCATGCAGTCAAATTTCACCAAGGATCTAAGTGGACAATATACTGCAATCAAATTGAAAGTTCATTTTGAAATTGTACTCCTGATGATTGAGTTGCGGTTTTTTCCAATTGGTTTGAAGCCTGTAGGTGTTTCCAGACATTGAAATTTTCATCTGTCCCCAAATGCTCCTGTCTATAAAAATGTTTAATTATTGGTTGTCTTGTCAATACTGTGAGCTTACATCCTGAATAGATGAAGTGGTATACAACTGAATTTTATATTTTATAATATAATTTTAACAAACTTGAAAGAAACTGCAAAACTTTTATAAGTTGATTGTTACATAATTCTGTTCATATTGGATGTTTTTAAAACACTTTGAAAATGGATGTCATGTTAAATTGTGCTCCTCATGAACATACTTCTATTTCTTTTTCATCATTTCAGCTCACCAGCAATGTGCAGGAAACAAAAAGGGAATCTTTACTCAACAGAGACACCCCAAAATGGCAGACCATCAACTGGGGGAATGCTACCAGGAATTAATCAAATTGCTTGGCTACTGTCGTGTGAAGTAGGACAAAGAAGATGTTACCTGTCACTTGGGAAAGTGCATATATGTATATGAATGTTCTTATTGCATCTAAATCATTGTATGTAGTGAAGTAATAAGATGATTAGATCCTTATAATAATTGATAATAATTTGGACGTGTATAGCTCAGATATCTGCCTGAAAGAAGCGCACAATGAATTATAAATCAGTATGAGTATAAAAGACATAAAAAATGTTACAAATTAGCAAGAACCACAATATAAGAAAGTAACAATCATCAAATGATAATATGAAAAGAGATACAACATTAATGAAAAAACTACAATATAAAAAAGCAATATGCATCAAATAAGTAATAATGACATTACTGTAAGTATTATTCATAAAGAAGGTTTTCAAGTTCTTTTGAAAGTTTCTGGCTCATGAGATAGATTTGATTTCTGTGGGAAGAAAGTTGAAAGCATGTGGAGCAGCCACATGGTCTCCGAGAGTGCAGTAAGTGCTCTAAGGAGACCAGATCTTGAAGACTACTTCATCCCTATCATGTCCATCATGTAGCTAGGGGCCTTTTTATGTTCTCTGGTTGCTGGCAAAGAACTTGTGTGACTGCATTGATGTGGTATCAAACTACAAGTGTAGTTTTATTCATCAACATCTCTTATAATACATGTATACACAGTGTCTGCACATGACAGTTACATAACATACAGCTGGCATGGATTAATAGGTGTGGTTGGATGGAGCAGGGATTAGTGAGATAGGAAACAGGCAAGTAGATTAGGGTAGGAGATTGAAAGAAAACAAGAAAGAGTGTGGGAATGGAATGAGATGAAATGATCAGAACACAAAAGGCCCGATTTGACTTGCTTTTGAAGACAGTGGATAGTATTTTGTAATCAAGTCTCTGTCTCTCAGGGAGCCAGTGCAGTTGTTTGAGTACTGGGGTTATGTGATCAGAAGATTGAACACAGAATCCTTGTAGGCCATAAGCAGTAGAGGGCTCCTCAGACATCCTCCTCTTGGTGGACATTTTCTAGCTGGAGTGATTCTCAGATCAACAATTACTGTGTTATGGTCGGCTATGCCATCTGTGACAACTCCAAAATTAGTGGATTATCAGTGAAGACCAAGTCCAGGATGTTTTCAGGATTCCCTTGTTTTCTTGTGGCTCACGTTTTGAGTTAGGCCCAATTCCTTGACCAGTGTGACCAGCTTGTCTGCTTCTCTGCTAATATACCCACTCCTTCAGGAAATGGTACGGTCTCCCCATGTGGTGTTTGGTAAATTAAGTCTATAAGATCAGTTGATTTTATTTTGCATAGTACAGGCCCAAAGACTCACCAGAGTATTGATAAGACGGGAAATTTTTTGATATCCTCTGTAAACCTGATTAAAAAATAATTGCAAACTTGGCTGGTGGGAACTGTGCAGAAGATTGACTGTAAAGAAATACTCAAAAATGGAAAACAGTATTGGAACACTACCTTCTTGTTCAGATTTGAGGTGTTGAAGATTTTGTTTTTCTAAATTTCTGGAGTGGTTATATGTTCAACTAATTGCAAAATAAATCAATAGAAGCATACCAGTTCCATTTTTGCAGTATGGTATTACTTAGCCTTTAAGGCCAATTCCTGCCATTTCTCTCTTATTCTATCCCTGTCCTATCTCTTCTTCCTTCTGCTTCTGTTACTATGATCTTTCATTCCTCCCGTGCATCCCCATTTTTTGAAAATGACTTTGATTGTAGTTTCAATAGAGTATATATCTCCATACATAGATTAGGCCTCCACATTACTATTATCATAGCTATGTAATTAATAATGATATATAAACATCTTCATTCATTCATATATATATATATATATATATATATATATATATATATATATATATATATATATATATATACATTGTATATATATTTGTACCTGGGTCCTGTCCGTTACCGTCGGTTTCACACTCGACGCAATCTTCAGGCAGACTCTGCCTGAAGATCGCGTCGAGCGTGAAACCGACGGTAGCGGACAGGACCCAGGTACAAATATTATGCTCTGCCCTTCAGCATTGAGCACTTTTGAATGCCTCAACTCCAAATTTAACCACACCTATGTGAATATATATATATATATATATATATATATATATATATATATATATATATATATATTTATTTACATTCACATACCATGCCTACCCCCTTGTATCAACTCCAAACTTTGTGGGTAAATAGGGCTAAACTGACCAGACGGCTTCAGCCTTACCTCTTGAATGACCCAGGTTCTTTTTCCGAAAATGTTTTTTAATTTTCTTACATGCATCCGCACCCAACATCTTCCTCTCTGCATGGGGTGCCACTTACAGACGAGGAACCATTCTTAACTTGCTTCAGAAAGCGTTCAAGTTCCCTACATTCTACAGGTGAGCTCTCTTACCTTCACAAGCTCAGGAAATCCATGTGCAGGACAGGCCAGTCTCTTCCCCACATTTAAACGAGCGAGAGGCTGCCTGCATTGCATTTCAATAAAAGCCGGGGCCTATGGTACAGTAAATTTCCTGTGCCTAATTAAGATGCAATGGCCAATTTTTCTCTCCACAAATTGTCACAAAACAATGCAACCTGCCTGATGAGGTATGCTGAAGCAGCCAGTCAAACTTGTAATACTATTATACACTGTAGATCTGTGCAGAGGCCAAAATTACACATTACTGGTATCATTTTACCAAGAAAAGTCTATAATTGTTATAATTTCACGATTAGCATGATTACTTTTAAAATACCTAGAAAAGAGAGAATTATTCAATACGTCTGCTCTATATCAAACCACAATACAAAATGATTATTTCTAATTCCCACGGTTTTCAGTGAGAGTATTGAGTATATGTACTTGGCAAATTTGGCTTTGAAGAATTCTCTTATTGCTCTTGTATACCTTCCTTGCAGCATGGTATTTTCTTAAACTTTGAGGCTTAGTCCTGCTATTGTCTTGAGTTTCTCCCTGTCCTATCTCTTCCCCCTCCTGCCGCGATTACTGCATTCTTGCATTCCTCGCATGCATCTATCTTCTACCTCTCTACTCCCAGGGACTCCCTTCTTCCACTCCCAAAAAGGCAAGCTCTGTTGACATGAGTTGAAAGGGCTCCCACCTTGTCGGTGGGTCGGGGAGATGAGTGCAGTAGTGTAAAGCTGTGGATGCCGAGGCATAATGCCTGCTACCTTTGTGCTGCGTGCGTGCTTGTGGGAGGGGCTCGGGGAGGAGTTGGGTTTGAACTTCGATAACTCTATAGTAGACCCTACATAATTATTATTCTCTCATTTATTTACTCGTTCATTTATTCGTTTTCCCTTGTTTGTTTTTTTTGGGGGGGGGCAGGGGTGGGGTCAAACTTTGAATTGCTTTAACATGTTTACATGTACATCTACATAAATTTTACTCTCATTCATTCAGTGATCACAATATATCAAATTAGCTTTCGTGTCAGCACCCGCACCAGCATCGCTAAGCTCAAATTTTTGTGCTCTTTTTGTAAGAGCACGTTTTTGATTTTCTTTCCAATCCTTTGGATAAGTGGCTGTTCTCAAGTACTCAACAATTTCATCGGTTTGCCTTACAAAAGGCTCATCGACATCGGCCATCACGTCGGCCATGTTGAAAAGATAAAGCCTAGAGGAGTGAACCTTAAATTGCGCGCGGTCTTTTGAGATGTACGAGGCTGCAATACCTATTTCATGAACAATTTCAGATGGAATGAAATTAGTTATCATTACACCTATTAATATTGAAATGACAAAAAAGTACGAAAATATATTTCAAAACATATTTCACCAATATTAATAATCAAAATGTACCCCAAAACTCTTGGCCAATGGGGGCCAATGTCAGAACCAAACGGCGGCTTTCGTTACGTATCAGCCAAAAGTGATATCAGTCGCTTGAGTCCATTGGAACGAATCGACTAGTCGCTTGGTTCCGGGGAACGAATCGATTAGTCGTTTCGTTCCGCCGGAACCCGGAACAGATCGACCATGACACTGGCACCAGCCTAGGCCCTATTTAAGTAACAAACACTGCACTGCGCAACACAACACAACATCAGCACACCGTGCCATCAGCAGAGCAAGAGATTGATGCCCTCTTACTAAGTGCATCTAATATAAATAATCAGTAATTACTGTGTGTGCACCATAGACATTTAAAGTTTGCAGACAAACAGGCGAGTGACTGCATTCGCATACAGTATTATGCTGCATGCTTTCGTACATAAGATGTTCATTATTGTATATTTAGGAGGCGCACACCTGCTTCACCCCCCCCCCCCCCCCCCTGGATCCGTTACTGAAGCAGATGAAACTGCTGTCTTTGTCACTTTCACACTTGTCTGCAGTAAATGTGAGATTGTTGTCCTGTAGTATTGCAGATACCTCTCGTTGAGTTGGTTTGTCAAGCTCCTATTTATCAGGATGTCATTCCAAATGTTTAGTACACCTTCAAGTCCACTTAGCATTGTCTGGATGAGTTCTTGGAATACTTCGGCATCTGAATTGACTCTGAAGTTTAGCCTTTTGTACCTGAAAAGACCAATGTGGGTGGAGAATATGGTCAGGTAAAGAGATTCCTCTGCAAGTTCAATCTGGTGATAGCCTGCATGCAGATCAAGTTTCACGAAGTGGGTTGATCCATTCACATGGAGATAATGTCATCTGTAGTCGGTGTGAGATGAGGCTGTCTTCGTATAGCCTCATTTGATGCTCTCATTCTAGTATTATACAGATTACAGATTTTGTTGGGGCTGTTGGGTTTTTTCACCACTTGGATTGGGGAGACCCAAGGTGTTGTCTCGTCTTCGACATGCTCTATAATGTCAAGATCGAAAAGTCTCTCAAGCTCCCTCTCCATCTGCTTTCAAACATGCAATGGTATTTGCCTGTGCCGTTGAGTCACTTGCTTGATGTACTTGTTGGCATGTAGCTTACACTTGACATTTTTGAGCTTACCAAGTCTGGATTACTAAAGAAAGGAAGAATCAGCTAGCAAATCCCGCTTTGAATTGTGTATAGACAGAAATCTAGATATTCACTTTCTTTGGCAGAAAATGCTAGAGACTCTCTTAAAATGAAGTAGACATTCCAGCACAAAAAAACTATAGCCGAAAATTACAAGATATTGACTTTCCAATACTCAAAATGTGCCCTGACAGATTTTACATTAATTAGCATAAACATACATGTTGACTACTCTGTTACGTATTGGTATCTTGTCCTTCTAAACCTTGTCTTTCTGAACCAAGATACTTAATCTGCTGTTGTGTAGAAGTAGTAGAGAGGTCTGTGTTTGTGGTAAGATCGTGCTGGTGGATGTCGTGTTCGAGTAGCGTCCCGATGTCTCTTGCGGCATTCCCGCCAGATATATGCGTGAATGTGATAGTCGTCACAAATTGATTGTGGTTGTGGCTGTGGTCGCCGGTGTCATGGTCAATCGTAGCCATAGGAGGAACGCCTTGGTGCTCTCTCCATCCAATATGGTCAACTTATTAAAGTCATGTACACCGGTATAAGTGGATTTAGCAGGGTTAAATGGTTAAATAAAAGAGTCTTCAAGGTCATCATAGCTTCGGAACTCTAATTTGTCTATCCAAAGCCCTGCTTGGCCCTGCAATGTGCGTTTAAAGGTGGGCAGCGTCAGTCGTGTCAATGTTGTGGGCGTCGAAGTAGTTGGTGAAAGTCAGAAAGTGGGCAGTCAATACGTCTCGGTTAAAGGGGGTACCCAATGCTGAAACAATGTTAGTTCATTTAAAAGATCATGATTTTATTAGCAGAAAATCATCTGCCTTAAGTTTTTTAAAAATTCGTGTTGCCAGAAAAATCCCCGAAATATGGTAAGACTTCAGGATATTTTGGCCCCTCAGCTGTGTCCCAATTTCAGCTAGGTAACCACAATGACGTCAAAGTGGTTACCCAGGTTCGCGTAATGCAGATGTGTTGCGCGCTAGACTGTACAAAATGCATTACACCTTGCGCGCATTTTGCTATAATTGCGCGACAAGGTAACCACTTTGACGTCATTGTGGTTACCTAGCTGAAATTGGGACACAGCTGAGGGGCCAAAATATCCTGAAATCTTACCATATTTCGGGGATTTTCTGGCAACACGAATTTAAAAAAAAATTTAAGGCAGATGATTTTCTTCTAATAAAATCATGATCTTTTAAAGAACTAACATTGTTTCAGCATTGGGTACCCCCTTTAAGTCAGTCACCCGAGGATTAGCTGAGATTTCTTATTTGTGGCTGTTTGATCATAAAAACCATATGTTTCATTTTCTTCTGCCTCGTCCTCCTCTTTTAGCTGGTATGTGTGAGAGTTTTTCCTACCGGCCTGTTTCGGCGGCTGGGACTTCGACTTTGTGGTGAGTCATTCTTTGCTGACTTTGAGCGACAAGCCGTAGCGAAATGTCCCTTTTTCCCACAGTGGAAACAAATCCGTGTAATTAAAGTGGGCCGGAGGATTCACCTCAACTTGGGAAGGCCTACATGTAGTTCCCCCACCCTTCCAAGTAGATCCTCATCCACAGTCCAGGGTTCATGGACCGGACCACTTCCTCCTCCGGGAATCCCTTTCTATGCCCACTTTCGTTTTGGCAAGCCAGACTGACAAAGGACAGCTTATCCTTCTGTCCTGGCTCTCCTATCTGGCCAGTGATTTTAAATTCCTGTCTCCACTTGGTGGCATGCATTTGATTTGGGGCTATCATGGCCAGGGTTTTCAATTCCATTTCTTCCATCCTGGTTAGGTTGTTTGTGTCCTCCACTTTCAAGATGTCCTTGTCTTTTTCACTCTCAACTTCCTCTTCTGACTTACCCACCAATTCATCCACCAACTTTACCAACTTACCTTCTCCTTGGTCCTCCAACTCCTCCAGCTCTCCACTCCTGAGGAACTTGTTGACCATCTTCTAGAGTCCACGGCGCCCTTAGACTTCGCCTTGTCCACCTCCACCGAAGATATCATCAGTATCTCCGCAGCCTTTACAAGGACACCCACCGACTTGGTGCATAACATAACAGCCCAAGAACCTCTTGAATGAGCTCATCTAACTTTACCATTGCCTATTCAGGTCCCTTCGACAGTCATATACTAAATCGATCACCCCGGAGTTGGTACACAAGACTATAGCAATACTGCATGTATGCTCTGTTTTGGTTTCAGTTCTGTCATGTGTGGAGTAGTTATTTTGATATACCTCATACATAGATTCTTATTCACTGATTGGTCAAAACTATATCACATGACACGGCGCATCTCGATCTATCATAGCGTCAGAGGGTTTTGGCGTTCTGTCAATTGACCTAAGGTCAAATGATAGAAGGCCAAAACCCTGTGATAGAACGCGTAATCCCTCCGCGACTTTTGCACACACGTGCGTACACAAAATTTGGTTCACGTTTTAAGAGCGCTTTCGCGAGTAGCTAGGCTACGTGACTGCGTTCAATATACGCGCAAGCGCGTAAGAATTCAACATGGCGAGTGACTTAGCAACTGAATCAATAAAAAGGATGAGGTATATAAAACAAATATGGACTGCTCTGTAATCGGATGGTGGTGGAAATTATCGCTCCCTTGGTGGTGTTCATACCGGCCCTTCTATCACCCCCTCGGCTTCGCCTCGGGGATGATAGAAGGGCCGGTATGAACACCACCTTGGGAGTGATAATTTCCACCATCATCCTCATGAGCAGTCAATATTTGTATACTGTCGCCTTGCAAATGTCTATTTCTTTCTCCAGAGATAGATCTTTTACACTGAACAGCCTGGCCCTTGTGTCATCTCATATTCCTCCAACAATTCTTTCTTTGATGAGCCCATCTAGTAGACTTTCAAAAGCACACGACTTCGCTTTCTTCTTCAAGTCCGTCACGAATTGATCAAAAGATTCACCATCATTTTTAAATCTGATATTGAACACATGTCTCTCAAATGTTATGTTTGTTTGTGACTCAAAGTGCTTGGTAAATTTCTCCAGCAATATGTCCAGAGTAGGTTCTGCTCCACCAACATCTCCGGAGGATGTGGGTTGCCCCTTCAAAAGTGAAGGTATTATAAATTGCTAATGCCTCTTTACTGATCATCACCAATCTACGGTACTGTCTTGGGGTAAGATGAACTATTTGAGATACAGTATGCAGGTCACAGGTTACTGTTCATCTCCTGTCTCCTGTTTCCCGGACGTCAAAGCAGACAGCCTCTAGCGAAGTAGTTGTCCCTGCTGCACTTGTAGCAGTGTGTGAAGTTGTCACCTTTTCCAGTGTCTCGGCAGGCCTGACATCTTTGTTTCCTCTTCAGGCACTGGGTAGTCGACTGTCATGGTCCCTTGTTAGTTGATGTCCTGGGCTTGGTAATTTTTTCCTGGAGAAGCCACAGTTGCCTGGAGGTTTGCCAACCCCTGGGCCAGGTCAGATTTTTACGAGGGCGGGACCTCTTCACTTCGAACTTCTAATGTGGTAGAATGTTTACCTTGATTCTCCTTCCTCTTTGAAGCCATCACCATGGCAACATTAATACCCTCAAGAATATCTTCATCCGATACCGCTAGGTTTTCCTATAGTTTCCACATTTCATGTTGTACGTCCTCTTCTAACCCAGTGTCTAAAGTCTGCAGGAAAGTTCTCTACATGGTGTCTGCATCATACCTCAGTGCTGCATTTTCCTCCTTTGACCCGAATACCACCTTCTGCCTCATATGCATGACCTTCATTGTGAATTCCTGGGGGCTTTCACAGTTGCCTTGGGTTGAGGAGGTCAGTTCTTGGTAGGTACTGACCACATCCTGCTCATGATAGTGGCACCTTGGGATTCTTGGCAACTTCGATGGTTTTTTAAAGTCAACCTTACTTTCAAGGTAAATTTTTAGGGGCATACAATGGCTCACACACCAGAGGACGGCACTCACCACCTCTTGATCGCTCTAATTCTTTGTGATGCCATCTTCAGTCTGGCGGGTTAGACTTTGATAAGTCAGTTTTTCTCCTGGTTTGCCCACCTGGCCGAAGATCTCAAACTCCTTTCTCCCCAAGGCCTGTACTAGCGTTGCAGCATCAATGACTGGCTGTCCCTGAGTAGCTACATGTATGGTGTCAGTAGCCCTAGATGACTCTCTGACATGATGGTTACCAGATAAGTTTGGTGTTGGGGGCAGCAGACATCGCTCTGTCTGGCCATTTCTGGGCTCCTTTCAGGCTAGTTAAAGCAAACTGTTTTCCATGGGGCTTACTCTATTTCTTGCACTTTCGATGAGCCATTTGGTTCAAAGCTCCTGTCCATGACCCCCAATTTCTCTGCTTGACTGTCAGCTGTCCAATGTTCAAGTTCAAGTCACCAGCTAAAAAGGCTCCTTTGTTTATGTCTTGCCATTGAGTCCTGGCAGGTTCGCCAGATTTTGTTACAGGGTTCCAGGGGTTATTCTAAAAAGAGCTGGGAAAAAACTTCTCTTCTGCTACTGTCATGCTGGGCTTTGTCCTCGGGTATTTCCATGCTGAAAGAAACCTTTCTCTTTCCCTTCCACCATGCTGGGCGTAGTCCTCAAGGTCTCTTCTTGTTGGGGGGAATTTTCTCTTCTGCTTCGCCATACTGATCTTTGTCCTTAGCTCTAGTTCATTCCATTTTTGTTATGGCCTTACCTCCTTCATTTCAAGTTTCTGTTGTCCGCACTCAACAGAGAGCTGCTACCTAGGCTACTAAGGCCTCTCTCTTAGCCATTGCCTTTTCTAGTTCTAGAAGTACTGCTGGTAATACTCTTGCTACTCTGCTGTATTGTACCCTTTAGCAATCTTCCTGCTTTGGTTAAAGAGACCAAGTTCATTTCACTTTCTTATATTGACATGTAATATGCTGAAATCTTGAAGGGCGTAAAATCATAATTTTTTTTTTGAGAGTTACGCTCTTCTGACCTGGGTTTGAGCAGATGATACACAGATGTAATGCATTGACAAGATGGAAATAGATATGAGAACTTTTATGTTTTATCAAAATCATCATTTGGCATACACAACAGATTCACTCATGCAATGTTCTTCAGTTAAAGGAAGTGCCTAATCATTCCAGCAGTATGCAACATAAGTTTTTGATATAAAGAGCAACAAAAACAATGGTATACATATTTATTCAGTTACTAAATATGTCAAATTTTAAGATATTTTGCTATTTTTCCTGTTTTGATTGTTCATCATTTCTCCTAAAAGGTTTTAGTAATATTAATTTTTATGGACCACATTTTCAATTTAGTAGTTAGATATTTAGTTTTTACTTGTTATCTGAATTTCATATTGAATTATTGTACATGATACCTTGACTAACAATTGTTTGATATGCTTTTATTTATAATAGGTCAACTCAGTATGCAATTTTATATAACTCTGATTATAGCCTTGTACATATAATATACTAATGAAATATATTTAAATAAACTTTTAGTGAAGGTCTGTCATTAAGAGTATTATTTTATTAGTCTGTTTCATTCAAGTAATTTACAAGTAGATAATAATGCATTGTCATATAAGGGGCATTTCCTTCAAACACAATACAGTGAGTGATGGAAAGAGGGAAGAGAAAGAGAGAGAAAGAGATATTGGTGAGAAAGAGAGGGGAACGGGAGAGAGATATGGGTGAGAAAGAAAGAGAGAGAGGGGAAGAGAGATATGGGTGAGAAAGAGAGGGGGAGAGAGATACGTGTGAGAAAGAGACAGAGAGAGAGGGGAAGAGAGATATGGGTGAGAAAGAGAGAGAAAGATATGGGTGAGAAAGAGAGAAGGGGGAAGAGATATGGGTGAGAAAGAGAGAGAGGGAGATAGATATCAATGAGAAAGAGAAAGAGAAACATGGGGATAAAAGAAAGAAGAGGAGGATGGAGAGAATGGGAGATAAAGGAAAAGAGGAAGAGAGATGAAGGAAAGTGAAAGAGTGAAAAACATATCTATATTGGTACATATATTGCATGGAATACTAGGGACAAATCTTCTTTGAGTGAAAGAAGAAAATCAAAGATCGTGAAGGTCTGCAAAAAGTTGTGAACAATTCTAGAAAGTTTTGATGTTTAAACTTGAGACCACATTATATGTATACTTTTATTTTAAAACAGTAAAAAAAAAAACACTCTCTCTCTCTCTCTCTCTCTCTCTTATTCCATTCCCTTCTCCCCCCCCCCCCCCCCCCCCCCCCGTGACTTTGTACAGTAATGATTTATGAAATTAACTTATATTACATGACAGTGACCTGTAAATTAACAAGTTTGATATTCTTGAAAACTTCATGACCTCAACATTAAAAATGTCATAACTTCCTTTTCATTTTTCCCATTCAAAAAAAAAAAAAAAAAAAAAAAAAAAGCTTTCTCTGTTCTATTGCATTGCTGATTGTGTTTCTTTCTTCCAATGCAAAATCGTTTTTAGATGAGAGTTGGATTGACCGCTAGACCCTTTTTTATATTTTTTTTTTATTGAGAATACACACATTTTCAAAACATCGTGAGGATAATTTTCCTATTGATTGTTCTTCTGTGATATCATCCAAGAAATGTTCATCGATTTTTGAGGGTATTTGTACAGACAAGATATAAAAAACATTATTAATTTATTTCAGCAATTTTCTTTGCTTTTCTTTTGTATTCTCTTTTAAGGCCTGCACACCACGCCACTGAAGCTAGCCAAAAATATTATTCAGTATACATGTATTTTAGGTTAGCATGTCTTAATCATGTTTCTTTGATACAGTAGCTTAACTATAGATGGGGCTATAACGTATAGACTCGACAAGCCACGGGTAATAACGACGGTCTTGTATAGAAATAGATATTTCTTAATTTTGAGTGGTTTTCATGCACGTCAGTATGTACTGATTGACGACTTCTGCCACAAACATCCCTTTTCTTGGAAAAAGGGATGCATGCTTAAAAGCTAACATTTTAAAAGTTGATTTGATTAAATTTTTTAAGTCGGAAAGGAAATGACAAAAATATTAGTTCACATTTTTTCATCGCATCTCGGCTTATTTGGTTTATCAATATACTTTGCTTTCATTGTGACGTTGAACACGAGTGAGATTTTGTTGTTGATTTCATTATAAAATTCTTTCTCTAAACTAAACTTTGTCTTTTTGAGGCAATGTGGAATATTAATTATCTTATCCTCAGTAATACATTTTTTTTTTCTGTTAAGAAATACAAAATGTCTCACTCTCATCGGTATAATAAAAGATTAGGCCAAACGCATCAGCCGGCTACATTTTTGAATGGTGGTAAGATGTGTCTTCATAATACATAGGCGTACGGGGCACATTTTCGCGAGAGGGCTAACGCCTTTTGCCCGAATAACAACTTTTTAAAAACTTTGCAAGCGGTCGAAGCGATTGACAAAAAAATCAACACCTTTTGTAGTGAAAAAGTACAGAAATGACATATTCCGGCCCCTCTCTGCTCAAATATGAGATTATTCGGGCATCTCGCTGCCTGAATATGAGGTAGTGGTTGCCCGAATATCGCCACTTTCAAAATCCTCATCAGGGGGTCTGCAGCCTCTCATTCCCCCCCCCCCCCCCCCCCCCCCCCCCCGCCCGTCTCGTATAAACCTATCTATAATTATGTTCATGTATCTGCCCGGGATGTCCCTTTCCCACTCCTCATATCTTTATTTGATTTTTGTCAGCATGACAATTTTAAGGCTGGAATTTAAAAAAAAGAATCTTATTGTTCAATGTAGAAATTTGATATCCTATACATTTCTGGACTTTACAATTTTCAGGCAAGGGATGTATCGTTTGTGCTGGTAAAAATAGCCGAGGAGTAAATTCACACTTCTGATTTGGGATACATTAATTAGGGTGAAAGAAAATCCTACAAAGGTTAATTTTGACATTAGATAGATAGATAAACAGAGAGATAGATAGGTACATAGATAGATAGATAGATAGATAGATAGATAGATAGATGGATAGATAGATATATAGATAGATAAAGAGATATATAGACAGATAGTTAGAGAGATAGATAGAAAGAAATAAAGAAAGAAAGAAAGATAAAGAAAGAAAGGATAGATAGATAGATAAGATAACTAGCTAGCTAGATAGATAGATAGATAAATGGAATTTTATTTCATTCACAAATCAAAGTTTAGAGAAGTACATATCAAAGCATACAAAGAAACATAAATAAGAAATTTATAGGAGGCGTTGTGCGAAAATCATGGCTTGATGTGGGTAGGTCTGAACACTATATTTAAATGAACAACAAACTCAAAATGTAAAAATTGATGTAAAGCAAGACTATAGATGGTATCAAAATGTTTGACAAAAGAAATAAAACAGAAAATAGTGACCTGATCATATCAAAAGTTTTATATATTTAAAAACACTACATAATGGGTTGTAGAATTGCATAATCATATTTTCAGTTTACTCATGAAGAGCTTTATCCATGATTGCTCTCTTATTTCACTGGAAATTTGCTCCTGTATATTGGTCCTGTCTACTGAATGTTAAAATGGAATTACGTCTCAACCCCCCCCCCCTACTTTTTAATCAACAAATCATAATATCTGGCGCTGCGGGTGGTTTGCTATATAGGTATACAGTGCGTATCAAAAAATGTACACACTTTGAAAATATCCTCCAAAATCATAATTTCACAATATCGATATGATTTTTTTTCTTATACAATAATATGGGTGAGGGTCTGTTTCATCGGATGACACTATGAGTTTTGACAATATTTTACTCTAGAGTGATTACTGGCTACTTTTGTAAAACTCGCAAAAATGCCTCAGTCTTGAATTTGATCAAAGTGCCTATAAGCAGTATAGGAAGTAACTTCATGTTCTCTGTTAGGTATTAACAATTGACTTGAACAGTCATTCAATATCTAGTAGTGCACACCCACAATGGTGTATCCACATATTGATAAAGGGGAGGGGCGGGATGCTCCCAAGACAGGGGTTAAATGTCGGCCTACCAGAACAAGAATTTAAAAGAGAAGCAAACTTATTGATTAATACAATGTTTTAACATTTCTTCAATTAAACATGTACATGTAAAAAGATATCATCATGGAGTACAGTGCATCCTTTTCTACATGCTCCACAGAGCGACGCATCCTCAACTGGTTGGAAGAGATGGGGCAAAGAAAGGAACAGCAAATAAACTGTTCAGAACCAGATTTTTTACTCTCTCTCTTCTTGAAATTGGACCATTTTAGGCCCATCTTCCTGTAATGTATTACAACTGCATCCTTTCGACATGCTCAAATCAAAAGTGGAATTGTGTGCAGAAAGACATAATCTGCGATGTTTTGGGTAGGGGTGGGAGTGTGCGGATATAGGTAAAGGATTAAGGATATAATGATTGTTCAAATCAATTATTAATATTTAACAGGGAACATAAAGTTACTGCCTAATAAGCAATTTGATGATCAAATTCAAAACTCAGGCATTTTTGCGAGTTTTACAAAATCAGCCAGTACTCACTCAAGCGTAAAATATTGTCAGTACTCATGGTGTCATCCGACGGAACAGACCCTCACCCACAATAATTGTATAAGAAAAAAACATTTTGATATTGTGAAATAATGATGATGGAGGATATTTTCAAAGTGTGTATTTTTTATTTTTTATTTTTTATTTTTTGGATACGCACTGTATAGATAAAATTGCTTTAGCGTTAAAAAAAAAAAATGTCCGGCTGGTAGATAACCTCACTTTACTGTCATTTTGCAATTGATCAGTATTTTGGTCTTAGAACCTCTTTAGAATCTAGTCACTACCATGTTGAGAATTGTTAAAATACGAAAAACACGACCCATAATAAATTTAAAACAAAACTTTGGCAAGATTTGTTTTTTATTTTATCTTAATTTTTATTTAAGCCTCAGACATTACCAAATTTCGTTTTGCCGAACAGTACGGGTAAGCTTTATCCATTTTTTTTTTTTTTTTTTTTTTTTAATAACGCATTGTGCGTAAAAGACACTTCAGGTTTGGAATTTTGTTTTCTCAAAAGGTCTATGGCCCTATTCGCCATGCAAACGTATACAGCACTTTTATCAATCCGCAGGGATTTAAATGTGAGTTATGGAACACAAATCAAACCATATAAAGAAAAAGAAGAGAACATAATCGACACTGGATATGTAAAGAGTATCCTACTGTCAAGAATGAAACCTTCCCAAATAGTACAACAATAATAAACTAAAAGACGGAAAGGGTGAAGCCAGGTAAGAACCTTCGATATACATGATTATATAAAAGGATATATAATACAATTCATGAAACACCATCCAAACGATCATCAGTTATCTTCTTTCGTATAAAGTATACTAAATACAAACTGCTTAGGTGATCTTTAGACGAGTTTTCTTTTGTTTCACTCTTGAGCTCTTTGTGGCGGATGGTGGTGGAGGTGGTGATCGATGATTGTGGCGGTGGTGGTGGTGGTGGTGGTGGTGGTGATGGTGGTGGTGGTGATGATGATGATGATGATGATGATGACGATGATGGTAATTATGATTGATAATGGTAATATGATAATGGTGATCATGATGGTGAAGGTCATGATGATGATGAAATTATGAGAGGATGATAATGAAGATGATGATGATGATGGTGATGATGATGAAGATTAGGAAGATGCCGATGGGGATACTACTGCTTTCAAAGCCTACCATAGTACCATTCTCGAAATATTAATGTTTTACGTTAACTTCATATTTCCTGCAAAATGTCCCAGTATACCTTAACTATTCATATTCATATTCATAAACATAAACGTTCTCACAGATTTTCAGTTTCATTTTGAATGGAGATAAATCTAAAATGGTATTTGATTTTGCGATGTGGAATGAGCCTCGGCCACCAGATAGAGATAGGTGATGTGTAGTGCGGTATATTTTATCCCTCCGCATGACCTGCCGGGAACTATATAATATCAAGCGCGTTTATGTCCTGTAAACGAATGAGATACAATCTTACCGGAAAAACAGGCATCTCCGAAATATCGCTATGAAAATGAGCCCTGCCCAACCTAGGTGTTTTTACCTCCAGATATGCTAATGAGATAAGCAAATGTATCATGACGTCGTCTGGATACTGCCGCGTGATTGGCTGAGAGGCGGTTGACAGCGGGCCATCCATGAAGATGATTCGAAGACTGTTGATCTCCGTGTAATCGCGTCATTTGTGTAATTTAGAATTGCGCACGACCCACTTGTACCAAAGCAGTTCGCACAAAGTGCACCTTTGTCTTGGCGGATATTTTCTCTCTAACGCTCTCTCTCTCTCTGATCGTGAATATAATTGACAGGAGTGAAGCGGGGCGTTACTTTGGGGGCTTTTCGACTGAAGGGAGGAGTGTTATGGAGATTGAAAACTTGTTGTCATCGTCTGAAAGACTACATCCTTTTCCTATGAATGAATGAATCCTTACAAACATCTCATGAATGGCAATAATTTGGTTTATTGTGATTTAAAAACTGTTTTATAAGTCAGTTCATGTAGTAAAATGATCATATTTATTATCATCATCACCATTATTATTATTATTATCATCATTATTATTATAATTATTATTATAATTATTATCATCATCATTATTGTTATTGTTATTATTATTATTATCATCATCAATATTATTATTAATATTATTATTATTGTTATCATTATTATCATCATCATCATCATCATTATAAATACTAGTAGTAGTGGTAGTAGTAGTAGTAGTAGTAGTAGTAGTAGTAGTAGTAGTAGTAGTAGTAGTAGTAGTAGTAGTAGTAGTAATAGCAGTAGTAGTAGAAATAGACCTTGTTGTTTTTGTAGGCGTTTTAGTAGAAGTACATAATAATATTAGAATTATCTCTCATCTTAGTATTTTTATTCTTCATTCAAATATACAGTACGTCCCAGAAAAAAGTAAACAGTTTGAAAAAGCCTTCTCAAATAAATATCTAAAAATATTTGGAGGAAATTTTTATACCTGTGGATAGCTTAGAGTCTCTTCTATTGAATGACACCAAAAAATTCAGGCAATATTTTATGCTCGAGTGAGCAAAAGCCACTTTTGTGAAAGGGTGCAAAATCTAACTTGAAAAGAATTTGCATTAGTTCTGGCTAGTATCAGCAAAGTTGCAAGTCGTGAAAAGGCTTAGAAATTTCCATATTCTGATCAATAAAATATAATTTATGAAAGAACAGGCTTTGTTCTTTGTATATCCTTCCATATTCCCATAAATTTTATGCTTGAGTGAGCAAAGAACTACTTTATTGAGTGTTTTGAAATATTAATTTTTGGTGAGCTTTTTCATTTAAACTGGATTGCTCCGTCAACTTTGGGGATATATCATATACAGAGACATACAAAGCCTGTTCCTGTATAAATGACTTTTAATGATAAGAATTAGAAGATTTCTAAGCCTTTTTGTGACTTTAGACTTTTTGATACCAGCCAGAACAAATACAAACATTTGGGAAATGTAGATTTTGCACCCTTTCACAAAAGTGGCTTTTGACTTGATTTGATTTATTTTCGTCTGCATTCATATAAGTACAAGAATTTTCGGTAACACACACACACACACACGCACACACACACACACACACACACACACACACACACACACACACACATACATACATACATATATATATATATATATATATATATATATATATATATATATATATATATATATATATATATATAATTGTAAGGAAATAACATATACAACAGCTTTGGCAACTCTCGTGGAAATAATTATAATTGTGAGAAATGAAAATGAGAGAATAATGGTTGTGTAGCTTAAATCAAAGTTCCCCAGAGCTGTCCTCCCTTTTTGAATTTTTGCAAAGGTTGAAAAAATGTCTCCGCCGGGAATCGAACCCGGGTCGTTGGCTTAGAACGCCAATGCCTTAACCGGCGGAGACATTTTTTCAACCTTTGCAAAAATTCAAAAAGGGAGGACAGCTCTGGGGAACTTTGATTTAAGCTACGCAACCATTATTCTCTCATTTTCATTTCTCACAATTATATATATATATATATATATATATATATATATATATATATATATATATATATATAAATATATAATAAAATACAAAAGTACTTTTGACAATGAATCATAAATAAACAAGTTTATGTAACAATAATTTTTCAAAAAACAAACATGCAAAATGATAGATTGTAATTATTGTAATTCATCGATTCAGGCAATATTTTATGCTCGAGTGAGCAAAAGCCACTTTTGTGAAAGGGTGCAAAATCTAACTTGAAAAGAATTTGCATTAGTTCTGGCTAGTATCAGCAAAGTTGCAAGTCGTGAAAAGGCTTAGAAATTTCCATATTCTGATCAATAAAATATAATTTATGAAAGAACAGGCTTTGTTCTTTGTATATCCTTCCATATCCCCATAAATTTTATGCTTGAGTGAGCAATGAACTACTTTATTGAGTGTTTTGAAATATTAATTTTTGGTGAGCTTTTTCATTTAAACTGGATTGCTCCGTCAACTTTGGGGATATATCATATACAGAGACATACAAAGCCTGTTCCTGTATAAATGACTTTTAATGATAAGAATTAGAAGATTTCTAAGCCTTTTTGTGACTTTAGACTTTTTGATACCAGCCAGAACAAATACAAACATTTGGGAAATGTAGATTTTGCACCCTTTCACAAAAGTGGCTTTTGACTTGATTTGATTTATTTTCGTCTGCATTCATATAAGTACAAGAATTTTCGGTAACACACACACACACACACACGCACACACACACACACACACACACACACACACACATACATACATACATACATATATATATATATATATATATATATATATATATATATATATATATATATATATATATATATAATTGTAAGGAAATAACATATACAACAGCTTTGGCAACTCTCGTGGAAATAATTATAATTGTGAGAAATGAAAATGAGAGAATAATGGTTGTGTAGCTTAAATCAAAGTTCCCCAGAGCTGTCCTCCCTTTTTGAATTTTTGCAAAGGTTGAAAAAATGTCTCCGCCGGGAATCGAACCCGGGTCGTTGGCTTAGAACGCCAATGCCTTAACCGGCGGAGACATTTTTTCAACCTTTGCAAAAATTCAAAAAGGGAGGACAGCTCTGGGGAACTTTGGTTTAAGCTACGCAACCATTATTCTCTCATTTTCATTTCTCACAATTATATATATATATATATATATATATAATATATAATAAAATACAAAAGTACTTTTGACAATGAATCATAAATAAACAAGTTTATGTAACAATAATTTTTCAAAAAACAAACATGCAAAATGATAGATTGTAATTATTGTAATTCATCGAATATAAAATCATTTGCGGAAGAAGGACTGCCATTGTAAGCAATTTGCTTGAGAATATGGCAGCCCCCCCCCCCCCATATTATGAAATAGCTAAATATGTTTAATAAGCAGAATGGATAAATGATTGAAATCCTAGATTAAAAGCATAATGACGATGATGTTGATGAAATGATGATGATGATGATGATGATGATGATGATGATGATGATGATGATATCGGTAAGGATTAAAATGATAGAAAGGATGACATTGTGAAAAAGACTGAAGTGTTGACACAGAAATTTTACCTTTTATATTCTGAAAGTAACATCATTTTAACTTTTGCTCACTCAAGCTCACTCAAGCTCACTCAAGCTCACACAGGCGTAAAATATTGTAAGATATTTTGGTGTCATTTAAAAGGAGAGACCCTAAGTTATTCACAGGTATGAAAATTCTACGAAAAATATATTGAGATATTTGTTTAGGGAGACTTTTTCCAACTGCCAACTTTTAAAGGCTCTCAACTTTGTTGATACCAGCCAGAACAAAATTCTTATCAAGTCTGAATTTTGTACCCTTTCACAAAAGTGACATTTGCTCACTCAAGCATAACATGTCATCAGATTTTATTTTTAATTTGGTGTCATGTCATAGAAGAGATCCTAAGCTATCCAAAAGCATGATTATTTCTGTAAAAAAGTTTGAAATATTATTTGGGGAGAATTTTTCCAAGTTAACTTTTTTGGGGGACGCACTATACAGTGCGTCCAAGAAAAAATATTTAAAAAAAGAAGCTCTAAAACAAAGGCTAAGTTGTGAACAAATTATAAGCTGTATGAATATAATACTTTTTTTTCATGAAGTAGAAGAAATATGATTTCAAATGATACATTGATGGCATTAATCCATACAATCTTCACAGAGCAACATTGTTTTGAAACTAAATTACATGTAAAAATCCATTTGTGCCAAGTTGTGGTGACTTCTTGAAATTGTCAGTATCACTTACGATAATTACGCTTTATGAGGAAAAGTGTAAGATCTAAAAAGATAGGATACACTATATCTCCATATCTCCATAGCGTGATGATATGTATTCAATCGGTATTTTCATAAAACACTCGGGTGGTAGGGGCGTACAACTCCTGAATTTTCATAAAAATCAATAAATATCCATTGAGCGATGAAAAAGTGCCCCTCTTCTAATTGAAAAAGGTGCCCATCATGAGGAGGATAACTCCATAATCTGATATTTTTCTTGCCTCATGTGCCCTTTATACCATACTATGCATGCTATGACAGTGGAAGGTGTCACTTAGTTAATTTTTTAATGAAAATTTCACCTTGCTCTCTACTAAGTTTGATCTTTAAAGAAGTTGCAGTTCTGAACAATTCAAACAATGATGTCCATAATTATTGCAGGCAGGCGCGCCGGAAGCAGTTTGAGATTGGGGGGGGGGGGGGCAAACATTCAAGGGGGCTCACCTTTCAAGGGCTCATGTCTTCTCACCCCTAAAAAAAACACACACGCTTTCCCACCCTCTCACAACAATACAGACGCACGTACACACCTTTCAGAATATTTCGCTATTAAACACGTCTAATACAAAACCTCCATTACGTTAAAGTTAAAAGTTGAATGCTTTATCTGTCTTCAGTAATCTCCATGAATACGAAAAATGAAATTTAATTCCTGTATACTCTTCTTTTATTTGAATGGAATAACATTTTGCGATGTGATTCAATTCAGGTTTTATTTTTGTTTATTTTCTTTTTGGTTCCCCCTCTAATTTTACTCCTTTACTACTGATTTTTTTTTTTTTTTTTTATGGGGGGGGGGGGGGGGGCTTTTTTTTTTTTTGGGGGGGGGGCGAAAATGAATTTTGCCCCCCCCCCCACTTTTTTGTTTGGGGGGGGGCGACCGCCCCCTGCCCCCCCCCCCCCCCACTTCCGGCGCCTATGATTGCAGGTACCATTTCAGGACAAAGAAAGCCCTTTACTGACCCCACCATCAACAAACAGTCGATCATCTTTAACTTTATGATGAGGGAATTATCATTACCCTCTTCATTAAAAAAAAGCACATGAAAGTAATCTTCTCATAGGATTTTAAAATATGTTTTCTTTAGGTCATGTTCTCATGTGATTCTATCGTTTTCACTGTTTCACCCAAATCTGGCACAAATGGATTATTACAAGTCATTTTTAAAATGATGGGGCTCCGTATAAACATGCATTTAGGAATGCCATCAAGGTATCTTGTGAAAGCAGAATACTTCCACTTTATGGAAAATAAATAATTCAGGTCATAGAGCACATAGTGTAGTCACAATAACCTTTTGTTTTAGGGTTTCCTTTTTTCTGGGACGCACTTTAGAATATGAAAACAGGCATGGCAGGGTTATTGATGAGAAAATAATGTAATTGCCAAAACTCAACGGATCGGCTGGAAATCATGCAATTCACTGATTATAACTTAGTTTGAAAATTTACCCATATCAAATATTTTGATGCATTATTTGCAATAATAGATGTTTAAGAAAACAATACCATATTTCTTAGTATATTCAAATCTATTAAATGTGGTTAAATTAAATTGATGTATTGTGAAAATTCTTAAAACCTAAAATATGTATGCTTTGCTATAGTTTCCTCAGTGAATTTTGCTGTTCATTCATAATTTTGTCCAATACAATTGTAAATGGGGGAGAGGGTGCACAGGTAGACGATTAAAAATGAAATCACCTCAGATGTCACTTATATCAAAAATATTTCTACCACCATTTAACTAGCTGAACCCCAAAAGTCATCCATTCGGGGCCTTCATCTTATTATTTTATAGATAAATGTATGTAATTTATATTTACTTTTTTCTTGGAGATTTTACACAAGACAAGAGCTGAAAAAAAAAAAATCAAACACTCCAGGATCAGATATTTGCCTGCAGGGGAATAAAAACGGATGATCCGACAGATATTTTGACGGAATGGCAACTCCCCCCCCCCCCCCTCTCTCTCTCTCTCTCTGGCGGCGACACCGTTTGAAACTTTGTTAACCATCCTATACATTTATATGAACCCATTTATAGTAAAAAGGTAGGCTAAGCCAGGAAAATCATAAGCAAGCAGCATACGGCCCGTTAACGGGCTCTATCAATAATAATGATTTACTATAAAATAACATATATCGCATTGGTGATGGCGAATTTCAATTTCGTTAACAGAGCGAAATAGCTCCTGCAAAAACTGCAGACATACCGGCCCTTGTGGTAGAGATAGATGACCCGCCCACGAAGCCCGCCCCGCCCACAAGAACCATACTCCGCCCCTACCCAACCAGAGACCGCCTACTACATGCGCATTTAATTTTTTACTTGGGCGCGCGCCCCTGTTTACGAGAAGCGCGTATTATACACGTGCTTCACGAGCACGTGTATAAACCACGCCCCTTTTACTAAACGTAAACAAACATTGTTGTTGACTGATTTCCTACCATATCAACACTGTTGCAAAAAACTCACATAGTAGGCCCAGGGAGGTCCCTGGTAGGCCTATACCGCCACCGACAACTAACACAATATTAATTTGTACTTTAATTGTTCTAAAATGCTGTACGGTCTATGTTATAGACAATTACATGTACTTTAAACATTTCTACATGTTACATTTGCATCAAATACTATTGTTGCTATTTTATCAAAGTGTGCGTGGAGGTACACAATTGTCTTTTTTTCTGTAGCACAATATATACTTACCAATTCATGATGTCTTCATTTATCATTTTCATGAAAATCCATCACCATTTATCATAAATAAATTATATTCATAAGTTCCATTTCAGGGTGATAGTAGGCATTTTTTTTTATCAACAAAACTGAGGCTAATACAGTTTATTTATCAGAAATTAGTATATGAGTCGTTCTGGCAAATATGAATGATATGAATGATTTTCAAAATATATTCCTTTGTATCATTAAATTAACCGAATATTCATTTTAGTAAATTCACAGCTTTGTCATAAATTGTGCTTATAACCATGTATCACCTTGATTATGACAAATGAGTCCCACGGTATAAATCTATTATTGACGGTGACGCAATACAGAATACATGTATTTCAAAGAATTCAAAGTTCGTCAAAAACATTACTCACAACTAGAACAACAACGCGAAACCCGTGACACGTCAAACAAATCAAGTAAGTTATGGAAAATAACGCAATTCTTGCCCAAAGGACGAAAAAATATACCCCCTATTGTCTGAGAACGCGCCATGCCGTGTAATACACTACACACACAGTGCGTCCACGAAATTTCATTCATGTCGATTTTTTTTTTTGTTATTGCCTCGCGAGCGTGACGTCACGCACATCCTACAAACCCACATGTAGACAAAATATAATTCACCGCTAGAAATTCCTATTTCCTCGGATACTTACCCTACCCGTTAAGTCCCCGCTTTTATTGGAGATATTGAGGATTAAATGCTTCAGAAACCAAAGGGCTAACCTTTGGTGATATTGGGCTTCATGTCTGAGTGAGTAAAATCGACAAATTAATTCAATATATTGTTTTATTTCAATCTGAAATGTTTGACTTTTTTGTTCCTCTCGACTTGACAGACCCCTCGCGAATGATCGCAAGATTACTTTGTTCTGAATGTCCCCCGATGATTATATCACCCCAATCACTCACTTTAGCTGGCACATCGCACCTATTTATGGCCACATTTACTTAAAATGGATTCATATACAGTAAAACAAACCATACACCGACATTTTCAGAATCTGAACAATGAAACAGAAGGGAATAATAATGTATAATTTGCCGGTAAATTGGTTCAATTCTAATTGTAATATCCGAATGTGTATACTTCTTATACAAAGAAATCTCGGGGTCATTATCTCGATGTATACTCCGTTAATAGCAACCCCCCGAATTCGTCGCAACATTAGCCAACATTTTCGACGATTTTTGGTGAAATAATTCCACATTTATGCCCACAAATACCATGATGTGCCAAAGGGACTAGTGCCTGGATGATTGCGTAACACTGGAGTCGTGATTTGGGTCAAATGTTGTGAAATTTGGACGTAAGTTTGTTAAAATTTTCGCCAAGCCGCGGGGTGCGAAGCCGTCATGTTACGCGCAGCTGCCGTGTAGCCGTAGACGACTCATGCATAAATTGACTCCTCATATATCCTTTTACCTATTTATACGAAACAACAAGGGCAAACAATAAAAATGGTGTCCGTTTCTTATCCGGAATCGTCGCTCGTTTTGTGACTAAATTTTCCAGAATTTATCCCAAGTTTTCATCCATTCACTTCACTGCAGGCCCAGGTAAGTAACATACGAGAGTGTGTGGGACACATCAATACACATTCAATCGGATTTATCTGTGTTTTCGTTGCATTTCCTTACGGCTTTATCTGACCTTCCAATATGTCGAGCTGGTGGAAATCTTTCGTTCTTTTATTAGAAAACAACCACAGGGATCTCTTTATTCTAAATTGCTATATCGACTGGCGTCTTCACCTCCGATTTACGGTAAGATTTCTGCCTAAAAATTTCTGAATTATCTCCTATCGTGTCCGCATTGACCCCGAACACACGTGTGTGTGTTCACTGGGGGCTATCAGTGGTCAATTTGTACGAATTTCGGCCAAATTTTCATACTTGTTTGTCGGCGTTTCGGATCGTTCTAATTTATTACTGCTGTACTTGTTAAAATATGAAAGGTCGTTACACACTGGGTGTGGATTCACTGTCGTTCGTCTGCCATCTTTTATCCCCTTCAATTGGCGATGATTTACTTGGCCGTTCTAATCGCACTGAAAATGTTCTGCTCTATGTTGTGAATGCTTGTCGCATTGCTAGCACCGTGCTGTGCCTTTGTTAGATGGGATTTGGGGGTCATTTTTGCAGCAGCTTTCCTCTGAGTTGATCAATTTCACTTTCCTAGCTGACAGATGCCTGAAGACGATTATCCAATTGTCTTTGTTCTCAGGACCCCAGTCCCAGGTGGGGTTATCAAAAGTATTATTTACCCCCTCTTTTCTCATCTTGTTAGGTTTTAAACTTTTCTCATGTTTCTTTGCCTCTGATAACTTCTCATCATCATTCATCTTGTGCACTGGCAGTTGACAGATGATTTTTTGAGGAACTGTTTTGAGTTGCAACCTGAGTCCCTCTGATATTTTTGGAATGTCTTCCCAAACCACGTTCTTTATTTTAGTATAGCTTCCCATAATTAGATTATTTTGATTACACATATCTTTAAAAAGATTTGTCTAAAAATATATGTGTCTAAAAATAGATTGAACCTCACCAAAGAGTTTACATATTTTCATGATGCCTTTTACATGTACTTGCATGGTGAATTCATCTGCTGCTAGTGTATTACAGGATTCTGATATCTTTCTCATCATCATTCGTAATTCAGGTGAACTAAAAACAGACTGAACTCGGTTAAAAAGTTTGTATAGATATACATGTACTTTGATGATGCCTTTTGAGCCTACTACAATTGTTGTTTTAGTGCCAAATTAAGATTGCTGCTTCCCTCTCAGCCTCAATACCTGGAGACCCCTATATTCTTAAAAATGAAAATCCATATATATATATATATATATATATATATATATATATATATATATATATATATGAAGAAAACCAAAATCGGCAACGAAAAAACCCTCCAACCTGCAGGCAAAGGGTTAACTAAATATGAAATAAAACAGGTTAGCCCGTCGCATTCGTCGTCAGTAGCCAGGATGCGACAAAGATGTTAAATAAATCCGTTTCTGATATATATATATTATAGATATGATATAGGCCATTTAGGCCTACATGTCAACAACCATTCAGGTTCTTGACATGTAGGCCTGTTAGCCTATGTAGGTTATTATAGATACACAACCATTCATATAATATGAGATATTGAAATTCAGAAACTCACATAATGATAATATACATGAAAGAAAAAGTTCTGTAGGTGAATTTAAAAAAGTTACATTTTAGATATGATAGTGTTGGTATAGGCTTTAATAGTGCTTGTCAGTAAAGTTTAAATATTTACACCAACGAATGCATTGTGGAAAATAGTAGCTATTGTCTTGACTTTGTTAAAACATAAAACATGTGCAACTGTTATATAACTCTCTTAGTTGCTCAGTCTACTTGTGAGTAAAAAAAAAAAAGTTCAAATTTTGGAGACATTCATCCAGCATGTTTGAATCTTGACTAGATTTATCTGAGGGAATTCCCTGAAAATACTTCCTGCTGAGAGCCTGAAGAGTGTTAACTCATATTCTAACACAGAGTTAAATACCCTTCTAGCTGATTCTCAACAGATGATATGTTCCTATAGGCATACTTGTAACTAGAGAAGTACAATTCGCCGAAAAGAGGATTACTTTTCATTAAGAAAAATATAAAATTTATAAATTTAATTTTTGGTTATATTAATGAAAACTTTCTTCTTAGTCCAGTGCTTTTACAGTCCTCTGGATAGAGTATTGTCATGCTTTTGTGTTGTGCTGGGAACTTGTGTGCATGCTGGATGTATTGAGCCTCACATAAAAACTGATTGTTGTTCCTAAAAAAATGGTCCATTTGCGAAGAAAAACATTTTCCTAGACTTGACAAGTTTTGTCAGAAATCAATGTGTTGAAATGTTCTTTCATAACATTTTTAATTTACATTACAGTGGGAATGCATATTGCATAAGCGATGATAAGCCCTCTTATCAATAGTGATGATTCTAATAGTTACATTAAACTTGAGTATTTAGAATACAGTGGCATGGAACTACTTGTATTGTTCCCAATGTTTTGACTAGAGATAGGTTAGTTGTCGATAGACAATTAGCCTTTTAGATCTAATATTAAGTTATATATTGAAGGACTGTGCTTCAGTGTGAAAAGTACTATTTGTTTACAGGAGGTATTTTTGTATGCAATGTAAAAGTGCCATTTTCTTTTATTGTCTTTTATTGTTTCTTTACCAGAATTCTTTTTCAGTTTACCAGAGCTATTTTGGAGCTTTCCTGAGCTACATGTAAATCGCCCACCGCTCCCGTGTATTTTTTTTTTTTTTCTGTTTTGCTAAAGTTTTTGAATGTCAGTGAACCAGAAAGATGCTAATGTATCATACTTTCATTGTAGAACAAGAAGATGTAACCACACGTATAATTATCCCTGTCAAGGCTGTCAGAAGTTTCCGTGAGTGGCTGTCAGTCTCACAAAGTTAGGATATGTCATGTGACATACTCATTAATTTACAAGCATTTTTATGGTGAGGTGAGAGAAAATGGTACAAAAACGGACAAGATATACATGTACATTTTTTGAGAATGCGACGTTAGAAAGAGAATGCAGTATACTATTGATAATCGTGTTCAGACAGTTAACATGAAAGGAATAACAGTTTATGACAACACTGCACTACAGGTATACAATATTGTACATTGTGCTACAAACTTCAATATATTCAGTGTACTATGTATTAGGCCTATATGTGAATGTGATAAGGAAATACATGATATCATACTGTGTAGTATAATGAATGTGATTTACTTTAAGTAGTTCAAAGGTGAGCATACAATCAGTGCATTAGTATGAATACAATATGGTCCAGGAAACAAAATACCAGTAGTTTAAACATACATAATACATTTACATGTAGGTCTAGAAAGAAGAAAAAACAACAAGCATTGGACTTTGTTTTCAGGCCGTTTTTTGGTAACTAACAAGTAGTTCCAATACAATATAGTTTGTATCATGTAAAAACATTTTCAAATTGTATTTGGCATACAGCAGAAAGCAAGGAAGAGAAGCGGGTATCATGTAAAAGATGAAGCTGTAGATGGCCAACTCGGACTCAGCGGAAATCGTTTGGCAGAGTTATGCCAGAAAGTGGAATCAATTGCAAATACTTGTGTCAAATTTTGCATTAAGTACTTCTTTTGTAACCCCGACATTCAAGGTTATTTGATGGAAAGGGTAAAATTGTTACTAGAGATGTAGTGCTGAAAATTTATAGCTCTGGTCAAATTATACAAAACTTGAAATTTAAGGCTATTTAGTAATCTGGTTCTTCTAGTCTTCTATGCATATTTTCTACCTGCGGAAATTGTTTACTGTAGAGATTGAGCATAATTTTTCAAGACTGACATTATGAAATTTCAGAACAGCAAATGACACCAATGACATTTAAACTACTGTACTGTACATGTACATCTTCATAAATGGTACACAATGTAAATGACATGTAGTTCTGAATGGGACCCAGCTGTTTCCCCCAGTGCACACTACATGGTTTGATTCTCCTTGCTACGTGATCAATCACATACATATTGAGTGTCTTCAGGTTGCGTTTTATTGTGGAAATCTTACACAGACTAGATTTCCCTTTTTCCAGTGCAGGAGGCTGCAAATAAAATGTAATTTGATTGGATTCTGCTGAAAGTCATGGCTACAATATGTCAATTTGGGAGGGAAGGTCGCAGGAATTTGCAAAGTGACTGCTCAAATGCACTGATCCCTACCCTGCACATGATTTGAAAAGAACTCATAAATTTGATAACTTCTTCATTGAAAATGACAGACACCAATTCATTATTGCAGAGGTATGAAAGGTGTTTTGGGTTACTATAACAAAATTATGGAATTCCTTCAGGATTTCATTGTCATATGTTGTAGATATTTGTTATTTTGAATTAAAATTGGGGTACAGTATGTGGTTTATCAGTATATTCATAAACCTTAATTTGTGATAGAAGAATAAGCATTGCTTAAGTTCTTTGGTGGGCCTACATATTTTCTGTGGCATATATTCTGAATGGTCCAAACTCATAAAATGGTTCTTATTGATGACTAATACAAATACACCATTTTCCCACATAAATCAGATTTGTCACAGGATTCATGAACCTAAAATAAAAGCAGGTGTTATATATACTTCATTAGTAATGGTGACAGAATTGAATTTTTTGCCTGCATGGAAGTTCATTTCGCAAGGCAGGAGGCTGTTTGCATGGTGTGTTATAAATTCCTCTGCTAAGGCCCTTTTGCCAGACACATATACCTCATAAAATGTATGTTTTTCTTACCTTGCTGTTTTTGGTATTATAAAGTATCGTTCGTTTCTATACTCTTGATAGATTTATGTCTGTTTCCTGGTTTGACACTGTTCAAAGAAGCAAATAATACCCATAAATTGCATAACTCTACCCCCACAAATGATCATGATTAATACTGAGAAGAAATATGATATGCACATTGTAAATGTTTACATCTAAAAAAGTAAAGCATTAGGAAAAAAATCATTTTGTAAAATACCAGCATATTTTTAGGATAGCACTTGGTTTTCCCTATCCCTTGCACACTAACAAAGAGAAAAAGACTTGACTACATATAATCTGCAGAAAAACAAGATATATGCACACACTTTATCTTGAATACCTTTTAGTAATTTCAATATCCTGCCTAGGTTTCAGTTTCTAATTATTTTCCACCATGGGAAGTATAGCTTGTACAGGGAGACAGAGTTGAAGAAAAAATAGGAATAATACTGCACTTCCCTTTTATAGCCAGCATGTATGAAAGACATATGTCAGAATTCATCGGGCGTGCGAGAGAAAAGCAAGCAGTCTCAATTACCGCTGAATGGAATATTTTATGACCAGGTGAAAAAAACATGCAGAAAATTATTCTAGCTCAAGCTCTCTCTCTCTCCCAGCCCACTGTCTCACTCAAATATGAATAGATAAGCCAACATTTTGATGTGCATTCTTACGTTGTCGTGTGCGTTTTCTCTCGTAGTAGCTGTGATTATAATAAGCCACGACAATTGCTTTTCACTTTTAACCTCCATGGGCTGTGTTATTTCATGAGTGCATAACGGTGTTCATTGCACAATTTCTCTTTCTCAATTTTGCCTATGGATACTCTTATGGTTCAGTTGACCTGACTTGCTTGTCACATCAGGGTTTTTCTTGCCAGGAATGTAAGTATGGTTTTGATATGTTTTAACTACATGTATGACTGTTTATGAGTCAGGCTGCCACGAACAAAGATAAGGTTTCCGCTATATGACATTACAACTCCTCTAATATAATGATTGCATGGCATGTTGTTACATGTAAGTACTGTTACATGTTTGTGTGTATGAAACCTTAGAGTATATACTTTTCAAAGAGGGTTTTGAAAATGACTTCTGCTGAAGGAAATTTGCTAAAGCGATGGATGAATCTCTTTTGTAGTGCTTCAGAAGATTATACATGTATCATGCTGAAAAAGGGGATTCATCAATCCATTTTAATTTATTAGTTGGAAAGTATTAGACTTGCACAATTTCTGGCAATAAATCTATGCAGTCTGTTTGGAAATATTTAGAGCCCACAATGTACTTGAACATACATGAATATATCTCTCTCTCTCGTACTATCTCTTTTTGTACATCTCTCTCTCGTTTGTCAGCTTCTCCCTGTCTCTCTGTCTCTCCCAATGGTGTGAGCTTATAGAAATGACTGAAAGAGTTGGAGGGACTGACACTGTAAGTCTACCCACATGTTGAATGGACAAGTCCTGAAACTATAGACCAATGGAAGCACAGACTGTGCCCAGTCCTTTGTGGTAGTATATTCCTGCTGGTTGGGATTGTACTCAACTGAAAATTAAAAGGCTTAATATTTTGTTTATTCATATCCTTCATAATAAAGTTACAGTTAGGCATAAAAATTGTTTTTTAAAATAGTTTTGTTGGAGAAAAAGAAAAAGAAATGCACCGATAAGCACATATTGACAGAGTTAAAGTCAGGTTAGGGTTGAGATTCTAAGTCAGTTTATTTTTTGGAAATGTCTCTCTTTGATTAAGATTTTATGTATGTTTAGTTTCAGGAGGTCTGCACTTGTTTGCTCATAATAGCTGACTTTTGTTTTGTCATCAAGTTAATCTTATATAGATTTGTTGTTGTTTAATTAGCGCTTTCTAGTCAAATGGGTTTCAGGGTAGCATTATGCTTCTAGTGATGGAATGTTGGTATTTGTCAGTTAACATTTTAGTTGGGCATTTATATTGGTTTGGTAATATATGTAATTCCAAGGTTTTCATGCTGGAAATTAACTCCTTGTTAAGATTAGTATTTAACTGATATGATATCAAAGAGTTAGTGTACATGTACTATCGGTATTAAATGTAGGTTGATTGAGGATTAGATCTGATTTGATTTTCATGTAAATGACACGGGCTGTAGAACTGATTGGGTGCATTGCATGTGAAGGCAAGGATATGTGTGTTCAGTTATCAGTCAAGTGAAGCGGAGAATATACGCTGATGAATTATTACCAGAGCTCTCTCTGTTGAATGATATAAACATGCGCTGGTGCGATTGGGAGAGCCTGTTTTATTGTGCATTGTGTATTTGATAATGTATAAAGCAAATTGGACTCGTCTATCGCTCTCTCCTAATTATGAACGTGTAGGCTATGGACAGATATATCTCATTATGCGCAAACTTACTGCGTTCTGTCTATTATGTAAACATCAATTGCCATTCTTCGCAGGCAGGGGCTGCTTGCAGCATATTTCATGAATTACTTATTGCGGTAAAGGAGAGGGCTTATGTATTTGATGTAATTTTTGTGAGGCTTCATAGATAATGCGTGCGTTCAATGGTGCCAGTTACTCTTTTATTTCTTCGGGTTTTTAATAAAAGTGCCTGGGCCCTTTCACTCACAAAGATGGCTGTAGGGAAGTTTTATTTTCACTGCTGATTAAAAGGGAAGGCTATGAAAAGGGCTAATGGTTGTGACCTGATCTGGTCAGAATACATTACTTGAATCAAATTTGGGAGGATAGTTTTAGTTTGGTACGCATATAAATGTACATGTAGGTCTTTCATTCGGGGAACATTCAGGGATCCATTCAAATATTCAGATTTTGCTTATTGCCTTGATTATATATCCATAAAGAGAAACAATATTATTATAGTTTAGCTGGAATCTGTACATGTACACCTCAATTGTTACTCCAGCAGATATTGATAATAGATTTGCCTAGATTTTATTGCTTATGCACTGAATGTAAGAAGGGAGTAGACCTATAGAGGAAGAATAGCACATTGAACCAAGGAGCTTGTGTTTGAAGCTCCTTGACTGAACAAAGGACAGTCATTTTTATGTAGGGCTTTATGAAACTACATGAACATGTTCATCTTTCAAAACAGCACATATACATGTATACAAAGCTTTGTTAGAGAGAGAGTACAACACTAACTAATGATGCATATTATGTGGCTGATAGACTCATAGATTGGGCTTTATCAAGTCAAATGTATGGAAAATAGCCATGTATCAACTGTGCCAAATAAACATTGAACAACAAAGCAGTTATTGAATTTATTCTGTGCTCGCTTTTTTCATTGAATAAATTTACAGTTTCCTCCCTTGCCCTGCTGTGTAATCATTTATGCCCAAAGCCTCGTCTCCGAGTGTATGGCATAGCAAAGCAAATTTTGGGGCTGCAGCATTTTAACTCCCATTTATTTCAACATTGAATGCAAGACACACACTGAATAACACACCGTAGAGTTTGTAAAGGGCAGAGTGGACTATTACATCCAACAAGATATAAGCTTTCCAGAATGTCTGTAATTTATATTCGCAAGGTTACCTCTTTGTGCTGTGTGTTCAAATCTCGACTCTAGCCTAATGTTTATTTTATGTGACCTCTCTGATCCCACATATATAGTGCCTAAAAATAAGAACCCTCGTTTTGTTCTGCAGTGTGTTCTAAACATGTGTCGTTCATGTGATAATAGTTCACTAGGTAAAAATGTTCTCCTTGCTAATGGCATTGGGGTGAAATAGAGGATTGGTTGTTCGGTTATTCTATTGCACAGTGTACAGTTGTTGTGCAAGTTTAAGATTATGATAGTAGTTGTGCTCATGTAGACTGCCTTTAGGCTTTACTGTTTGTGTAATTTAAAGGTATTAGATAGTTTTGGGAAGCCCTCAAAAACTTTTCGTGAGATTTCTTTGATTTTACTTAATAAATAGCAGGGTACTAACATAACTAAGATGCTGTGAAGTTCTTTCCTCCTCAAGTGAAATATTTATCGAATTAGAGGTGAAAAGAATAAAAATCCCTGGCCCAAAAAAGAGGGGATGTAAATTCGAACAACGGCCACACACATTACTCACACGAGGATTGCTGTGTGTTATAGAATACGCTACACATAGTGCGGAGCGCTGGGTTTATTGTGCGGGGAACCTTCGGGTGGATATGGTCTCAGCGTGAGGCAGTGAAAAGCTGTTACCAAGCGTTTCTTACAGATATTTACACTAAAATTTGTTCGAAATCGTGAATGGAATGTTAAATAATCTCGTACATGTGCCTTATGATAAAGGGAGAATAGTATGTGACTATGTTAGTTAAGTTTCTTGCCAGTATGATTTTTGCTACCGAGACTGTCTATGAGCTTTAAGGAAAGTGCTTGCAAATGGAAATGACTTGCATTGCAGATCATCATGAATTGACCTTTTTTGAAGGGAGGATTATATACTGTTCGTTAGTCACTAAAATCTGGGTGTGAGTTATATTCATAATGTCTTGGCATCTTATGTTTTAAATTGAAACAACGTACATCATGTATGTAAATGTAGGCCGGCCTATGTTTCAAGATAGCAATTTTAGTTTTTTAAGCAATTTTTGTTTGGAAAATTGTTAACTTGGAAGTTGAAATTGACCACCTTATACAAAAACTTATCAAGGATTATAAAACAAAAGAAAACAAGAAATTATGCAGGGGAAAACTCTTTAGACTAATTATCTAGCTGATATGTCCACTTTTATGAAGCGGCTAAATTTACAATCATTTAGAAGAAATATAAGAAGGCATCTGGGGCCGTATTCTGAAAACTATGTTATCTTTCATGTTAAAGAAAACGATGTTAATTGTCATAACAAATTAAAATTAATCACAATAAACACTAATCATTGGTGCTTGCACAGATGTCTCTGTTAACTTTACGCGAGCATAGCCATCTTTGTGCAGTCAGGCTTGTCCTGATTTTGATTTGTTATGACAATTAAGTAACATTGTTTTACGAACGTAAAAGATAACATTGTTTTCAGAATACCACCCCAGGCCTAATCAACTAAATGCAGAAGTCTGAGAAAAAGAATTGTCATGATCTATGAATTATAGATATTTGTCCTACAGCTACATCTTTTGATAATCCAATTATGTGGCGATTGAGTATATTTATTTGTAATGATGAAACAAATGACGAGTCTCTAATGAATGCTATTGTAACAACTTTCTTGACAGTTTTGAATTATTACTAATCCTCCTTAGCTTTACTATGAGTGTTTATTGGCTTGAAATCCACACTTCTGTGAATGAAACAGCCTTCTCTTTTCCAAGTCTATGTCACGTTAGCTCCAGGTGGTATGCGATGATAATTCTGGGTGATTCATTGGGCATTTTTTCCCTTCATTTTTTTTACCTCTTACATATCATCTTTGTCTCCCCGTGAGGTTGAATCGAGGGTTTCTTTCTTGGGCTAGATTGATTGCAAGATGATGATTGTAGCCGGTAATATGCCTTAGTTACAATACAAGCATTTCCTATCGTGAGTCATCAAGCCTTTGCTGTTCAGTGTATGGAGTTTGTCTTTACACACAAGAAGAAAAAGTCTACAAGTAACTTATGCAGTGTCACATACAATTTTAATTTGTTTGCAAATTCCTAGCTCTCGGGGATTATGTCGGCTTACTGTTCACTCATACACATCACATGAAGTGTACTGAGGAAAACACTTCACTGTATATTACTGTATAAGCCTTTTAGGGTTTGCCCTGCTTGTATCTGTGCATTCTGCGATGTACCGTGAAAAGTTCACGCTTGTCAGATGACATTCTGCCTTGCATTTTAAATGCCACAAAAACTTCTCGATTTTAGGAAGCTTTCAAGCTTAAAATTTGTTTTAAATGTGTTGTGAAGGTCTTTATAATGTACATGTACATGTAGCCCTCAATATATGTACACAGTAGATGTTGTTCTCAGTATATTGAAACAGAAAGTATAGTTTGACAACTTTACCAAAGATGGAACAACTTTAGATATCAAAAACCTCTTGAATAAATCAACTTTAAAAACATTTTGTCTTAAACGAAAAAAGCAACAACAAAAGCATAAATTTCAGCAGCATTTGATGAATGTCCCGTCCCCTGTTCAAATGACTTCAGAATTTGGTTGATGATGGGTTTTATCGTCCACAAACAAAACTATATTATGACCTTTAAATATGAGCATGACTTTATATAAGCTGCATTGTATGGAAACTGCTTTAAATTATAAGAAAGAAAAAGCATCAGTATGGGATACTGATAATGCTAGCATTACAGAAAGTTTATTATATGATTATATTTAAAGATTATAATTATAATCCATTTGACATTTGTATTAGTTTGTGCATGTTCATGTGCAAACTTTTACAGGGCATTGAGTCCTTTTAAATACTGCAATGAGTTATTTTCAAAGTACATATGTAAGTGAGTGTTTGTCGAAATGATGCAGAGAATAAGATTTGTATCTTACTACTTCTTTCTAGCCACATCATTATCACAAGAATGACTCTTAATGCTCTATAAATGAGTTTTTCAAGTCTGGGAAAAGATGGATCAATAATGAATCTATTTGATGTAAAAATTGGATGGAGGGATGAATAACTGCTTGACTAAACTACAATTGTCATATTTCTGCTCCATCTAGTCAAAATATATTTGACAGCTGCTTCTGCGGGCATATTTTTAAATGGAGAGGAGGGGAGAGAATTATTCCATTTCTTTGTGCTAAGTGGTGTAGTTTAAACCTCTATGTGGATGGATGGAGGTATGACAACCCCATATACCATTGAGGACTGGGGTTTGGGAACAAAGGAACATGGCTTGCTAGTTGAGACCTACCTATAATCATGAGTTCATTTCAGTTCAGTAGCCCGTCTGTAGGTTTCACTTAGCTTGCCACACCAAAAAGAGAAAGTAAGTGCTCGGATTTGAATGTTTTTCATCCTTTCAAAAACAAGAGAGTATCAGTGTACTTTTTTTCTTGATCATGATAGAGATGAATTGGGAGTAAAATGGTTGACTAAGGTTTACACTTGTATTCATGATGTTTTGTCAAGCTGCTATGGTGTATAAATGGACTTCTTCTGTGTCTCAATCGATACATGTTATGGGAAATATTTCCTGCTCACCTTCTACGATAAAGCAAGCAAGAAAAGGGAGAACTAAATCTCTGTGTAGCGTACATATATGGGATCAGCTATAGCTGGGGCAGAGGTGTAGCCATTTTATTATCTCTCTCTCTCTCTTTCCTGCACAATCTACATACAATGTCAAAAATCTGTGTGTGTGTATATGAATATACATCGCAGTAGGACATGCATGTAATTCAGGAGGCCATCTGACTCATATTATACCGAGTCTTCTCTATGCTTTGTAATGAAACTCTTTGTGTGTTTAATGGCATTAGCAGATTTCTCTCTCGTTCTGTTTTTTTTTTTCCTTCTCCTGTTCCCTGCCGCATCAAGGAGAAATCTTTGGAGCATGCCATATGTGGGCTTCCAATACTCAGCGAGTTGCACATTTGCATAGCTGTGATTGATTTCTGCTCAGAGATTGGTCGACGTTTTGCTATTAACCCACACCTTATTCCACTTCCAGGTTGTAGCCGACATTAGATTACTGCCTCTTCGGGACCTGAAGAAATTTGGCAGTTATGATAATAAGACCGTGACGTGATGATGATATAGTCAGATGAGAAGAGTTCTTTAGTATTGATTGAATGGTGTGTTGATACATACCAAAACAGAATTAACCCATTCAATGCTGACCCCTGAGATAACTATGGATCAAACCATGGACCTTCTTATAGGTTCACGATCAAACCAATCGGGAGGGCATGTTAACCCTTTCGAGAAAGTTGACCACATTTTGTGGTTTGGCTCAATAACTTTTGATTCAGAGCTCTAAAAAATATACCAGATGTATGAGTAGAAAGAGCAAAAATTTCTGCACATACTATCCAATTTAATAAATACTAAACATTACATCTTATTAGAACCTTGTAGCGATAAAAGAAAATGTTACTGTTGCCAGTTTGATGAACAAAATGTGATTAATTTAGCCCTTAAATAATTCCTGTCCTGAAAGGGTTAAATGGAAACTAAACATCTCCGATCCCTTAACATCTTGAGCCTGGTGTAAATCCAAAGAAGCTACATGTATAGGTATTTTAGAGGAGAGGTAGTTTTCATTTATCTTATCCTGTAAGCTTTTCTTTATGTCAGTTTCATTGATGAAGTCACCTTGTTCTTGCGAAGCCAGGCAAACATTTATGACAAGCATGCATAATATCTCATTGGATATATGTGTACATATAGTGTGTCTCAGAGACTTGACATCTCAGGTTTAAAACCAAGTTGGTAATTTCTCTCGCACCCTTGGAAGGAAACAATATAAATCCAGCCCCTCAGATAGGATGTAATGCTTTTGGTCCTGTGTTTTTTTTTACCTACATGTACATGTACAAGCATTAGCACTCGGATAATAACAATCATAAAACACACACAATCAATTGTGCCTCTGATCATCTCTACAATGCACTCATATTTCTAACGCTGTTTGTAAATTCTACACCACTATTACATTCTGCAAATTGACATAAAGGTCAAGTAATGACTACGCCCGATTTGTTTGAATACAGATATTCGATTATGGCAATAGTTTGTATTTTCCATTTGATGCACATCTTGGCTCCTATACACTTCCACACAAGCAATTATTCAAATGAGAATTAAATGCCCCTAGGCCTTGCTTACTAAAAGAAATCTATGCAAGCAGTACAGTCAATTAAAATATGCGATTCCATCTTTTCAGGCTGCATCTCGCTGCAAAAACAGTTGCCTCAATTTGGATGGATAATGTAAGAAAAAGAGGGAGGGAGATAAAAAAAAGGGTAGATTTTAGATTGTGCAATGATTTGTGCTAAATCAATCAGAGATGTAATACTTGCTTGTGGGCTGAGTGAAAAACCCAGTTAGAAGAAAAATGCATTAACTATGACATTACATTTTTATCTAATATGTTATATAATATTTCGAAAGGGATTTTATGAATTCAGTTGGAGACTTGGAGTACATGTAGTACCATGATACATGTACATGTTATATAAAGAAATCTGTAGATAAGCAGTGAAATAAATTGAAACTTCTCTGTTATCTCATGCTCTCTGATTGTTTCTTAAAATTGTTTTTGTCATTTGGAATGGGCAGATGATTTAACACGAGAACTTCCGCAAAAAAAAACCAAAAAAAAAATCACAAAAATATACATTTTGCTCTCGCTAAGTATTAGTGTAGAAAATTTGAAATCTACTAGAAGAGATGTTTTTATGAAGAGCCACCAGCAGCAAATTTCATTGAAATTTGATCTGGTGTACGATATGCCAGGTTTTAGACCTTGTCTTTTTTCCCAAAATTTACAAGGCATTCGATAGTTGTGAATGTTGTTCTCCTGGAATACTATTTCTTTGAAGGTGATGAATAAATTAGCCCCTAAATTTATGAAATTGTGTCATTGTCTCAATATTTCTAAACCTAGTGGCAAATTAAGGGTTAACAAATATATTTTACTTGTTTTTATCTTTCAGTATGGAGCCAGCTGAGAGCTCTGCCCCTAAAAGTCCTGTTGGACTGGGGGCAGGTTTCTTTGATTCTTCACATTTGTTTGGTAAGTTACTCCAATATTCTTAAATTCCATAAAAAGCAAGATGATCTAAAACACTAAATTGGAAGTGAAAAGTTATTTGGATAAAGCAGTAGCAGTCTAAATGTATTGTAAATGTCATTGTGGTTTCTACTCTGCTTTATTTGTAATAACTGTCTAGTCTTGGTACATTGATTTATTTCATCTACTTTTTGGCAGAAAATGTCAGTACCTAAAGATGAACACAGTCATGTTTTATTTTTTGTTTTATTTTCAAAATCAAGATTTAATCATTTAGACGATCCGTTATTGGCAATATGATGTACCTAAACGACTAGCTATACGACTAAAAATCAGATTAAACTTAAATGTGTAATTGATTTTAATTGATTAATTGTTTAGCTAAGTTAAAGTTATAGGTTAAATGAGGGGGGGGGGGGGAGGGAGATATGTACCACTCCAATTTTATGCCTGTTTTCCAAAATACACCTTTTCAATTCCAACAGCATTCCATTGGGCAAAATCTGCAGTGCTCTGCATAATCATTTTCTCCTCCATTTAGAGATTACCTTGCCAAGATAACAAACGGCATGTCATCTGTGAATGGGATGATCCTCAGAAGATATGTAAATAACCATCAGAGGATGAGTCAGTTTGTATCAGGGGGAAAATTACGAGAGAGTAGAGAATGATTTTGCTTCTAGAAGTCTATCAAAGAGATCTGCAAAAAATACTATAGCACCAAAGGATAGGAAAAAATTGTATTCTCATTTTGTCGATGAGGAAATCTCGGTACTCACTTCTGCAGATTTTTTTTTCCAGAAAGAAAATATTCTACTCATAGAAAAATGAATGATTATGTGATTTCTTGCATAAAAGAATATGAATGGGAGGGTTTTATGGTACGCTTTAGAAGAATGAGAATATGACTCAGATATATAATAGAGATATCATGTAGTTAAGAACTTTTGCCAAACTGAAAATAAGAAAAATACCCTCTGTAGAATCATGTTATACAGTAGAAGAAGAATTTAATTTTGAAATTCCTTCCAGAGCTCCTGTGAGCTGAACAGAAGTTTTTACACCGGGGTGATAGATAGAATATATTAAAATAAGCAACAGAGAAATGAGTCAATGTCATATACACAATTGTTCTCTGCTAAATGAATTCCTGAATGTTTACCAGGATTATCAGATCCCTTTCCCCCCTCCCTCCCTCCCTCCCTCCCTCCCTCCCTCCCTCCCTCCCTCCCTCCCTCCCTCCCTCCCTCCCTCCCTCCTGTATCATTATAAGCTATCAAGTGCAGAGGGGAGCTCATTCCAATCCAATCCCATTTCTCTGACAGCTTTTATGTCTTTGTTCAAAGCTAAATGGCATTATGCGGAGTAACGTGTGACGCAAACCTTTGCATAGCAATAGCAATTGAAATGTCAAAGAGGTACACAATGCATTTGCAAGTACATATAGAATGTATTATTGAATTGAAGTAGATAAACAATTTGCTGATGTGAAGTCAGATAGTCGATTCTTGGTTGTGTGTGTGTGTGTGTGTGTGTATGTGTGCACGTAGATAGCATTTCATGTGACATGACTGAAGATTCAATTTAGTCTTCAGTCGACATTTATTAGAGATTAAAAGAAAGATTGCATACATGTATTTCAGGGTATGTGTGTTATAAAATGAATTGAAATTCATAGATCAAAATTACATAATCGAACCAAATACATGACTATCTTTTGTTAGCCAATGGGATATATCTTTTTTAAAGAGACAATCATTACTTTTATTTATATTTCATCTTTTGTAGATTATATTTTCAGTTGATTTTCATTCTACAAGTACATGTAAGCCAGTCTTCAAATTGTTGTGAAATTGTCATATTTTGACCATTTTTCTCTATACTACCATGTACATGTACTACAAATTGGTCACTGTGTACGTTTCTAATGTTTTTGAGGTGACTAAAATTAAAAAATACCTTTCCTAGTCAATCACTCAATCTGGCAAGCTTACAACATTGTAGCAAATTATTACAGATTATTAGTCTAATGAATTTACTATTTGAAATCTTTCTTTTTTTAATTCAGATTTGAAGCACTATCATACTAGATATGGACATTTTCTTTCTGAATGTATCGTCATTTCCTTCTCTTTTTTTTTTGGGGGGGGGGAAGGGGCTCTTTTTACATAAATGTATGTAGATGGCATTTTTCATAAACTGGTTTGACACTACAGTGACCTAAATACCAACAGTTATTCTATTTGGAGTTACATACAATGTTCGTACGTCATGACTTCTTGTTTTTAACCTTGTTTTTAACCTTGTTTTAGAAATCCCCCCACATAAAAAAAAATTCCCCCACACACCCTGAACTGTCAAAACAAACCAAACAAATCAGTTGTAAAGGTTGTTTTGTTAGTGATATAATTTTGTCCTAAATGTTTACAATGATTGACACTGAATTGTCCTACACTAAAGTGTATATCAATGAATTAAATAACGTAATTTTACTCCTGGCCTACAGCACATCCACTGTTTGCTGCTGCTGCGGCCGCTGCCCACCCCTCCACCAGCCAAGATCAGTTTTCCATGACACACATGCCCAGTGCCTTCTCCATGTTTGGGGCACACCCTGCCTTCTCCTCCCATCTCATGGGGGCGGAGTTCGGTGGACTCGGGTCGCTAAGGGCAACCGCTTCTCCACTTGGTGCTTCCACTTCAGGTTTGTTCATATCACTTTATTTTTTTTTTGTTGTCTTGTGTTGTCATTAAGTCGTAGGCATTTCTTTGTTTTTCATTTCAGTACTGACGTTTTAATTCTTTTTATTGTAAAGAAAAATTGATTATACGTGAGTTAAAATATGATAACATGAATTCACATTTCTGTTTAACATGTCCTTTCATGGTAGGAAAGTATTAAGAATTTGATAATAGTCGTGAAATTTGCCAAGAATCTTTTAGGTTGAAAAGCATGCTTTTGATGGTTTTTCTGTCATTGGCTTAAAGTCCTCACCAGCAGAAATCCATCATGCATATTCATGATGTAATGTTACCCAATTGGCCCTGTGCCATGTCTGCCTGGCCAATCAACGAGCTGGCTTCCCCTGCAACCATAGCAACCAGATTGTAGCTTGAAATAGCTTCCCAGGGAGTGTGGTATAGGAGTTGAGTGTGTGAACGTGTGGGTGGGTCCTAAGTTCAATGACCCATTTGTGTGTTGTGTGTGTGTGTGCGCGCGAGGGTGTGTGTGAAAGAAATAGTCTAGGGGGAAGCATGAATGAGTGAGTGTGCTGGGCACTTAACCCAAATTGGAGCAGCTACAGCTGAGTCAAGCTAGTCTACCTCGCAGACTCGACTATGTCACACTATGAGTATAGTAAGTATGAGATAGCGAATGCCACCATGCTGCATTGTAATAACCCATCGACAACATTCGAAATCCCGACATATTAGGCGTGTTCCATTATTTCCTGACCCATTTTCATGATAATAAAAAAAAGCAGGAATTGAGAACAGGATGCCTGATAGCATGCCTTAAATCCCACTGCTGAATATTTTGGCAAAGGGAACTATTGCTTCCTTTCTGTGTATGGATATGCTGATATATTTCGCTAACATTACAATGAAATACATTATATAACAGTCATTGAATGAAGCTTCAATTTGTTATTTTCTTTTTGTGAGATAAGTTATTATTAATGACGTACTTGTACAAAGCTGTAGCTTTCATCTATCATAAGCTGTTGTGGATAAATTCCCTCGAATGGAGTCATTGGAGTATATTATAATTGAAACAACAATATCTTGGTATTTGAAAAGGTGCATGGTACATTCAGACTAATTGAATTAGAGTTATTTGTGATTGATTACATGATATGAAGGGAAAATTTGAGCTATGCAGCAAGATGCTATTAAATAAATAGTCTTAGCATTAATTCATCCATTGCTATTCATGAATCAAACTAGCTGCATTTACATTATGGGTTACTTCTAGACAATTATAATCCTGAAGATATGTAAATCGAAATTGATATTCCCAGAAATACCAGTATACTGTTTGATATTTGCCAGGTTGGAGGTTAAATTTTCTAGCTTTTCATAAATTTTCACTGAGCAATTCAAATGGGAATGTCCTAGAAAGTAGAATGTATCCCAGATGTCCACCTTGGGCAAGAAGATTGTTAGCAGAAATGATGAAGGAGTTCTATTGTGGAAAAGATAAATGATCCATAATGAAAATGCGGCTATCAAGTAACAGTTAATGTTCATTGTTGTATGTTTTTTTCATCATGTTCGTCAATCGTCATTGTTTTGTTGTTTTATTTTGCTCTATTAGCAGCTAAGATTGGGTGATTGTGATTTTCTTCAGAAAGGAAGTTGAATGTTCATCTTTTTTTTTGTTGATAAAGTGGTAGATGAAAATTATTTTGGTTTTTGAGAATCTAATTTTTAAATGCATAATATTGGAATGAATGTCAAGTAAATATTTACCATTTTTTTTTGTTGATCAATATTTCAAAATTTGCACAATTCTTCAAATATTGAATCAACATGGAAACCTAAAACAACAATTCTTCTTACAAAGGAAAAATGACCTGGAATCATTGGACTTCTAAGTTGTGTTTCAAGACATTTTTAAAGCTTTGGATAAAATCCCAAATATAGGTGAGGTATACCTGTTTCTCTTCTGGAATATGGTCTACATATGGGAGAAATGTACATTATTTTCCAGTCTTGGCTGTAATGATAAGTAACCTACTCACAATTACTAATCTTTACATCAAATGCCGTCATGTACATGTACGTGTCTTTACCTAACCAGTGCAGTTCATGCTAATATTTTTTCGTCTCCTCCTTTTTCTTTTTTTTTTTTCTCCAGTCCCAGGATGGCCATTTGAGGCCAGTGCTCAATTGTATAACCTGGCAAATTTAGGTGATTACTTCAACCATATTTCTACTGAAACTACAGCAATCATGCATTCTTTTTATTTTCTGTTTCTGTAGCAAGCTGATATTTTCCTTTTTGGAATGGCTATAGTTGTGTTCTCTTGGTCGACTTGCATTTCCTTCTTGAGTTTATGATTTTTTTTTTGCATAGCTGCAGTTTTCAGGGTGTTGTGACTGGATCACTTTTTTCTTTTCTGTGTTGGACTGTGTTTCAAATTTGCTGAATGTTAGGCTCGTGAAATCTAGTTTTATATTTTTGTAGAAAAATAGCACTTGTATATTGTCATTTTTTCCTTTGTAGACGAGTGACACAAAATGCAAGCATTATTTTTTTTTTAGATGATGCCTGATGTTGTGCAGTCACTGAATTCAATGCATTATCACCTGTTCCTCTCCCTTTCTCTATCTTATTCACTTTTTCAACTGCATCTCATTCTTTTTATCCCTCCATCTCGTTCTCTTACTCTCATGTTCTCTTACTCTCTCTCTTCCCTCTCTGTCTTACTATCTTTCTCCATCTCTGTGTATTTCTTTCTTTTTAATCCCTTACCTACATGTATTTCTCATTCTCTCTTCTCTTACTATCTCTGAGTCTGTCTGAGTCTCTCTCTCTCTCTCTCTCTCTCTCTCTCTATCACTCTATCACTCTATCACTCGCTCACTCTATCACTCTCTCTCTCTCTTCCTCACTCACTCTCTCAAACATTTTATTTTCCAAAGTCCTGATTTTTCTTGGTGTACATTATCCAGTATTTTCAGTGTGTTCATGTTCCTTTTAGTTGAATAGCTGAATGTCAAATGTAATTTTGTTGATGCTGTGTTTTTTATCTTTCTTGCTTGGCAGATTATGTTTCCTACTTTTTGTTATAGCTTTTTATATGATCACATTGTGTTATGCTTTCACTAGAATCTCCAGTAGCTTTGCTCAATAATTGTTTATTGAACTGATTTTTGCTTTTGAATATGTACATGTAATGGTGTCTTGTGTCTATTTCTGTGCATTTAATTAACGAAGAAGAAAATTTTGTAGTATTGTGCATTATGCCAATTGTGCAATTTAGATTTTTGAATGGTTTATCTTTTTTTATCCACTTCTGTTTTTTATAGTTATTTGATTACTCTAATCCTCTTAATTAGTGAATCTTCATCTATTTACTTATCAGGAAATCAGTTATTATTTCTGTCATGGGCAGCCTGAACATTGTTTTCTTTCTTACAAAGTTATTTCATGCATATTACCAATACATAAACAATAAATGCTAATATAAAGGCAAATCGATTCTTATATATATTTTTTTGAAGGTTTGCTTTGAAAGGAATGGTTCTTTGCAATTCATGAGCAAAACATTTACATGTAGGTAGACAAGCACTTCATTTAGAAATATTGCTGCTATCATTTATCTACAGTTCCAGTATTATTTTTTTAAGGCAAGTTCAGTATGCATATTCATGAATCATTACATGTAGTAAAATACACCACTAGGTAGATTGCACTGCTGCTTGACAAGCAATAGCTCAAATTCCATTCAAATGTGCACTGGATGAGATTGAAGAGTCAACTTTACCTTGCCTACATTGTATGCTACCAATTATACAGTAATTATATTACACCCTACACGTATGTGTGGTATGTCACACACACATATCAGTCTCATGAGAAGCAGAAGGAATTAACTCAATATTTAATGATTTTTAAAATATATTTTAGAGCATACCCTCTATTGAAAACCAAAAGGCATTATCATAATTATTAGAGTATGGACTTGTTACAAAAATCTTGTAGCTATTGTTTTAATCCTTGAATGACAAAAAAAAATTGTTTTAATTTGTTACATAGGCCTACTTGTAGTATAAATGGCATAGACAACCAGAAGGTCTTTAGATTACATGTGGGTAAATTTGAACTACATGTACATGTAAAAATGGTGCTAAATTGCCAAAACGCCTTTTTGACTCTCTGCAGAAGATATGTTATGCATCACATCATGGTAGAAGGATTAATGTTTGAGATCGCTGATCATTCATCAGATCATTCATCAGATTTTCATATCTCATTAAAAGGCATCCACTGATTGACTAAGGGAGAGGGAGAAGAACAGTCTATCACTTAATAATTGCAGTTAAAGTCCTCCCTACAATTGAAAAGGACATGTAGGAAGAAAATTTGAGTAAATTCATCTTCCAAGATTATCATTATCAGTAATAGCAAATAAATTTTAAGATCATCTACCTTAACTTTTGCCCAGTTCTCCTTGTCTTTATCAATTTAAGTTTGATTGTGTAATACCTTTAGTATTTCATTGTTTGAAAGGTTTCATTTTCCGAGTTTGGCATAACTTTTCCTTACATTATTTTACACCTCTGGATTTATTGGGGGGGGGGGGGAACTGCCCCACCTGCCCGTACCCCCAGGATCGACGCCCCTGCATACGTCATAAATCGATGCGTTGAATGCTAATTGTCGAAATGTGAACGTAATATATTGATAATCCTTTGCCCATCGACATGTTTATGTACACTGCACATGTGTATGATGACAATCTTTTGAGGAAGAAGCCTCATATATTATGTATACTGGATATATCCCTTTACTTTAAGTTCCTGACCTGCTCCAAGCCAATGATCTCAAAGAAGAAACTAAGAAATAAAACCAAGATTATAGGATAAAATATATCAGATGACCGCCTGCAGAAATTGCTTGAATCTTGCTATGGTATTTTTCTCTCGATGCAAGATCTTTGTCTGAGATAAAGTCTTGTTCATAGCTGCCTTATATGCATGAAATGCATGCTGTCTTTAGCATCAGTAGGTTAGAGAGTGAGGAGACAAAAAGGAAGGAGTATAGAAAAATATGGGAATATTATAGACTGGCTGGGTGAGAGACAGACAGAAACCTTATCCTGTGAGTCATGCCAGTAATATTTCCAGTTTGCCATCTGTCACAAATAAATATAGTTTCATCCGCCTCATTATACGCACTTAGGATTCACATTTGTCTTATATGCTCCTCCAGACGATTGCTGTTTTCTGATACTCCTACTTGACGGTCCCGTCCCCGTGTGTGCGATACCCGTTTCTGAAACACCCCCTCCTCCTCTTTTACCCCCTCCTCCTCTTTTACCCCCTCTTCCCTGATTATGCGAGCATGTAAATGAGAAGACATTGTAGATAATATGTGGTTATATGATGATATTGCTAGAAGGTATGCAATGCCTGTCTCTGAATATTATTGGAAATGTCTCGGATGATGTTTGCCAAGTAATTTCTCTAGCTGGAGTGCATATTTGCACCTTGTTCATTGATGCGAATGTAAAGTGCTATAGATACCTTGCTTGGATGCATAGTGTTCATGGAGATCGAGAAGTGTCACTTAGAATTTTAGTACTCCTATTCACCCCCTTCATCCATCACTGATAATAAGTTGAGCATGGGCACCTACATGTACAGTAGCTCTAATTATGCACTAATATGCATGGAATGACTAGTCAAAACAAAATTGATATTGATTCATCATTCATACTGATCTCTTCTGAACTTGTGATTGGACATTTCATTTATGCCATCCAAACAAACAACTTTTTATAATCTCCAAATTGTGTGTTAGCTGTTGTGTTGCCATGCCAGATGAACCTCTGATAAGGTCTAGAGGTTGTTGCCACAGTTCGGGAGAGTAAGCAGTAAACATTGTAGGGCTTTTTTGAAAATTAGGCCATCAAATATTATTTCTGTTGGCTTAAAGGTAATTAACATTCAAAAATATGTACAGATGAATAAATAGATGTGTAAATTAGCAGATACATTAATATATATATTAGGAATTTCTAATTCATTCCTTTACATGCCATTTATATTTGATCTGATAATTCTGGGAGTTGGGGAAATTGGCTCGTCTTTTTAATTTTAACTGATATTCCAGAGTCAATAATCACGAGTAATCGAGATGAGAAAATGATGTTAATGATACTCGCAATGTGTCACAGTCAAGAGAATCACCTTGGGCGGGATTTAAATTACCTCAGTATTCACAAATTAATGTGATCCAAAGTTAAAAACTCAAGTTCTCTGTCGATGCATGGATGCAATTTATACTTGTGTAGAGCTGTCAGAAGAAATTGGTGTTACAAAGGTGGAGATAGTTGATATCCTCTTTCCTCTTCAGAAGTTTTACATATTTCTTCTGCTTATGTCTTCTATATACATTAGTTATCTACTTTGCTTGATGGTGCAGTCTGAAAGAGTGAATCTTCAGTATTAGGATGCTCAAAAAAGGGAGAAAAAGACAATAAAAGTAAGGAAGAAGAAGATAAAGAAATTAAAAGAGATGAGGAAGAGAGAGAGAGAGAGGGAGAGAGAGAGAGAGAGAGAAAAGCTTAGAAGTTAAACAGGGATTAATAGGGATGAGACCAAGAGGAAATGAGGAAGAGATAAAGTAAGGAAGGTTACAGAAAAACAGAAAGAGGGAGATATCATGAATGTTATTTTGTATTATTTGGATGATTAGGATGGGTAGAAAAGAGAGGAACATAATTAGAAGTAAGTATAAATAGAATGCTATTATTATGCTGGACTGGCACTGTAGGATACATGTTTCATCCCTTGTTCAGCTGTATAAAAGCTTTAGGTAGTGGTAGGGCATGGTGGACCCCAATCCCTCGTATGAGATGATCAATTTACATCTTTGCAATTGGCACCTGCAAGTGCTGCAATCTCTCACAGGAACATTTTCCTTTCTTCTTCATCTTGGAGCGTAAGAGAAAAAAAACCTCGACCATAATGCTGATGGGCGAGAGAGTAAGAGATGGTATGACGCGACGCCCCGAAAATGGAGTGAGCGCACTAAATAAACAAACTGGGATGTTACGCAGTTTGAGCTATTCCTGCCGTCTCCTTAATTTCCCCATACACAAGCCCTGCTAGGTGCCTTTTCTCTCTCAAGGTGGTACTTCAGTTATCTTACACGACCGGAAAAAAAAAATGGTGGAGAGAAAGAAGTGAGGGGAATCATCATCATGGCTCATGACATACGGCATTGAGCCACTCCGATGAAAATTTAGCTGTGGTTGGTTGGGATCTGCTAAACGAGAAATTTCCCCGTGGACGTGCCGAGGGAAGAATATTATTATTACTTTTGCTTTTGTGGCCTTTGCTGGGGTGGTGTAACATAGACGGATAAGCAATTAATATTGACATCAATGATGCAGCTAGCATGCATTGTGGGCTATCGCCTTGTTTTCCACCACACATGCTATGTTAATGATTGTGGATTTGTGAAGAGGGTAGGGTATAGATGAAATCAAATGGAGGATACACTTGGCATTGGGAAGCTACAAAGGAAGGGAGGAGGTGGAATTGTGGCAGAATGGCAGATGATTTTGTAATCATTCTCTTTGAATTACACCATAGTTAATATTGCACAAATAAATGTGTGAAGACTGATTTCCCTTTTTTAGATTCAATGTCATGATATCTTTATGAAAGGCCATTCTGTTCTTTTGTGAAAGTTTAGTTTGATTTCAGGAATTCCTTTCAGAATGATTTAAGTATTTCGATAGTGAACTGCTTTTCCCTTGAACTCCATACAATTTGTAAATTTTAGGGAAAAGGAAGAGACTTTTTAGAGCCACGGAAAACTGAATAGAAAGCTACAAACATATTTGTATTGATTTAACAACAAAGTACAGAGTTCAAACAGAAATAATGTCATATCTTTCACAGTAATAGATTTATATCCTGGAGGTGAATGTATTTGTATAATCAGCATTGTTAAAAGATAATGTGTACATGTATGTTTGATTACATGATATCCAGAGGTTGGGTAACATTGAAAGAGATCAGAAGATTAAAAGACTGAAATTAAATTAGCAGGATATAGCTCACGTTAGAAAAACTCACCCACCTCAAATGCAATATCATTTCATTATCACTTATTCAGCAGAAAAAAGTTAACTCTGATTCAAGTTGTGCTGTACATGTGATTATAACAAAAAAATGCAAATCTCTTCATTATTCTTTCATAGAACTATTCCTATTGTGCTTTCTTACTCCTGCATGCTATTATTTTTGATGGATTATATAAACACCTTCATAGAACAAAACAACATGAAAAGATCAAATTCCAAATCATAAAATTCTTAAGAAACCATGTTGCAATTGGAGATGAAGCCCAATTAGGGATCAAAGAGACAATTAATAAATTACATGGAGAATCATCCACAAACGTCAGTTGCTGACGTGAAATTTATCATGTAAATTGCCGAGCGCTCCACAAGAGTGATTGGATGTTTGGACGTGGGATTGATCTTGCAAAATCTCGGCGTAATCACAAAGATTTTCAAGAGCTACGAGAGCCTACCACTGCTTATGGTACTCATCCTGAATAAGGGGGTTATTCTGCCCTACTGAACTGCTCTAATACAGCTAGATACCTGGTGGTAAACACAAAGAAATAGCAGTACCGGTACAAAATCGCTACATCACATCATGAAAGGCAATCATAGCATTCATGATGTAAGCATTGTGAAATGGATATGGATTCCGCTACTTTGTTGTGCTGGATCGAGAAAATTAGCTAAAGAGGAGGTCACTATTTAACTGAGCTCTTATTATGGAGTTGGCTTTTTACATTGTCATGAAAGAAAAATACTGAAATTTGATGTTGGAATCTCTATAAACTATATTTGTACATGTGTAATCCAAATACTCAGGATTAGATATTGTGAAATTGACATAAATCAACTTCTAGAATGTTGATAGTTACCTGACAAATGTGAAATTGACATCATCAAATTGCAATGATAATCATCACATTTACTAATACCCCTCAGATTGTCTTTGTATAAGACTTAAATTATCAAATCCCACTTTGTGGAGCACATAAATAGTTTTACCTCTTTAGTCTACTCAAACATAAGCCTTCATGCTTTTAAAGGGAAAGCCCACCCTGAATTACAAGTTGATTTTAAAAGAAGCATAAAAATTAAAGAAACAGATCAGTGAAGGTTTGAGCAAAATAATATAAGAAATAAGGAAGTTATGAATATTTGAAGTTGTAATCAATCAAAAACAAATTTGCAACTCCATGACGTATCTGGCAAGCTCCTCTCCCATTTACATACCCTGTATCCCAAAAATCATAAATGTTCATTTTCTCTAAAGAAAATATTTTATCGTACATGCAGCTTAGATATAATCGTTACTCATATATGTTTTTACACAAAACCTGTATGAAACAAATTTATTCCTTCATCAAAAACTAAGAAAATTTATGAAATTTTCTGTGTTGAGCAGATGGGAGAGGAGCTTACAAGATACGTCACAGAGTTGCCACTTGCCAATATGTGTTTGATTGATTACAACTTCAAAAATTCTTTATTTCTTGTCAGATTTTGGTCAAACTCTCTCTAATCTGTTTCTCTCATTTTTCTACTTTTATTCAAATCAACTTAATATTAGGGTGGGCTTTCCCTTTAAAAGACTTGAAATCACTGTTCAACCAAATGTTACCCTTTTAAAAACTATTCCCATTGATTAGCAATCTGTAGCCTGATAGGCAAATCTGTTCACGATTTTTCTGTAAATTGCAGAGTTGATATATATTCTCCATTTATATCTTGTCAGGAGTGATTTCTGCCGCAATTTTAATGTCATGAAGCTGTGACTCATTATACTAGCATTACTCAGCAGGTTATCTGCATTTTAGTATCCTCAAACAGCATTCATATTTCTATTTGAGAAAAGATGGCATTGTAATAATCGATCAAGAGAATAGAATGCTGTTTGACTTTGAATCCAAGCTTAAGCATGTAACACAAAAGAAATTCATCGGAAAAGGTTATGCTGTTTAAACTTTGGCACTGGAAAGACAACATAGGGTACCAGATGGCTTTGTTTGTATAGGAGATCAATTTTGTATTCAAAACTTGATGTAAAGTGAAATAGCAGACAATAGTGTGTTTGCATGTATATCCAAGTTTGCCACATTAAACATGCATGCATGATTAAGCTATATACCCTTTTTCTCTGCTATTCTAATGTATGGTGCATGTGTATGTTCTATTATTAAGCTGTTTGCCAGCTATTTTAGTGTACTGAGATGTACAATTGTGTGCATGTAGGTAATTCTGTGATACAGGCCTAAAACCTATGTGGGATAGCAAGTCAGAATGGACTCTACATTGTTTGTGTTATAGTGCATAATGCATGTAACTTCAAGGTTCCTCTATAATCGTTATTTTCATTGCAGTCTGTTTTTTGCTAGTTCATTATTATTCCCTATATTGATGTAGGCCTGCATAGAACGCCTATATTTTATGACAAAGCAGTCATCATGAAAAGTAAGGTCATTTGTCTTTGGAGCCCAGGTACATTAAAAAATAATTGATGGCCATTAAGTAATTGTTATTCATTCAAACCCTGACATTTTATTTGGTTTATCATTTGTTTAAAAGAGCCAAAATGGCATTAATTCATCCCCTTCTGGCTTTCAGCAAATGGGAGAAATCAATAGGGAAGATTCAAGATAGTATCTGCATGCTTAAGAGAAACCTCATGTGAAAAAGGAAAGACCCTCCCCCCCCCAAAAAAAAAAATGTATTTTAAAATCTAAAGCTTAGTTTAAAAAAAACAAGATGACACCCTTGCATATGAGTTGTACTAGTTTTAAAAGATTACTATCTACTTAGCTTATCAGAATAAGGTTAACAGTGGCATGTTATGTAGTTATCCCTTGCCTCTAAGGCTGAACTCCTTGGCATTATGTTTTCCTTGAAAGAAATATGAGTAATACTTATGATAACTTTCATTTATGCCAGAGCTCATATCTTTCAGCTATCCCACAAAGGCCCTCTTTGAAATCTTATTGTTTAGTTATATGCCTCAAGTACATGATGAAATAAAATTAATGAATGAAAATGAACATCTAGGCTAGCCAAGTTTAGAGAAGAATACACATCTCTTTAAAATGTTAGAAAGGTAACAAAACCAAGCTTTTACTGTATAGTTCTGACACAATAGATAACAACAGAGTTATTAGGAATTTGAAGAATTGCTCGTGCAGAATTAAGATTTTTTACCTCTTATTATGTCATTAAGTAAATTAGAGACATTATTTAGACTACATGTAATTCCGATAAGTCATCATCTTCATTATCATCATCATCATCATCATCATCATCATCATTGTCATCATCATCATCATCATCATCACCATCATCATCATGAAATCTGGATGAATATGATAATCATGTTATTAATTTCATAGTCTCACTAAGCAATGATAAATTTAATTAGAACTACATGCAGTAGAGAAAAGGTTATATAAATTAAGTTTCATGTGATGTTGGTTAGACACATATATGAGTATCTAACTACCTATAGTTTGTTTTCATTTTGTAATTAATACATCTGTGTACAAAGTACATACAGCCCTTTAGTAGCTGAAACATAATATTCCTTTCACATATCAGTTGCTGTCAGTCAACCAAATCTTGTTTTGATAAGATGAATTTTAATTTATTTCTTAAAGAGTTACTGCACAACCATACAAGTAAGTGTATGAGGCATTTTTTCAAGGCAGTTCATTATCTACACATTATATTTGACTTTGTGTGAACAACTTTAGTTTGCAGTCCATATTTTAATGATTCACAGCTTATACCAACATGCAAGCAACACATTTTGTCTGTAAAAAAATATGTTTTCATAAAGAGGGTCATGCTATTTTCTTGATGATGTGACTCATTTAGAGAGAGAGAGAGAGTTGGACTCCCATTCCGTATATACTCCAGATGACAGAACAAGAGACAGACTCTTAGGTTTGCGAGGGCCTTTGTTTGTGGTATCCTTACACACAAGATGTATTAAAAAAGAAGTGGACTGCACTGGCAGGACGCACCAAAAAACTCTTTGTTCTATAGCTTGTGGATATGTATAAAGTGGGAATAAGAAAATGATGTCTCTGCTTAGTTGTGAACTGTGACTAGCTAGGAGTTGGGGTTTCAGGAACAAAGGGCACGGAGAGGTCAAATGCTTTAGTTTGGTTTGCTCTGTTGGGTATTATTCCATGAAGTCTTTTGTAGGGTATTTATCGTTATCTCATTCTATGGTGTGTTTGTGAGTATGTGTGAGCATGTGGCTTTCATTGTAGCCATGTGGCAGTGCTGAAAAACATCCATGTACAATGGATATTGTGGGCTTGTAGTTTCCTGAAGGTGTTCCTTTGCAGACCTTCATTACATATATAGTTTTAATCACTAATATAGACACATTACAGACTAGATAAACCGGAAGAAGTAAATATTGATGGATATATTGGAGGTCAAATAATGTGGCGGACAGAAATAAAAAGTTTTAAAATTAAGTGTTTTAGGATATCTCTAGGTTTACATTGCACAACATAGGCCTACATGTAGCACATTTACTTACTGATAACCCCCTTTTCATATCAAGTTGTCTCTTTAATTATGTAAGTTCTCCAAAAGGGGTAAAGGGTTATTGATGCAGCATGTTTTCATGTAGGCTGCTATTAAGTTGAATCAAAATAGAGAAAGCTGTAGATCAAATGACCATTAACACTTTTGATTCTTCTAACATAACATTTTGTTTTGAAAAAAGAAAGGCCTTATTCATTGCATTTTTAATATGTTAGCATTTTTATTGTCACTGATGGTTGCTTTCAGTGTCTTATCATGTACATGTAAGTCACACATTTGTTTTAACCCATAGCATTACAGTGTGTCTCCTTTTAGTGACACTTTTTTCAGTATCTTTTGATCCAAAATGCTATGAATTACACATTATACATGAGCATGAATAATTGTTGCCAATTTGAGGAGGGAAAGCTGATTAATGTAGACCTCAAGAAAATTATGAACTGCTATGGGTTAAAGGACTTAATAAATTCTCAAAAATTAATCAAGGTCATGATAGAAATATGACAAATCATTCATAATTCTACTGAGATCTCAAAATTCATAGTCAAAGTGTCCTTTGTCTGTATTCCACTTCTCCTCAATTTCTTTATTGCTCTAAAACTTCTTCTGAAACTTCTTTGTCCCAGATGAAGTTGACCTGGCCAGCTTGGATTTTTTCCCCCTTGAATTTCTTAGAAGGAGTGGTAGACTCTCCATGTTTATTCTGATCTGTGTTATAATCTGTTTGGTCATGGAGGAAATGTGAAATGACCTTTGTATGGCTGGTAGGGGGTCAGGGCAGATGGGAGGGAGAGAGGGGAGGAGGAGGGTGTAGGAGGCTGTCTTTGGAAAGGTTTTCTTAAAAATAATAGTAATAATATGCAACATTTATAAAGCGCTTAATACCATGTTTCTAAGCACATGGAAAGGTAAAAGAATGGAAAGACGAGAGAAAAGAGAGAAGAACATAAATGATGTTCATATGGTTCTTCCACTCGTGTCCATCATGGATTCTTTTATCAATGAGTTATGCTGTCATGTACCTTGTATCATGGTCATGCAAAATATTATTGTGGAATTGGTTATTGAGTACTGACTACTGAGTTTTTCTGCAGAAGCACTTCAAAGCACTGAATAAATTATTACCTGGGCTTTATCCGAGCTCTCATTCTGTGTAGCACTCCATCATATAAGGAATTTCTTCCTACCTACAGTCGTACAGAGTTCCCTTTTTACTTCACCTGGGTTGAGAGTGGCAAATGTGAAATGTAGTAATGCCTGCCATAAGTAGTAACACACATCTAGCCAAAATTTAAAAAAAAGAAACTTGTATGCCATCAATAAAGAGAATGATAACACAGACAAGCCATTAGCAGACACCGCAGAATCCTGAACAATCACCCATTGACCTTCTAATTACTTCCTGTATGCCAATGTGTGACCTGTGAAGTGTTTCCTTAACTCTTGAGTTCAGGCAATTTTCGCCCTGCAAATTACATATAGCTGTCGTATAATTTTATATCTGTTATACTTTGTGCTTCCTAATCAATGTACATGGGGCCTCCCTCCCCCCCCCCCCCCCCCCTTGTGCACAATTTTTAATGAAATGTGAAAGTGCTTCCCAGAGTAAGACATTTTGGGGTATTGATTCTACTCCCCATGTCTGGCTTCTTCATTATCAAAGGTCCTTGTTTTTTTTCTTTTTATAAAATAGAAAATATATCTTGGATCTGAAGGGGAAGACTGAATCTCTGTAGTTTCAAAAGACAGTGATATGCTCCTTTTTCCCATGTACTTGTACTACTTCAGAAAATTTTCCCCTTGCAGAGTCATTGTTACATAATGAGACATTTTTCTTTGCATGAGAAACAACTGGAGTGGTTCTTGGATTTGATAACCAATAATAGATGTTTCCTGATTTTATGAATTGTGTGATTTTTCTCTTCTGATGAGCATGTACAAGTATAACTATACTTGTGTAAAGTATTAGTTATATAAATTTCCCTCATACAGTTGAGTCGGATTTCAAATGAAATTAAAAAAGGAATCCTTTCTGCTGTCAATATGCTCAGCTGTTCTTGTAGATATATCTGGTGTTTCATGTTTTAAAAAGGTCATATTGCATGAAAGTTTGAATCAAAAGTTTAGTTTGTGTGTTTGATAAATAGATTTGATATTGACTTTAATCTTTCAACCATTGGAACAGATACATGTAAGATATTTTGATGAATGTATAGTTGTAATATTTTTATGAAGGTGATTATTGTGTTAGGGTTACTTTTGAAAAGCTATTGCACTAAGTTGCCTGATGGAAAGGATTGAGAAATACGTGACAAGGAATATAAAAAGCATTTATTGTATATATAGTTTTTGTTCTATTGTGGAAAATGATAATGTAGAAGATGATATCAATGTCAAGACGACAAATGTATACTTATGCAGATTAATTGACTGTCAAATTCTATCTTCCCAATTAACCGATCACCTGACATTAGGAGCGGGCGGCTCATGGTGGCAGCAGACTCCAAACCTGGACCATGATCTCTTCTCATCCAGCCTGGCGGTCTCCGCCGCTCCTCCGTCATTTACCTTCACGCCCGATCCCGTCGGGGCGACGGCGGGTGCCCCTGCTCCCACCAGCCCAGCCTTCAATGCCCTCTTTTCAGACCCTCTCAAGCAACAACGTATGTTGTGTCATGTTCCATAGCAGCCTATCCTTTATCATTTTTTGTGTGTGAGGATTTTCTTTTAATGTCGTCATGAAGTGGAGCCATTGTTTACCCCCAATAGATCCTAAAAGATGTAGTTCCTTTTTCTGTGTGAACCTTCTGCCTGAATGTGTCCAGTAATTGTTCAGCCCAGTAGCTCTCATTGTTTTTGTCGTCTTTCTGAATGCCAAATCATCATTTTCAAAGAGTTTAACTTACAGATATTACAATGTATATCAACGTGGAATGAAAATCATGTGAGCTGTCTCTCGCCTTCCTGTAAATAGATTCTCTGCATCTGCTGTTATACATTTTTGTTTAACTTCATTTTGTTTCCCTGCAAGTTTGCTCATCCTTGATTTTCTAGTGCTATGATCACTACTAGGTTTTCTAGAAACAGAAGTTTCTGAAGCATGTCATGTTGGTTGTTTGTTCCTCATTACCACCCTGCCAGTCACTTAGTCAATGCTTTATCCCTGTTTTTTTTTTTAGGTTAGAATATCATATATCGAGTCAAAGGTATCGTAAGCTGCAGGAAACAGGAGAGATGATATGAAAAAGAAATAAGAACGACAACACTTATACTCGCACAGTAGTGCTGTAATTGGATCATTAAAATGAATATAAATTTACCAATGCCAATATAAGAGAGGTGTTTAACAGGCAATAGAGTGATACAGATTACTTTCAGTGAAAAAATATTTGCTGAAATGGTAATTTCTGTCTTATCATCCAGTAGTATCATATTCTTCATGGCTTGAGACTCTAACAGAGTATTGTAGAGCCTTCTTGGAGGCTTTTTGCAAAGTAATTTGTTTTCAGTTTCCATCTGAATCCTGTAGATTATTGTGCATGATTAAATTATATGATTGGTTTTGCTGTGGCATATCAAAATCATAACTAATACCCATCATTTTATCACCAGGTCTAATTGCGCAGTGTTTTGTGCATGTGTTAAGTGTTTCCCATTTCCTTAGTAAAATGCAATATTATTAGATAAAAGCAATTTGGTTGGGAGACAATGTAGATTGCATTTGATTACAGCAGGTTAACTTTACCTTGATGATTAGTCTAGTGGAGTTCCTTGTTGAATGGTGTTTGAAAAAAAAAAGACATGAGATCGGCAAGTGATTTACCTTTGGAAAGCTCTTTGATAAAGAGATCTGGAATACTCAAAAAAAGCTTTGGACAAAACAGTGCTATCTCACATGTACTACTATTACAAAGCCTCCTATGAACAAAAAAGTGCCAAAAGTATTATTTATACTTGTGCACATGCATGCATGATGCCCATTTGAAAATACAGCTTGTCCTCCCTTCCCCATTTTCATTCTCTGTTTTTTTTATTGTGAAAGAAAGAAAGAAAGTACATTAGTCAACATGAAATAGTTCAGTACTGGAAGCTATCATAAAGATGATGAAAATGGATTTAAGTAAATGTAATTTGAATTTGAAATAATCGAGGTATAGAAATGGGCAAAATCAGTTAAATCTTTAAGCAGGTATCGGTACCTCAGGTAAATATACTGAAACACACTTTTACCCATTCTACCTGCAGTCTTCTACCTATACATGCTGGTCATATTTGTCCAGTGCCAGTATGTAATTGATCTTTTCCTGCCGAGGTCCTACTCTGTCCCTCTACCTCTAAATTCTTTCATATCTTTGCTGAAAATATATATGTGAAAGAAAGATAGAGAGGGAGAGAGACAAGATTATTATTGAAAGAGGAAATGATAATGTGGTGGCACAGTGAGTCACATGAAGGTGAAAATCACAGATTTTTTCGCCTTGCTTCTTTTTTTATTTGCTGTTGTAGCGTTGCCCGAGTTTATAGCACGTCCGGAGATAAGATCAAGCAGAGAATCGCTATATATCTTTCTCTCGTAGTCATACTTGTACCCCTGTCATTCCGCATATATATAGTTGCTTGTGCATGGATAAAGTATGCTATACATGAAGATGATTCATCAGAGTTGCTGTATATTAAAATCAGGCCTTACATAATTTCTTCTTTTTTCTTTTATCCTAGCTGCTTTCATTTTTAACATCACCTAGAAGTTGATTTGGTATCATCTGCTTTAGAATTTCATTATTTTTATCTTGATATGGAATAATTATGTAGAATTGTAGATACAGATCCCCAGTTTGATTTCTCTGTCTTTCTCTCTATTTCACTGTCTATGTCTCTCCATATCTCTCTCTATCTTTTTTAAAAACCTTCATCTCTATTTTCCTTTATCTATGTATATTTATAATGGTTACCAGAGCTAAAGCGGGATAGCAATTTCTAAAGCTCTTTGGAAGTGCATAGAGATATTATATCATAATGTGAGATACGCTAGGCAAGAATGGAATATTATTGGCCCGTATTCTCGAAAGGCGTCTAACTTAAGCCCCCGCCTAAGTGTGTAGATTTAGGCCACCGAATTATGGAGAGCCGAATGTCACCCTATTTTAATCCTACAATATCACCACAGTTCCGGAACTAAATGCAAATACAAAAACCGACACGATAGAACTGATTTCTGATGCTCATTTCATGTCAGAAAATATTTTTGTTTCCTTATTTTGTTACATGAATATGGTAATTTATACGGGACTTAGGGATTGATGAATGGCCTTCCATAAATCAGTGGCCTAAGTTAAGCCAGGCTTAACTTAGGCCACTTTCGAGAATACGGGCCATTATCTCTATTCCTATCTCTCTCTTTCTATATCTGTCACCCTTTGTCTCTGTGTATATTATTTACATCTCTCTGTTTCCCTCTCCCTATTTCTCTTTCTGTATGTGGCATGATATAATCAATATTAGATCCAAAACAGACAAAGTGATAACATTAAAAGAAATTGTCAGTACTAAAATGGACCATTCTCGTATTTGAAAGCCCTTTTTTGGCTTGTTGAAGGTATCTGTAAAGAAAAATATGGTAATTTGTGAGGTCGAAAATTGGCCAAAAAGAGAAAGATCAAAAAAAAAATTGGATATCTTGAACATATTGGGATCAGTACTGAGATAATTGAACAATCTGCTGACAAAAAACCTAGCATATATTCAATATTCAAATCTTGATACAAAGATATTCCTAATACTGATAGGTTTTGACAGAAGGAGGAAGCCAACAAAGAAATGGAACTGCGAATTCAAATGAATAACTGTGTACAAGTCACTTTAGAAAGTTAACGGAGAGAGGGAGAAAAAAATAGCTTGAACAAATTAATGGGCTTCCTACCTCCGAACTTATAAATCCATCCCAGTTTCAGTATGAATCATGATGTATGCATTTCCTTAGTTATATCTCAATCTAAGAAGTAGGAGAATGGTTCAACATTAGGCTAAACCCCAGAAGACCTTCTCTTATTTCACTTTCCTCTGACACTGAAGATTTTTACCTGCAGTTCTGCTCCTTGGCACCAGAATAAAAATGTTTAACTTCTAAACTCAAGTGCATTATGACATCAGATGAGATGGCTCAGTGGTAGAGCCGTGTCTTGTCTAGTGGTTTCAGGTTCTATACCAAGTCGATATGCACTAGTGCCATTTATCAAGCAGTAAATCCTACATTAAAAGTCCTGCAGATAGGACTTTACAGCCATATATCCCCTGGTTGATTATCTAAAGCATATACCTTGCTTTCTTCACAGTCAAATGAAAACATCAAATTGGATTTTGTTTGAAGAAATATACATGTAGTCTTAAAATACAGACTCTACCGGTATATTCATCAATGCCCTGTGTTTTGATACATGTAACGTAGATGTACTAGTACATTGTAGAAAATTATAATGCCAAATGTGAAGCATGTATTAGCCTGTATTTACCTGCTTGCCAGTGCATTGATTTGAATTATTTCATTATAAAGTGGGAAATATATTTTATTTCCTTCCTGTGATTGCAGGAAAGATAAATTATCATTTTTGTCTGGATGCCCATGTAGAGTGTGATTCTACAGTTTTTGTGTACTTCTTATTGCCCTCTGTTTGCAAATTAACCCAGTGTTGTGAGAAGTGTGATAATCCTGAGTGAAATATTTCTCTAAAAAGAATTAGATGGTTACAACAAAGCATATGCAACGCAGCTGCAATTGTCCCTCTGAGAGCTACTTATAGATTGACAGTTTTTGTGCCTTTGAGATAGATACTCAATTAAATTGAAGTAAAATGAAAATGAATTTTTCCATTTCGCAAACGTTCATCAGTTGCGGATCCAGAAAAGGGCACCGGTGCCTCCTCTATTCTGGTGGTCATTCCCATAGTGTGCATGTAGTGCACCCCCCTCCCCTCATTTTATGCTTTAGGTTGTTTGTAGGCTCTCCCTCACCTTCAAAATCCTGGATCTGTCCCTGCATTTAGAAGATACAAATTCCCTTTTAACACACTTTATTGATAGCAATATTGATTTTGCTTCAAAATTCACATTAACATCTATTGCATTATTTGCTGAGAAATAAATGCATAATTCAAGCAACATGAGAAGAATTTCAATTTTTTTTATAAGTACAAAAGTGTAGCTCTCAAAGAGCTACTTTTAGATCTATGTGACAAATTATTTAGCATCTTTAAGATGGATGTTGCCATACTCCTGTCCATCTGAAAATGTCAAACAGATGTAAAGGATGGTACCGTGAGCCATCAGTTTCTTCCTCATTACAAATCATGCATTCTCATTGTAATAGACCTGTTTTCTGCCTCTTACAAAATATTACAATACAATGGAGGATGGGCATAGGAGATCAGGATTTATGGGTGAAATGGAAATACTAGAATACAGGCACACATGAGGGTATGATTCTGGTGCATCCTGCCAGGAAATATCATGCTCAGAGATGATGCTTGAAATTTGATGCATCATTCGGATATTTTCTAGGAGCTGGCAAAATACGGACAACTAGAACCAGGGTTGGCGATTAAAATCCATGCTGATTCAAATCACTGTTTTAAAATCATGATTTTAATTTCTTAAAACCTTTTTGAGTGATTTGAGTGTATTCATATGATTCATTTGATATTGATAGCAGATTTAATTGACAAATTAAAAAAAAAACAACAACACAAACCTGGAGTGGAGTACAGTTAATTTCACTCTTTGTTTGCAGAGTAAAATCATGTTTTTTCTAAAGTAAAACAGACATGTTAAAGAATGTCCAGATGCATAACCCCATCTCTGAAATCAGCTTTCCATTCAGATTGTATGTAGAAAAGAAGTAAAGATATTTCTTGGAAAAAAGTATCCCTTTATTCTTTTGCCTCTAGTTAGTATTCCTCAACCCTATTACTTAGTAGATTGCATTGATTTTATGGTCAAATAATTTCATGCATGTTTGTTGTAATTATTTCATTTCTTGTAGAAGAGACAATTACTGTAAGTTTGTTTCTTTAGCTCTGTATAAAAACTTTATTTCAGTCTCAAAGCATGCTAGATTTTAAAAGAATACTTTTTTGTGATGTGAATTTGTCTTCTTGCAATTTTGATTTATGGCATCAATTGTTCATGTTTAACATTTGTTGATGTATCTTTTTCAGGAGAATTGTCTCACAGAATTAAAAAAAAAGAAAAAAAAAAAGAGGCACTGTATCTGCATATTCAAATCTCTTTTGTTTAACAGGATATTTTTGATGCAACTGAAAAGTTTTTTGTGAATTAATATATGATAGAAATAAAAGAAGAATGACAGACACAACGAGAGAGAGAGAGAGAGGGGGGGGGGGGGAAGAGGGAGTGAAAGAAAGAGAAAGAGGAAAAAAGAAAAGGATCGCATACAGACAGAAGGCAAAGGAGACTGCTGAAGAAAAAGGCAGAAGACATCAGAGAGGAAAATGTGATACTGGTATTGCAGTCAAAAGCTAGTCATACTCAGATGAAGGATATAATCCAAATATTCTATTTCCTCTTTAACTTGCAGGTGGTGCCAAGACTGGAAGAGGGCGAGGTCGAGGCAGGGGAAGGGGGCGCGGAAGAGGGCGTGGTTCATCCCTCTTGAGCAGAGGCACCAGCAGTACCACCACCTCCACCACCAGCACTACCCCTACCAGGGGTAGGAGAGGTAGGCCCAGGAGGGTAGACTATGCACCCCAATACCTGTTTGGGGACCCTGCTGCTCTCGTGATGGGGCTGAATGGGTCACCTCTTGGGGCTAGCACCAGTCTTGAGTCCTCTTCACCTCTCTCCCTCCTGGGCACCAAAGATGCTGTCTCTGTCATCAAGGAATCACCAGTAAGTTCTTGCAGTGAAAAACACTAAAACTAGGGAAATCAAGTAAGAAAAGTATATGTGAGTTCCCGCAGTCTCTTTATAGTTAAATCGTTAAGATGTAGGTCTCCTGGATGGTTTCTACATGCATGCATGTAAACTATACTTCCGTATTTCATGCCGAGGCAAAATAAAGAATGTGATGTTTATTCATTTATCAGTGAAAGGTAGAGCAAGAAGAGATGAGAAGGTTATTTACATTTGTATTGCTTGTGAAGAATTTCTTTTTTTGCAATGTAAATAACTCTTGATACATGTAATACTCTTCTATTTCCCCTCTCAAATTGATAGGAGAGTCTTAACAATAGAGATGTTTCACATACAGTATTATCCAGGGTTAAAAAAATAAAAATTATATTTTTGAGGGATAATTCTAATTATCATGTCCAGTTATATTATACATTACTGTCTCATTGAAAGATCTTTTATGGTGGCCTGTACTTGATTGGATTGAGTTTAATGGGAAAATTTATGTTGGTCCCTCATCATTTCTTTTCTATTGGCAGAGCTTCATGCAAATTTTTTCATAGGGACTGAGACTTCTAGGCCCAAATTCACAAAGGAGGTTTGTTTTAAACCATAGTTTAAACCCCCTCCTGGGCTTTCCGTGCGCACGGAATCCGATCCAATCATATATTTCCTTTGGGCATGCGATTGGGCAATGTACGCTTATTTCAGTACGGAGGTTTTAAACCTTACCCATGGTTTAAACCTCCTTTGTGAATTCGTGCCTAAGGGTCTTTTGTGCATGAGTCCCATGTTAAATTAAAACTCTGAAATTTTAGGAGTCTAGACTTAGATTTTGGGTGCCCATGTATCCAAGACACCTGCTTATTGTCAAGCCCTGCTATTAGTATTATCTTTTAATGATGGATATTCATTTACATGTAGCTACATGTAACGATCGCAATCCCTCTCACCTTTTAGAGCATGGTACTGAAAACACCACCTCTATCGCTGAGCCGCGAGAAGTCTACCCCATCGCCTTCCTCCAAGCACAGCAATAGCCACAGGGAGAGGAGGGAGGAAGCTGACCAGAGCAGGTTAGGGGAAGGAGGCCTGAGCGACTCCGATGGAAGCCTGTCTGACCTAGAGGCAGGGATCCTGAGCTCTGGGAGTCATCCGGACAGCAGCAGCGGCGGCTCCATCTCGGATTCAGAGTCGGAGGATAAGGAGATGGCGGCAATAATGGAGGTGGGTGATGTGATGGGGTTTTGGGCGTGGATGATGTCGATATCTTAGTGTCGTCTTTAGCATCCTAGTGCTGCCAATCACCTGAAAAATAGTTTGTATGTTTTTAAAGATATAAAGTTGCTCCTAAAGTATATGAGATACTCAAATGGTTAAGGGATAAAGCGCAGTACAGAGCATAGGGGAAAATGGTATTTCAAATTGAACCTGTAATGGGAATTAACTTGGAGTTAACTTCAGTGGTAGCCAACATGTTGACTTGTCTACTCACAAATCAATTTATATTTTGATTGTAGTATATGGGCTTGGAACCCCAAACATGTTGTTGACTGGTCTGCTTTAATAACCTTTTAATAACCATTGAAAGTGGAACATTCAATCTTATGCAGCTGCCTTGCTCAATCTATCTTCCCCCCGCTTCTCCTGCAGACTAAGAAGCAACTAGAGGCCAAGAAAAAGGAGCTTCTTCAACAACAAGAGCAGCTTAAGAAACAACAGCACAAAGCTCAACAGAAGAAACACAAGGTCAGTTTCCTTTTCTTAGTATTGAGATGTTTATCAATCATGATTCACAAGCCCTTTAATTTATTCATGATTTTATCTCAAGATTTGGAGCAAGTTTTGTACAAGGCCCTCAAAGCTAATGTAGAGTTCTGGTAATGACACCGCATCTTAGAGAGAAACCGCTTTGAAATGTTCTTAATTGTATTTCATGCAGTTGATTGGTTGCTCAGACAACAGCAAAGTAATTCTAATCACTTTCATGGGAAAGTGCAACTCACATTTGTACATGTATGTGAAACTGTGTGTTCTGCACATAGCTGAGACAACTCGCTTGCTTTTGGTATCTATCTTTAATCATTACTCGACTATCCATACATTTTCTGCCAAAATTGTTTGGTAAATATCACATGTTTTTAGTATTGAAAATTCACTGAAAATTCACTTTTATTCTGGGAGAATTTATTTGATCCTATGAGAGTTCATTTAATTGTGTAAGAATTTTATTTCCTGTCACTAACCAGAACTCAAGATTATCTGTACCGATTTCGTCACTTTTAGCTCTGATGAAATAAAGAAGGAATGAAGATGAATTGAGATATCCATTGTGTTAACCCTTTCAGTTTGATTTTGACATAACATGTATTTTCCATGAACTCCCGTTATGTCAGGCTTAGTATCCAATTCGTTAATATATGTCAGAAGGAGATCATACATGGCACAATTGAATACAATCAGTTATGAAAAAAAGCAACTTTGGCAATTCAGTATTGGTCTTACCTTACATTACACTTGTGTTTCCTGTTGATGCATTCAGTGGCTCACATGTATTTTGGCCAAATGCTATGTTTACAGTAAAAAGATGGCAATTGTTGTCTATAGACTTATCATAACAATTTCCATGGGTGAGGTTATGTCGTGAGGGTTTAATTGTTCAGGTTTATTTTCAAGTTTTATTTTCAAGTTTTATTTTCTGCATTTGAAATTGGAATGGATAGACAAAACATGTACAAACTTGAGATCTTTGCTTTCATCTTTAATCAGATAGGTTCTTAATTCAGAAGAGAGACCATGATAGCTTCTTTCTTGTTTTTAATGCTAATTCAGTGGTATGGTATTGCAGTTGTGGGCAATAAGAGATTTCTATCAAAGAGGATATTTTTACTTTTGACTCTACATCCATAATTTGTAGTGGATGATTTTTTTTATAGGAATATGTAATTCACCCAAGCAATGGTTCTGAAGCATCAGGGTATTTTAGTGATTCTTAATGCTAATTGAATGGTATTAAACTCAGGATCCCCTTAGTATGAATGCAAAGACTTGCCTAACATTTATCACAGATATCTTGAGCTTTTACAGTAATATTCTCCACTTTGAAAGTAATATTAGACTGTCCAAAAGTGACACATATTCATTCATGTTTGCTCATACATTCATTACATATACAAATTTTTGACTCCTCCTTGGACCATAATATACTAATGAATTCAATATGGTTTACACAAATGGGGCATTCAACTGCACGTGTACATTGTATGTATCCCAACTCTAATACTATATTACCCTACATTATTTGCAGTCCTGTTTCCTGTTTGTATGTTGGAGTCATTAGTTCCCTATTCCTTTTGTTCTTCATAAAAATCTGACCTGTGGCCGACCGATATCCTTTCAGTGAATTCTTTTGCAATTCTACAATACATTCAATATGTTCATAACTAAGACTTCCTGTTTTGCCGCTCTGTGCTTGTAATTGGCAGGGGAAACAAAATAGAATAAATTATGATATGAGGTAGTGTCTTAGACCGGAAAAAGAGTCTATACTACATGTATATAGATGCCATTATGTGCATAATTATATTTATTCTACCCTCATTAGATATTGATTGTTGACTGAAATTGGTGATAGTTTACAGTTATCATGCATTGGTAACTATCTTTCACAAGTACTGGTTCATATATAACCTTAAATAGAATTCAACAATCATGATTTTCTTTATATGATATTTTCATGATATGCTTTTAAATCGGTATATATTTTCAGAAAATTTGTTTAAAATTCTAAATGATGATTGGACATAGACATGATCGTAGCATGTTTTAAAGAAATGAATGTAAAGTACTCAAAATGGATAAAGGAAATGTGCAATTAAAAGAGAAAACACTTTGCACTGTTTACATTTTACATAAATAAACCACCAGTTGAAGATAAATGATGAAGGGTATCTCTGATTAATTTTGTTCATTTGAAAGAATATGATTCAAAAATGGCTGCACAGAGCGTGATTAAAAATGAAAAACAACTATTTCAATCAAGTCCACACGTATCTGTCAGAGTTTTGCGGTGACATTCCTGCCTGGGAACAGGTGTGGATAATGCTGAAGAGAAAACTAACTGTTTGCTTATGAAAATGATAACACAAAATCAGTCCCCATCTATTTAGGCTTAGTGTTTTTGGGGTAAGGGATGAAAATTAATTAGGAAGTATGAATGAATCACACAGGAGTTGTAAAATGAATAGCAAGACTATACGTGTAGGAGGAAAGAGGGAGAGAGAGAGAGAGCGTGAGTTAAAAGAGAAAAGTCAGGACTATATTCATGTTGGTGTGTATAAGTATCAGTATTGTGCTTATGTGTATGTAGCTGTATTATACACCTGGATGTAGTAAAGGAATGTTGATTTGTTTCATGATACGATCACATTGCATTTTAGATCAAGTATACAAGATCAAAGTTCAGGTGACATGCTGGGTATGATCACGATCGTGCCATTGTTCCATAATGTTTCAAAGCAGCCATTGTGCCTCATCGATATGAAATATGACAAATATCTATTCTGACCTCACTGTCGATTACATTCATGTATTTGTCACAGATCTCTCTATATCTAAGATTTAATTGCTATTGGGCACAAACCTCTCATGTTAATGTCATGTCTATAGTCCCTGTCAATATGTTCATGTACAATGTAACCCTTTTTTTCCAAGGTATCATTGGGTTGAACTTCTCCAAGCCTTATCAAGAAAATGTCCAAACTATATATTTCATTCTCCAAAGAGTGTTAATATGGTGCCTATTGTCATGATTCCATTTATTTTTCAAATAGCTATATACATTTAGATCATATAATATTCATCTACATGCATTTTCAATTGAAAATTATAAATATTAACCCTTGATTCAAAAGAAATTCTCTTCAAACTTCTTGTGATCGCTTGAATTTCTTCTGTACCTATCCAACCCCTAACTCTTAGTAGGATTCAGAAATGTAATGTGATTTTAAAATGTCAGAGGTTACTGACTATTACTGACTATTACTATTTTTGTGTCAGATGTCAGAATCAGTCTTTTGAAATCTTTGAAAAGTTATAAAAAGTGGTGGGGTTTAAATTGATTGGGGTTACCCCCATCCCACACCCCTCTTTTCCTGAGACCAGTCTGAATGCTCCTGTATCTAATCCCTTCTAATTGGATGGAGCAAAAAGAAATGCAATTCTGAAATGTTACAGGGGATTTCACTGTTTGTCTTTTGTGTCTGGTCCAACTAACAATCTTTTTACAGTTCGAAAATTGATTTAATATACATGTAGGTGGAGTCTAAATTAAAATGGGTAATATCTTCCTAATTTCTTGAGACTAGTCATATAAATTCTATATCTAACCATTAACTATCCTATAACTCCCTCCCAGAACAATTCTGAAATGTCACAGGTGATTTCTTTGTCAACCTTTTGTTTCTGGTCCAATTAACAATCTCCTAAATTTTAGATAATTCATAATTACAGTTGGGATCTAAATTTAAAGGGGTCACCCCTTCCCAATTTCTTGAGATTAGTCATATAAATTCTCTATCTAACCACCCTCTAACCCCCTCCCAGGACGGAGAAGAGGAAAGTGATTCTGAAACGTCAGAGGTGATTTCACTGTTTGTGTTTTGTGGAAGTGTTGTGACTAAACGTAGAGAAGAGAAATATGCTCAGTGTTTCTTTGCATGAAAATTTGTGAAATTGTCTGGTTAATTGTGTGTTTTTTCTTCATGTGCTGCTTGTTATATGTTGTAGAAATAGAAGCACATGTTTTTAAGCTTCTTTATTTTCCATTTTTGTTCTAAATTAATTTTGTTGAATAAAGAGGAATGGAATAGGCTCATAAGTTTTATAATGTAAATGAGCTCTCTGTCATTTAGTTCAGATAGGAAGGGAAAAAAGGACTTGATTATTTGATGATAATGATAATAATAATAAAATTCCTAAAGTGCTTAATACAAAAGCTCCTTCATGGTGCTTTAAAAATAAATGTACACATTACACAAGTCAAATAGTTTTGATCAATTACATAAAACATTGTTATTTTCAACTCTATATACTGTGCAGCTGTGAAAAGCATGATTACAAGTGACAAATTTATGGAGACCCCAAAAGAAATTAAGTTCATGCCTAAAACTAAATGTAACAATCACAGACAGGAACTGAAAGGAAATGTTATATGAAGAGACTTTAAACATATTTATTTTGAAATACATACACAAAACCATTAAGAGTTATTAATTCAATCAAATCTCTGGACAGTATAGGGTGAAATCCTCTGTAAAATCAATGACATGTAGTGAATATGATTCAGAAGTGTACCTTGGCTTTTTGCCAGAGAAAAAAAACTAAAAATTGGAAATCATCATCCAAGAATGGTACTTAATTTTAGAGGATTTTCTCTAAAAACAATTAATTTTTGTTGCTGTGAAAATATCCTCTAAAAATAACTACACTTCTAGTGAGCACCTGTATTTCATGTTCAAGATGCATTCAATGTAAACACATGGATTTTGTGAAGACGTTGCCTTTGCAATGACATCTCTTTGAGTCTTCTAATGACGACTAATGCAGCGATATTTTGCAATATTCATAAGGGTAACGTTATTCTGCATTAGGAATTGTATATCTTCATCTATTATACATGTAGTTGTTGATCCAAGGCAGAAAATTTCAAAAGCATTTTAAGCTTGGAGAAGTACATCTCTTTATCGCTTTTGTAATAGGAAAATTTCAAACTCATTTTGAAGCTTGGAGAAGCTTGAAATAACTTTACATTCCTCAACTGAAATTTAGAAAGATATTTGGACCTTGGAGAATCATGACTTTATCACCTCCTTTCTTCCTTCTTATTCTAATATTAATAAAGACATAACTATATAAACATGAAAGCTGATCATTCTCTTATTGTTAATCTTGCTCATATATTACATAGTATCGGTCAGAACTTAATTTATACAACACAATGGATTTCTTGGGGGGAGATACACAATATACCGTGCAAATCCATTGTGCTACATTTCTAACATAAAAAGTTGTGTTGCAATAATGTATATATGTGCAACTTAATATAGCAATTTGTGTGTGTGTATGGCTCATAAAAATCACTATGTACTTTGTACATTTTTTTGTTGTGTTGAGCTCTTTGCATTGTTAGTAGCATGGAGTCTCTTTCGTTTGACGACGATGTTACCGAATCCTCCATGTTTTTATAGCTTACATTATAATGCAAGGTGAAACGCCCTTGAGCTTTCTAGCATATATGAGTGCATGAGCAATGCTTTTCTCATGTAACCTTTATTGCATGCTTGTTTGTCTGAATATCATACGGTTCCATTGCTTGATGTATATTGATGTGATGTATTGCAATAAACACTGCACAAAACAAGTTGGCCATAATGAGATAAGAATAGAAATGGTATTATAACACTATTCATTACTCAATATACCTTGTCATTAAATGTGATATCTAAATTTTAAAAGGATATATTTTTTGACTGAGTTATTCATGAATTCTCTTGATATATTTGGCTGACAGTTTTGGACTGGAATACAGTTGGCAATATATTTGAAGTACATGTACATGTATATAGAATAAACCCTTGCCTGGCACAAATACAGATGCTCTACTGCAATTAATGATTTTGAGGAACTGATGTTTACTTAAAGTGTTAGTTTGGATTGTAAGTAAGTTTTAATCAGAATCTGTTGATCAGATGTTGAAAGAAAACTCTGATCAAAATGCTTGTTCCAAAAGATCAGTTTGCTTGCCAGGGTAAAAAGTGATATGAGGTAAAATTGAGTATGCCTATGAGACTAACAAAAAGATACAAAAATTATATGCTTCTTCTTGGTTTATGCAACAGAAGAAGTAATGCTTTTGAAAATACAATTACATTTTCAATTAAAAACAAAGCATTGCTGGTCTGAAGGATTTTCTAAGTAAGCCCTGTTCTCATTTTTCCTATTTGTGCAAGTAATTTTCAAATTATGGGATTTGGGGGCAATTTTGTCATGTTAATGCAATATTCCTGCAAGTTTCAAAGATTATTATTAGTTTAGATACATGTACATGTACAGTAGAATAAAGTATACACACATACAAAACACAAAGGACCTGTATTGACTTGAAATAGCCTTCAAGGAGTATTGTTGTAACCTCATTAAGTGTTGTTCAAGAATAAGATATACTTCTCATGTTTATATTGATTAAATTGTAATGTATTTGTGAAGCAGAAGATAGGAACTGAAACTAGAATAGATCTCTATTCCCTCATAGAATCTCCAGGGTATACTCATAAACTAGCTAAGGAAGTCCTGAAAATAATTTGATTACAAAGTTATAGGATCTTGCATTGACTCTTTCATGACAATAATTATGTAAGGCCTAAATTTATCACATTTTGTTCTTCAAATAGGCAACAATAATATTTTTAGTGCTACATGGTTCTAATAAAGTGTAATGTCTGAAACCAATATACATGGTTATGAACTTTGTAAAAAAGAAAAAATTACCAATATTGATAAACAAGGATTTTGAACATCTCAGTGTGTTGCCAATTTAAAGATTTTGAAGCTTATTTTCCTTTTTGAAATACCTGGCATCAAACACAATATGGTCATGCAACAAAAATGAACACAGTGTGTGTGCAGAAAATTTGCTCTTTCTATATTTTTTAGAGCTCTGAATCAAAAGTTATTGAGCCAAGCCACAAAATGTGGAATGTTGTTGCGAAAGGGTTCAAAAAAATCCTTCTGTAAGGTTACATGCCCAATAGTTTACTCGCTCATTCGTTCCAATTTGTAATACATGTAATATGCAGAGCTGCCAAATATGTCTTTTTGATAGCAGTATGATTTCCTTGCTAAAATATTTCCTTTTTATGTTCACCACAAATGAATTCAATAGGAATTCTGAGAATTTATATCTTTCAAGGTTTAGTGCTTGAGAAAAAGAAGTTTGAAAAAAAATATGAATACATAAAATATACTATGTTTTTATACAATATGTCCATCACATATCTAGATATCACACTCTAGATTTAGCCAGGCATTCCTATTTTTAATGGATTTTGATGTAGTAAAACATTTAAGAAATGTTTGTTTTTTTTACTCTAAAATATGTCGTTTGCTATCCATAATGTTGGCAGCTGTGTATACAGGTATAACTCTGTCTTATGTGTCAAATTATATGTAGTGATTTAAGTACTTATCAAACAAATTCTCTGGATATTAGGCCTGTACTGTATGTGGTAATTTGTTCTCTTAATGTTTATCTGTGATATTGTATTAGGTAAACCAGTTTGTAAGATTTGTCCAGTATTCAAAGTAAGAAACCCATTTAACCTCAATGAGGTTTAGATATACATGTAGTTTTATTTCATAGAAAAACTGAAATACATGTATTATTTGTTCAAAAGTGGAATGTAAATTTACTTTACTATGTAAGTAGTTGAATAATAATGTTACATTTATAAATTGAAGAAGACAATGTATTTGTGATTCAATTCCTTTGTGTCGTCTGCTGGTATAGAGCGTAAAGCTCTTATGTCCCCAGCCAAAAAAAAAATAAAAAAAATTGAAAGAATGTTTTAGTTGGAAAAACTTCCCAAATCTGCAGTCAAGTTCCGGATTTTGATGAGCATTGTTGATTTCATTTTGTCTCATCCGACAAAAATTGATAGTTCATTGCTTAGCCAAGAGAAAAATCTTGAATATTTAGTAATGTGATGATACAATCTTCATTCAGAGCTCCTTGCCCTAGCAAACAGAAGGAATTTTTCACTATCCCATATCAATTGCATTTCACAAGCAAAGATATATTGAGAAAAGAGAGAGCTATTGAGAGAAATAAGAAAGGCATTAAAAAATGTAAGCATCATTTATATTTCATGAAAAATTCAGTAGACTTGATAACTTATAATAAGTTATGTTTCTGTACATCATATTATTTGTTTGTATGAATACATTGTACAGTGATTGCTATTTCACAATAGGATATAATAGATTGACCTAAGTCTTGTATTCCAAGGTCTGTAATGATACTCCTTTTTTATCATTGTATGCAAATAGGAGATAAAGACGGTTTTATTTTTCTGTGTACTTTATAACTTCCTCTATGTACATGTAGTAGCCAAAATGCATTTCCTTCATGCATGTATGATTGATTTAGACAGATTTACATTGTGTCTATGTATGAATGAATGAACCATTAGATTTGTATGAATTGTGTAGTAGTTTTAACTTTACTTGTTTTTCAGGTAGCAAAGAGATTGTATTAGTCGGTTTATTTGAATGCATGGTAATTAGCAATGAGATTGGTCAAAATGTAACCATGAAGGCAATTATTGTCATTTAAGTTTTACTCCCCTCTCCCCGTCTCCCCTCTGCCCTCCCCTCTGCCCTCCCCTCTGCCCTCCCCTCTGCCCTCTCCCCTTTGTCCTCTACCCTCTGCCGTCTCCCCAGAAAAAAATGATAATATGATATGGACAAATAAACACGATTCATGTACATGTAGTTCAAGAGCTCTCTCACTCACTCGCTCTCTCTCTCTCTCTCTCTCTCTCTCTCTCTCTCTCTCTTTCTTCTCTCCCTTCTTTCTCTAAATGGCCCAGATATCATATTTTAATATCAGTGCTTCATGAACATATGCTAATTCCTCCTAATTTGTGTAACTATTTCAATTCTTTCTTTAGCTTTTTCCACATACAACAATTTTTTAGTCCACCCCCTGTGATAGATTCCAACTGGGGTATGTCAAAAGGATTTCAATTTAACAATCACGTAAGGTTACTTCTTGTAGGATTAAGAGTACTTAGGAAAAATCAAGTTCCATTTTTTAACATTTTCAATTTATCAGGAGCGAGCCCTGAAAGAACAGCATGCCCGTGATCAGCACCTGCATGAGGAGGAACAGCGCCGCCGAGTGTTGGCGCTCACCCAGCAGTTTGAGCAGCAAATCAAAGCCCAGCAACAGCAGCTCCGCCTGCAGAAAAAGGCCCGGGCGGAGCGCCAGGCCGCCTTCCAGCGGGAGAAGGACTACCGCAGCACCGCCTCACAGGCGGCGGCCGCTGCAGCTGCAAGCGCAGCGGCTCGAATGGCAGCCCAGAAGGCACAGACCCCTGGATCTTCTGACACTCTAGACCAACCTCAGGACCTCAGTCTAAATAGCTCTCGGAGATACGAGAGGAGTGAGGAAGATCGTACCAAAGAAAGAAAAAAGCGGGTATGTGCCCGGCTGACTACTTCACCCCCCTCCCTTTTTTAAATTAATCAGTTTAAACTTGAAGTGGATTAGCCTCAATATGAACATTAATTACTTTTGTAGGATTTTAGCAGATGTATGTGGAGAGGTGGTTTATTGGCATTTCCTAAGAAGAAGAAAGAACATCTTTGTAAAGTTACATGATTTAACACCTTTCTGGCTCTCAACAGACCATATCATCCATATACAACATAGTTTTGGTGTGATTCAATATAGTATTCGGCAGTAATATGCTAGTTCATTCAAGACAGTTATAAAATGTATGTAAATTGGATGCAGACTTCAACACGCACGCGAAGGTTGTGATAATGAGCCGCTAACTTCGTGGAACAAAACACCTGATAAAGATTCTTTGAAGATTAACTATGAATCCACATGCACTGAAGTGACAATTCTGTCACAAAGTTGGGTGTGGCTTTTTGAACCACTAATGTATTGCTTCAATATGGCACGCTTATCGATGTATGTATTGTTGTGTTTTACAAGTTATTATTGCACCCTATCTTTAATTGCTGCAATTTCAAGGTATTGGCATGAGTTGCATAAATGCGTAATTTGAGGCAAAAACTTGTGAGATTTTCAATCACAATTCCACTTGCACGCATCCAGTATACATGTATTTTTGAAATTGTAATCTTTGAATGTTAAGCTATATCAGTGGTTTGTGGTTTTTTACTTTTTCTTTCACTCTTCTGAAAAGAAAAATAATCTTGAGTCAGTTCTCATGCGCAATCTTTGATGATCAAAGCCTAAATTTTCTTCAGGTCTTACCACAACCCACAATGCTTTTATCTGCAGAAACTTACATGGAAGAAAGGAAATAATAAGACAAGCAGAGACAAACATCTATATTCCCCCTTCCTTTTAACTTGCAATAGAGTCAGTGTTGACTACAATTGTTGGGGCACATGACTTTCAAATTGTCGATCTGAAAATCATCAACTCTTCTTTTTACATTAGGATACACAAGATCTTCAGTAGTTTTCCATTTTCATCTCCATTGTTCTGTTTTCTCCCAGTGCTGTTTGAGCTTTCTAGAGCTAAATAGCTCTCTTTTCATTTTGGTAGTTACTGTCTTTGTTGCTTACCCATCTTTCTTGCAGAAGAAACTTGCGGCCATCATCAATAACCTCGCCCAGTCCTCCAGCTACTCCTCCTCCTCCTCCAACCTACCCCTCTCAGCCCTGGATGCGGTCTCACGCTCCAACGTAACCACGGCCATGGCAACCAGTAGGCTTGACAACGGGCTGGTTGACAGTGAGCAGGGTTCGGTCAGGGGGGACGGTAGTGAGAGGGGGACACCATCATCATTTGCTAATGGCATGGATGAAGGAGATTACAGAGGTATGTAGAGGGGCAGTTAAAGGAACCATTCACCTCAAATGATAATTTTTTTTACAGCTAGTATTCATAAAGTAGACATGGGGGGTGTTTCACAAAGAGTTAAGTTGGACTTATGGAGTCATGCGTAAGCGCCAATGCGCATCTGGTATTTAACGCATAATCTCATTGATAGACTTCCCAATAGCGCGTGTCCCCGAGCATGATCTGACCATTGCGGTGATGCATAATATACAGCATGCAACTAGGAATTTAAGTGCAACTTTAAGTGCAACTTTAAGTCCAACTTAACTCTTTGTGAAACACCCCCATGTAAATACTTTATTCTGCATTTCTTAATGAACGGTTTAGGAGTATGAAGGAAACAAAGGTTAACATGAAAAGTCAGAAAGTCGATGCATCAACTCACAATTTGCTTTTACATTCATATGTAGATTATTCAATCTTGCAGAATTTTTTTCAAGTAATATTTTAAGCTTATACTTTGAATTAGTCCCGTAACCCGAACCCATTGCGGTACGGGTTAACCTGCCGGATGCCCCCGATCGCGGGTTGCGGGCCGAGCCGAGCTCATTCTCCAACCCACAGACCGTAGTATGAAAGAAAAGGGAGAAGAAAGTTACGAAACACACACAAAAATATTCCCAAACACACACACTAAAAAGGTAAAAGAAATGGAGTTGGGACCCTGTGTTTCTTACGTGACGGATTCTTTTAGAGATATTGATATTTCCTAAAAATTTGCCAGCATATTTTTTTCTTCTGAACAACGAAGTGAGACTGAGACAGTTCGGCAAAATACTTGCTGCATATATCCGCAAATTGCTAGCGGCCAGCGCCGGTGGTCGACTAGTCTAGTTCTGGACGTTTGTAATTAAACTGGGAGAGTGAATCAGAGGACTTCGCGCCGTCTCCCTTCCACCTCCCTGGTTATACGCTGGGTGCACGTACATGGGGTTTTACGGACAAAATAATTACAAACGTCCAGAACTAGACTAGCGGTCGACCGACTACATCGCTAGTGCCTATTATTAAAGCTCGCCCTTACAGCTAGCGCTTGATTTATATGATGAGTCACGTGGTCAGTGGCTGTCTCTCTCTCTCACACACTCAGAGCCGACTTGGCTAAGTGGGCTAGCCCAATTACGATCCAACTATAAATATGATGATCACAGATCGCAATCATCTTGAATCTTGTCATATTATGATCAATAATTAAATCATCGGCAGAAAATAAAATTGATGGAGATAATCTGAACGTCTGATTGAAAATTATCATGTTTGTATTTCGTTAAAAAAAAGAAATATCATAAAAGTTTATTAAAATAAAGACATTGACAAGAAAATGTTAGTAAAGCACAGACGAATATGTTCCAGTCGTTCGTAAAAGTCATTTGTACTTAATATGAACAACTTTATATGGGTGTTGCAAGAAACTTAAATTTGCAATCGATTGCAAATTTCAATCACAAATTTCCAACTGGTAGATCAATTTTAACTGTTGCAGATAAGTTTTTTCCTTTATGTTTTTAGAAGTTAGAAGCAGACCCGAGGAATCCATTGCAATTAATACAAATGTACAATAAATTGAAAGTCTTTATGATTTATTTGAAGATGTAAAATTGGCTTGCGATTGATTGCAAGTTTCTTGCAACATCCCCCTCTGAAACACCTCTCTCGTGATCGTTCGATGATTTCGATCGAATGTGCCAAAAACAGAAATCCCATTGTGCACAATGTTTTGTTTCTGTTTCTGATTTCTGTTTCTTCACATGTGCAGCTCAAGCGCTTGTCACATGTCGACAATGTGTGTACGTACTACGCACCACGCGCAGAGTACAGTACGGTATACGGTACGGCCGCGCCCGGGTGTGTTTTTCAAGTTTAACTTCGTGTTTTGATTTTGTAACGTCAACTCTCAACTAAGAAGTTTGGAAAGAAAAGCTAAAACATATATGGAAATAATATGGAGATACACAAGTATCAAAAGATTTTTTAAAGTAGCATGATGATGATCCAGGTATTTATTTCTGTCGTGATTCTTTTGTAGACGGGGTAGAATTTTCAAATATTGTTGGGAATCGCCGTGACTGAACTGGATTTGGACAACACCGGCACCACTTCCGTTCTGGCTAGATACGGCGGGCGCGCGTGGCGCGGCGACATGCCCTGAGCCAGTGTGCATTCATGCAACGGGCGTACGATCATGAGTCGGCCGTATGGTTTCTTCCAGATCCAGTTCGTCGATTGACAGAGCGATCCTCCTCACATGAACTCTGTCGCAATGTGTTGTCTGCTGGAATAATTTAACTCGACAGATTACCAACAAACAAACGAATAAAAATCAAATGGTTTGTAGCCTTTGTCAATGGTACGGATAGACAATCACACCAAGTACCCAGATCTCACTAAATTGCCGCAATAATATTTTTTTTTAGGTAAATTGACTTGCAGGTTTAAAACCGGCGGGTCAGCGGGTCCCGCCTGCAAATCATCGGATTTTACGGGACGGTACGGGTCGGGTTTTCACTTACGGGTTACAACACTACTTTGAATGGAGTATACTGGCATGGAATCCCCAAAATTTAGAGCAAAATAGCCTTTGGTGGTTGGTCCATTTAATGTTTCAATTAGCGACCACCTGTTTAGAAAGACCACCTGTCTATAAAGACCACAATTTTTGTTTCCCTAGAGCAGTGTTTCTCATTGAAATGTGTTTTGAAAGAACCTGTCCATAAAGACCACCAGCTCATAAAGACCGCCTTTCTTGTCTCCCTCGAGTGATCTTTGCAGACAAGTTTCACTGTACATTCCATAAGAAATGAACGTTAACCTTTCTGATCTGTATTCCCTTTGTTAGCTCAGTTTCATCCCCCCCCCCCTGAAAATTTGATATTGTAAATATGATGAATTTGTGTCATCAAAAATGCAATTTTATAAATTTGATTCACTATTTAGGTTCCTCAATGTCAGCTGCCAGTGATGTAGATGAGGACAGAGACTGTAACAGTAGTAATGTTGATAGCGAGTCCATGACCGTTGACTCAGGAAGCAGTACACCTGTTCCCATCAGGATGACCCTCAAGCGACCCGCTGACATGGTGCCGTTGTTCACTCAAATGCGTGAGTTTGTCTTCTATTGCCATTTAAAGGGTTGACCATATTTAAACATGAATAATTGTAACTTAATGGTACAGTGCTCATCTCAGATGTGTGGCATTTTCTTTCCAAAACTTTTTTTAGCCTTCTTCTAAATATTTGGATGAGACATGATAGTAATTGTCAGTTAATTGATCTATATTTTAATATATGTGTGCATGTACATGTTTCTGTGTCATATTTTATTTTTCATATCTCAAAGGCTATTGCCAGATATATATGTTTTGCAATTCAAAAATATGATTAGGCAATTCAAGAGGAATCTGTCTCATTCTGTATTCTTTCTTTTAGGTATTTTGAAGCATGTTTTGATTCTTTTCACACAGTAATAGTAGACTTTGTCTTTGTATTGTGAAGTGGGATGTGCTGGGATTCATTTGAAGTATGAAATATAACATGAAACATTATATTACAATTTTTTTATTACTACACAACAGGAAATTGACATGATTAGGTTATGATTAATTGTGAACTGTTTCTTGATGTATTTGAATACTGTTTCCTCATTCTCTTGTGCACTGTTCAGTTTTATGAGGAAGATGCATCCTCAAAACAAAGGAAGTGTTTCTTTATAAACGTTTATAGTCTTATACCAGTTGTCAGCTTTTAGATGCATAAGACTAAAACAAATAGATATTGACCAAGAACACAATTCAGTTTAGTAACATCACTTATATTCAGATAATGATATGCCTTTACTAATATAGATATTTGCAATGTCGTCCTACGACATTGCCTTGTTTTCGTTCACGTTCTGCATCAAAAAAAAATTCTTTTTCTTCTTCTTCCACCAAAATCCTATTTGTTTTGCACGTAGTGCTTGTTGTCACTGTTTAGGTACTTTCCTGATGTCCATTTCCATTCAAATTTCATATGCATGTTCCTTGCCATTTCATCTTGATCACTGAACTCACGCATGACCGTCCAGGCGCCATTTTGTCCGTTTTGGGGCCATTTTCATGTCTTTCCTTCATCTTGCATATCTTCACGATCCTACATGCTACAGACTTCTAACAAATTCCTCTAGATAGTGCAAGACTTGCTCTTCAACTTTCTTTTTTTAACCTAACCTTCAAAATTCATCTTCATACTCTAAATTCAAATCCGAAATCGACTACATTAAAAACCCCTAAAATTCTTGAAATATTCATTTCTGAATTTGAAAAATTGCCATAACTTCCTCATATCAAGTCATTTTTGTCTCAAATTTTCACTGTGGCTTTACCTTGTCATTGCACACATTCCTGCTAAATTTCATGCTTCAGTGATTCCCCATAATATAATTAGCGCCCTCTAAAGTTTCAAAAATGGCTATTTTCTTGTGGCCGTATCTCCGTCTTGCTTGGATAAACCCGTACCCTTTTTTGGATTTAGATACTTCAAGATATACCCTTTTCAGGCAAATAAAAAAAAAAAAAACCTTATCACTGACCGACTTTGCGAAAATTGCTCGTCAAAATCACGATATTTACGGAAATGCCGAAACCACTTCAACTTGCTCTAATTTTGCGAACCTTTAACCTACGTCTTTGAAATTTGGTGGGTATGTGTATTTATGTATTTGACAACTGTCAGCCAAATTTTATAAAAACTGATGATGTCATCGCAAAGTTATTGCGGAAAAACCTCAATTTACCCTGCATTACATATTATTGAATAATATGGTTATTTTAAATGGCGCCCTAACGGCAGTCGGCTCAAAATGACCGCAATGAAATTCCCTTCTCGGGGATACCAAACACGGTATATGGTCTCACAGAAAATTTTCAGTAAATCGCGATTTAAGTCAGGTCATAATACGGATCCTGCAGAGTTTCCGCCCATGCATTACACGTATTGTCTATGGGGCAAATCGGGATCCCAACTTTGGCCCCCTGAACGATCTTTATTTTTCTTGAAATTTGGCAGGCACATTCTTTTAGGCAAAATGAAGAGAATCTCAAAGCCGGATTTTTAAAATCGGTCAAGCGTGACATTTTAGACGCCATTTTGGTTCTATAAATTATCATGCATCACACGCTTCGATAGGATTGTCATAAAAATATGAAAGTGGTCCCAAAATGACGGCCATGAAATGCTCTTTCGTATGATACCAAATACGGCACATAAAGAACAAAAAAGAGCCCAGTTATTAGCAAATAAAGCCATTTCAGTACATGCCATTTAACGACATTTTCTTCAATACAATTCTACGCAAAGCCGATGTGGCCTGGTATACTATGCGTCACATATAGTGTGGAAGCCACGTGGCCAGAGGCTATGGAAAGGCATTTTATCCTTCTACCTTTCCCTATGTTATTCTTTGTCATCTTGTCTTTCTATGTTTTACCCTACTGTCATTGTTCTATGATCTTTGATTTCTTCCTTTCCTTATGTTAAATACCGCACAACCCCAAAGTGCCGTGCGTAGTTTACTATGCTTCATTGTTTTGAGGCCATGTGGACTGGAGCGTGTGGAAAGCCATTTGGGTCAGGGCGTGCGCCACCATCATCGTCATCACCATCATCATCATCATCATCACCATCACCATTATCTTTATCACAATCATCATTATATCATCGTCATTACCATTTTCATCATCATTATATCATCAATATCATCATCACCACCATCATCACCATTATCATCATCACCATCATCATCATCATTTTATCATCATTATCATCATTATCATCATCACCATGATTATATCATCATCATCATATCATCACCATCATCATCACCATTATCATCATCACCATCATCATCATCATTTTATCATTATCGATCTTTATCATCATCACCATTATTATATCATCACAATCATCATCAACACCATCATCATCATCATCAACACCACCATTACCATCATCACCATCATCCTCATTGTCATCACCATTATCATCATTCTTTGTTTTTTTTTGGTTCTTTTTCCTTGTTTTCATTTTTCTATTATCTCCTAATTTAACAGTATGCATTATTTTCTCCCATCTTATCTGATATCATGTTTCAACATGCATAACTTTATATTTCACATGTCAACTTTTCAAAAAAATAAAAGATACGGACGACATTGCATGCACATCGTTCCGATACGATTGCAGTTCTAGTTTAACCTTGTATTTGTCCTTTTAACTATTATTTTTGGTTATATAATAAAGTTCTGCGATTGTAATGTTTAACTTGCTATTTTATGAATGTATATCTGAAATTAAAGCAATATAGCATTTCAGAGCTTTCTGGGATCTAACACAGGAAAAAGTGACAGACACCAGTATTGGCTTGATTTTTACAAGATATGGAAAAGATATGGAGTTGAAGGAAGGCAAACATATTCATAGTTCAGGCCATAATATCACATCATCCAAGCCTTGATATTGATATATCTCTGCCAAAACTTTGCCAATTTGTACAACAAATTAGTGAATAGTAGTGGTCCTTAGCTGATAATGATGCATATTTTTCGACTGTGCGGTCATGTACATCTACTGCCAATTTGAAGATCTAAATGCTTATTTCTCTATTCATATAACAATGAAGAGGTAACAGCTCCCTAATAATTAGTGCATAAATTTTTTTCAACCATGATGCCATGTACTGCCAGTTGAAGATGTTAATGCTTAATTTGCTATTTATTAATAGCAATGAAGAGGAAGCGGCTCCGTGTGACTGATGAGCGGGCAGTGAGATGGCCCTTGGCTAACGGATGGCGTCGGCAGACCATCATCAGGCAGCTTGGTCCTGGTGATAGGATCAAAGGCGATGTCATCTACTACGCACCCTGCGGCAAGAAACTACGAACCTACCCTGAGGTTGTCAGGTATATCGAGAGGAGGGGCATCACTAGCGTGGCTCGGGAACACTTCAGCTACAGCGCCAAGATGCGGATCGGAGAGTTCCTCAACCCAAAGCCAGATGGGGACGGGGTAAGAAAGACAATCTCTATGTCCTCTACTTTTCAGAGTTCTTTGCTGATTTTGGGGAATAAAAGAAAATGTAGCTTGAACAGGTAGTAAGCGGCAACTACGTGGAAGTTTTGGGCGATAATTATATAATATTCAGGGGCGGATCCAGGATTTTGTAAAAGAGAGGGGGCCGGAGCCGGAAAAGTACACAATTAAGGAGGCAATTTTTTTTTATTGTGTAATTAAAGTAAGTATGCCAGTTAGGTTTCAAAAGGGGTACCACGACCGATTTGGCCCCCCCCCCTGGATTCGCCCCTGATATTGAATGGCCTTGAGTGGGATATAAGGGTATATCACACTAGCTGATAATCATATTTCAGGAGTTGGCATGACTAGTGATAAGTTATCATTCATCCTGCTGACGAGTGAAGCGTTATCAAAGTAAGTGCAATATACCCTGTTAAACATATCGCCATTTGCCAACTGCTTTACATAGTTACCATCTTTGTTCTTGTTCATTATTTTAATAGGGAATTATCTTTGAGAAGCTGACAGAAGATGAGCTGTATGATCGCATGCATTACGGCCATCGACGCAGTAAGGCGGCTCGCATGCAACGCCAAGCAGAGAAGAGGCGCATCGCTCAGGAACTTGCCAGACGTGCCAATGAAGCGAAGGAGAGAAGGCGTCTTGAACAGCAAGGTAAGTTACATTATGCAAAGCTCTATGGTCATTATCTTTTTATTGTTTTTTTTTAAAAAAAGCATGTGTGCAAACGAATCCCACCGTGGCATACCGCGGCCCTGTCTTATAAAGAGTTGCTTGGAATCGATCATAACTTAAAATTAATCGCAAGTCCTGTCTCTTAAGTACACAGTTGTGATTGATTTTTAGTTGCGATTGATTTGAATGAATCGCAATTCTTTATAAGATGGGGCCCATATGTCTTCCATTTGGAAAAACGTAAATTCTCAAGTCCGTGCTTTATGCTCACCCAAGTGCTATAAGCGAACATTTCCACAAGTCTTCTTCCTCACAAGCTTTTACAAATAGACTGTACTTTAAGCTGTAATTGGGTCTTTGTCATGTAAGTTTGCACTTGCATTTAGTTCTTGACAGAATATGTGGCAACATTTATTTAGTGATAGCAGTAATGTGGTGTTCAGTTTTATTTGTTCCACATCCTGGTTCTTCAGTAGATTGGGAGTGGTGATCAAAATCATGTGTGTACACATCTACTGGTTGTTGAACATAGTGCTTACATAAGATTTCACAAGGGCTTTCACCAAGTTGACACCAAATGTAGGTAGAACTCTATGGTAAATATACACAGGTGTAGCAATTTAGGATTTTCTTTTCATCCGCTCTGCCACTCTTGCATTTTACAAATAGCATCTAAAAGTCATAGAGGGTTGTTAGTTATGAAGTTAATGAAAATCCACATTATAAGGTCCATCTAGACTTGTAAATGTTTGAATTAGTAGCTGCAAAAACAATCATATGCATGTACATGATAAAGAAGGAGAGTGCATTCAAGGACATTCATTAAGACACTTACATTGTGGAGTAGCTCAAAATACCTTTACATGTAGTTTTATGTATCTAACACATAAACTCATAGCACAAAAACTTCCTTAAAATTATGATACATTTATACAATCACCTTTTACATACTATAGCCCTGTGCAATGCATCAAGTCATGAGTGACTGTCAACCCTTATGGTTTTATAGTATGGAGGCATTTTGGGACGATGTGTGAATATTGATTTTGGCATATATGTACGTACTCTTTAAAGGGAAAGTCCACCTTGATTAAAAGTTGGTTTTAAAAGAAGCATAAAAATTAAAGAAACAGATCAGTGAAGATTTGAGCAAAATATGATAAGAAATACGAAAGCTGTGAATTTTTGAAGTTGTAATCAATCAAACACAAATTGGCAACTCTGTGACGCATCTTGCGAGCTCCTCTCCCATTTGACCTGTAGCCCGAATTTCCATGTTCTTTTTAGAAAATATTCAATCATACATGCACCTTAGATGCAATCATTGCTCATATGTTTTTACACAAAACCTGTACGAAACAAATTTATTCCTTAATCAAAAACTATGAAAATATATGAAATTTTCTGTATTGAGTAAATGGGAGAGGAGTTGCCAATTTTTGTTTGATTGATTACAACTTCAAAAATTCATAACTTTCTTATTTCATGTCAGATTTTGCTCAAACTTTCACTAATCTGCTTCTCTCATTTTACTTCATTTATTCAAATCAACTTAATACCAGGGTGGACTTTCCCTTTTAATGCCCAGTTCTCATTAGCTATGTGGATGCTAATATTCATTTTACAATGAGGCTAAGTGTTTTGCACAAATATTTCAAGTAAGAAAATAAAAATTCTTGTCACCATGTGGTGATTCTCATAGCTATCAATTTGTACATGTATTTATTACAAATGGGTGGAATATTGCAATTGATTTGTTATTTACATGTACATATTTTTCACCACCTATCCATACACAATAACAAATAGAAATTATCAACTGTCATTAAAATACATATTATATTGCAAATGAAATTCATTTTAAAGGGAAGGTTGAGTTCTTGGAAACTGGGAAAGGTAAAAAAAATAATTTGTGAGCTTTCTCATTCTTTTTATGTCAGTGTGGAAGATTATCATAGTAGAAATATCCCCTGAAAAGGATTGCTCTCCAAATGCCCTCACATTTAAAATATGACAAGAAACCGCTGAAATGTTGGGGCCAAAAATTTGTGTGTAGTCCCATATACACATTTCTGTGTGCAGTGCATGTGACTCTCAACAGGATTGAATCAATTTCTTATCATTTTGGTGATTCCAAAACCTTGCAGCATACACCAATTCTTATGTGCTATATGATCAACCTTTCTCAAATGCTTTGAGACAGTTTCTTTCACAGTTCAGTCTTATGATGAGAACTCAACTTTATCTTTAAACTGTAAAGCAAATTCCATCTCCACAAACCAGCAAAAAAACAACTTCATCATTTCAAGTCATTACATGTGCAAAGGATTAGGACTGTTAGTTAGATAAGATATCTTGATCTTTCATTTCCTCATAACCAAGATATTATATATTATATGTTTGTTCCAAAATTGTTTGGCCGATATCATTTAATTGTTTTCTTGAATATTCACTGCAAGTTTTGTCTGATCATGTGAGATCGTGTCTATCAGAACAAGACCTCAAGGTTACCTTTCCATCTAATACAAGCCTATACAATGCACATGCGGTTTGTTCATATCACATCTTCGGTTATTAGATTTGGTTAGTCAACATAATTGATACTATCCCTTTTGCAGCCTTTGCTTAGAGGCATGTACATGTAGATGTTTTACATGTATCTATACTAGGGCTGAGTCAAAACATTTAACTATTTAAAAGTGTTTAAAAAACAAAACCTTCTCAGATCTTTCCAAAAATTGCTGGAATTTCACATTTTACACCTATGAAATCTCCTTTCAGTGTACTTTCCTGAAATTGGTTTGATTTGGCTGTAAACTAACACTAAAGAGAGAAATTGTCATTTCTTTCTTGGCGCTGAAAAACCGAGTTCCAGAATGTGAAAACTGATCTTGTACTAGACAAACTCACATCCATATATGTATGTGGGACTGGCCGGAAAACCTGCGAGATTTCAAGAAATGAGCCCTATCATTTCACCTTTTTCAGGTGTAAAATTTCTTTCCATACTCCACATTCTCCCTAAAAAAAATAATCTGGCTGTCAAAATGATAAATACCTGTATTATCAGTGCTTTCTTGGCTATGAATTTGTGACTGAACATAATTGTAGTCTGCTAAGGCATTCTGGGATAGGTGTGTTAGAAAAGTGAAATTTCCTGTCAAAACCTGTCTTTCCGTGAATGATTAATTATTTGATAGCCAAATCATCATCATCATCATTTCGGGTCATTACGCTACGGTTTCCCAATGTCTAGCACATGTAAGAGCTACGTCATTAGCCACTGCCAGGTCCCTCTCGGTGCAAGTGTCATGCTGGTGAGATGGAGCATAGTCTGGAGGCCCTGCCCACACTCAAGTCTGCCGCAGTGTGGGTATGTCCCCACTAGGGCATGTTTGCCTTGCTCCTCCCCATGCCTGTTCGCAGTCTGTTAAAGCTACGCCATGTGATCCATGATACTTTAGAACCTGCAGGGAGTGACTGAGATGGATCAACAGCCATGTGTGTATCCTCTTAAAGTTTCTCCAGTCTTTCTTCCCATAGTTTAAGGCGTGTAGATGTTGTGCTGCCCTCTAAAGGGGAGACAGAAGCAAGGAAAGTTCTCCGCAATTTCAAGCGTTGAGGTACCAAAGGGTGACCATAGGGGATGTCTTTCATCCTCTGATTGCCTGAGATCTTCCTTTTGGCTGGCTACGTACTGTCCGTCTTATCTCAGGGGGAGCGATACCAGAGAGAAGATAGAGGTGGTCTGTCTTGGTGGGTTTCATGCAACCGGTGATGCAGCAACAGCTTGTGTTCAGCAGAGGATATATCTTCTTTGCATGGGCTGAACGTCCCCACACTGCGCAGGCGTACTTGGCAGTAGAGAAACAGAGAGCCAGAGCTGTTGACCTGATGGTGATAGGATTTGCTCCCCAGTTTGATGTGCTCAGCATGTGAAGTAGGGCATTCCTGGTGCTGACTTTCCCTCTCAGCTTGTTGACATGAGCTTTATAGGTCAGAGACTGATCAAGGGTAACACCGAGATAAACCGGGTTGTCACAGTGCTCCAAAACGGTGCCATTCCAAGTGATCTTTAGCCTTCTGTTAGCATGTTTGTTCTTCAGGTGGAAGGAACAAACTTGCATTCTGGAAGGGTTAGCTTTCAGGTGATTTTCACTATAGTAGAAGGACAAGTTGGCAAGTGCCTCACTTAGGGTGGTTTCTGCTTCAGGGAAGTCCACAGTTTGAGTGGTGATACACAGGTCATCTGCAGCTCCTGGTGTTATCGTGGATAGGCCGGTCATTCGCGTAGATGTTAAACAGGATTGATGCCAAGACACTACCTTGAGGAAGCCCATTCTTCTGCCTGTGCCAGAATGAAAATAGTTGAAATAGTTCTTTATGCCAGTTATTATGACTTATACATGTGTACTTAAATTGATTCTTTCCTTAACTTGTTTGTTGTTTGCTGCAAGAGATTATTCTTGTTACTTTCATGTTTTTGTTTCTTGATGTAAAATAAGTTTTTTTCTTGTCAACTGTATTTCTTCCATGTTCCAGAAGGGACTGTTTAAGAAATAAAAATCAACTATATCACTGTATAGGGGAATAACAATGTGTTGAAAAGTGATTTTACAAGACAGTGTAAAATGTGAAATTTGTGTAACTTTTCCAACATCTGTGTGATCATTTTCAGCCCTATCCCAGAATGCAGTAGTGGATTACAATATTGTTCAGTCACAAATTCATAGCCAAGAAAGCACTCATAATACAGGTATTTATCCTTTTGAAAGCCAGATTAATTTTTTAGGGAAAACATGGAGTATAACATGAGATTTTACATCTGAAAAATGTGAAATTCTAGGACTCATTTCTTGGAATCTCACCAGATTTCCAGGACAGTCCCACATGCATATATTGATGTTATTTTGTCTAGTAGGAGATCAATTTACACATTCTGAAACTCTGTCTTTCAGAGCCAAGAAAGAAATGATAATTTTTTTTTTTTATGTTAGTTATCAGCCAAAGCAAACCAATTTAAGGGCAGTAATTGAAAGGAGATTTCATAGTTGTAAAATGTGAAAATCCAAGCAGTTTTGAAAAGGTATGAAGAGGATTTAAAAAAAAAATAGATCTAGCGTCTACTTTAAAACAGTAAATGAAACCATCCATTTGTTATAAACGGTTAAACATTAAAAAAAGAAGAGGAAAAAAAACCTTAATGACTCATCCCTAATCCATACATATGTTCCCTCCATTGTGAGAATATTCAGAGTAGTAGAAATCAGTTTTTCTTTAATAATGAAACTAGTGAAATTTTAAAGCTTTTGACACCTTCCTGTCTGTTCCAAGTGGTGTGCTTATGTATGTGTGTACATTTTATACCAACAGTAAATATGATTGTGTACATATTAAAGTAGATTACACTTGAGAAGAAATTCTGCTTACATATAATTTGCAATCCATTTATTTTTTGAGAGAGTTTAGAGCAAATATAAGCATGATCAAACTGAACCATCTGTTGTGCTTTTATTTTCACACAAGCAATAACACCATATCAAACAATAACATCATACTTGCATATGCTTACTCATCATTATAGTTTTTATGACAGTTTTTTTTACAATGATAACAATAGGACTTTCATGGCGTATCAGTCAATGTTTTCAGGATTAGTTAGGAAGATTCTGTTTGTCCCACATACCAAGTTTAATGTTGTTCTTACAGTGGGATATGTTGTAGAGGGAAAGGGGAAGGAGAAGAATAAGACAGGATGCAAGCTTTCAATACTTGAAAGATATCCCTTCATTTTATGATGGCTGACATTGGGTGGTGGTGGGGGTGGGGGATAAGGCTTAATTAAGGCATAAGTTTTTGATGAGACAAACTGGGACGCTATTCCTTCATGTTTAAATGGCAGAAATGGCGAGGAGGGTAAATGAGGCTAAATTGAGGCGTAAGCTGGAGCGACAGAACCAACAGGAAGAATTGCGGGAGTCACGGCGCCACCAGGGTAAGTCCCGTGGTTCGTTCGTCTGTCTGTGTGTCAGTTTGAACGGGGGACATACGGGATGCTTTTGGGTTTAGGACTAATTGGACAACAGCTGGGTATTTACTGGTAATAGTTTTCTGTGATTTTATGATGAATTTAGGGACTGGGTTCATAAATACTAATACATGTACTTCTCACGTTAAATACTAATACTTCTCATGTTACATTCAAGAAAAATCTCTGATATTTTGTTTTTGGCATCTTTTTTCAAGATAATCATAGGTATAGGAAATTGCGTACCAGTATCTTAACTTTCAACAAATTGGGTAGATTGGCAATAAATTTGCAATATTGATATGTCTTAACAGTCTATAGTCAATCCTTGTGATGGGTGTTTTATTCTTGTGGGAAGGTGTCCATCAATTCAAGGGACTTATCTCATTTTAGATTTTTGTAAATCAATAACAGTAGCATTCGGAACATGATGAATTCAATTCATAGATACCTTTTGGATTTATCTAATCTAAAACAATCGCTTACTGAGGGGTGTCCACAAAATATTAATTTGTTATTCTTTTCAGGTACAAATGAAACACGGATATAATTTTAGCTTTTTGAATATTGTTTTGAAGAAGAATTCTTCCAAAGATGCTGTAGTTTAAAGTTTTGATGTTGTCTTGATATTGTGATTGTTTTGGCTCTTTTTTTTTTTTTTTTGCATGCTGTGTTCTTGTTGATGCACACAAATTCTTTGTGACCAAATAGTTTTCTGTAAGGAATTTACCACTTTATGTAAACAAACAGTTGTTTTCAAGGGATAATTTTCTTCATTTTTTTTTGGCAAGGGGGAAAGTATATTTCAGTGTCTTATATACATCACATAACAGCTTTATAGACAAAAACTTGTAGTGGAATGTTTATTGTATTTCATGTTTCAGGATTTAAATTTGTACATGTATTGCATGACTTGCTTTTTGTTTTGTGTTTTGCACTATGATTTCATTAACTTTGATCACTGTATGCAGTTTCATTCAGATAGGGCTTAACTTTTTAACAATTTAGCCAATTCACAACAGACAATACAATGGTAAACATGAAAAAATATAGTAACATATCCAGATACATTAAAAAAGGAAAGAATGATCATTTACACTAACATTTGTGGTGAGTTATTTTAGAATTCTCACATTGGGTTTAACCATGTACATGTAGGTTTTCATTTCATGAGACAGAATCAGCACTACATAGGAGTGCTTTTGCATTGTAGATTTCATATTTTAATAGCAATGAAAAAGTAATACATTGACATTTTAGATGGTGTAATTAATTTTAAATTTGATATATGAAGAGAAGAAATGGTAAACAACATTCCAAGGAGTGTAGATACATGTATGTCATTTTTATCTTGATATTAATAAAGGTGTGAATATCTTCAATGATAATATTGTCTGTTGATAGCCAGAATGGTGATAATTCTCTGTAAAATATATGAATTAACAGGTATATCTTACTACATATACAAGTACAAATCATAAAACACCATTTAATGACATGCAACTGCACCTTCTAAAATAGTGAATGGTGAGAGTTAAAAGGCCCATGTACAGTTTTGTTAAATAAAAAAAGCAGCCAAACAACAAACAAATTTTTGTTGCTAAATAGCAACTTGCTTTGGATTTTTTTCTCCTGAATTAATGTATCCCACAATGTAGAGGTGAAAATCATTTTGATCCCCTTGTTATGATCTATTATGTTCTGTTTTCCTTTGTTTTGTACTGCTTGTGAGATCTCAACAAAATGGAATATCAAGAACAACTTTTTTTTGATGTGTCCAAAATATGAATAAGACCACACTTTATTTTCTTCTCATTGTGCCGCTGGGTTTTAAAAGAGAATGTACTAAGCAGTTTTCATGCTGTGGAACTTAAACCAATCTTCTTAATAATGTGATTACAAGCACTCAAGTTTTTAGAATAAATTTCAAATGGCCTATAAATCAACATTGATTGCAGGTAAGTATGAAATTATTTGGAGGTTGTGACTTGATTGATTGATGTCAAATAACTGCATGATATTACATGCTGATGAAGGAATACAATTGCAGAGTAATGTCAATTAAGAAAATTGTATTCAGCTGTTTAATTTGCTCTGATGTATTTATGATACCTTCCCCCCACGTCCATCTTGCTATACTGTGTATTTGTGTCTGCCAGGCATTTTGATTGTGTTGATACCTTGTTGACCAAACTAGATAATAGCAACGTAGGGTATTTATTGTATGATATTACTAATTTATATTGGCTCCGGGAAAATAAAAATGGCAATGCAATAGTGGTTTTCATGCATTATGGATGTTCATTAAAAGATATTGCATGGAAACTAGAGCTCTAATTGTATCAAAACATGGTATAAAATCCCTCTTACTTTTTCCATATTAGGCAATATGAATGGTTTTCAGTGAAACTGAGAGATGAGAAAATACAGTGGTCACCTTGAAGGTATTCATAGCAAAGTATTGCACAGAAATCTGATCTCAGAAAGGTTGAGAGCCTCCAAATGATAAGTGGAGCTTAAATTTCACCAGATAAGGAATTTGTTAGCCTCTTTCATGGCTGATGACCATGCTACATCAGTATATAAACAGCAAAGCCTAATTTTTCTCATCCCCCAAAAATCCCTCCTTCCCACTCCTGAAAAATGGATTTTTCGTTACCATAAAATGGGGTGAACAGGAGCAGTGAGGGTGAATAAAAGCAAATATTGGAAAAGCGTTTTTTACCCAAGATTTGGTCAAAATGCGATACAGACCCTTTTCATTTCTTTTCTTTATCATAAATACTAAATGAACGAGGTCTATATCATTTCTTGGGAAAAAAATGATATTGAAAACACTTTTCCAAATTTTATTCTTCCTCACCCCAATGTTCCTGTTCACCCCATTTTATGGTACTTCTTTTTTATGCAGCCTTGCAAGTTGATTTAATTTGGTATTGCTTCTTTGATACCATCTTCAAATTGACATCAAAGCAAACGTTTGAAAAAATCAATCTCGTGTTGGTTCATTGGTACAGCCCTACAGTTGGCAGAGGAGAAGCGTCGCGACAAGGAACAGCGTCTATTCATGAGGCAGCAGCAGAAGATTGCTCGCCTACAACAGATGAGACTGGAGCGAGAGGTCCGCACTCAGCAACTTATCGAGGTATGCACCCCCACCCCCACCCCCACCCCCACCCCCTTTTCCTGACCCTCTCAGTGATGCTCTAAAAAATTCCTAATTTTATTTATTCTCTGTTTTTAATTCAGATTGGATTATATAGCATTTTTTTCATGAAGTTAGCAGGTGCTTACATAGGGGTAACATTTGGCATACATACAGTATGCCTGTAACGCAGGGTAGTATTCATAGAAGAAGAATATTCAAGATGTGCTGCTTTGAATAAACATAAACTTTTTCAGAGTTGCATAGATGTGAAGTGTATGTTAAATCTTTAGTGCTAGTCGTGTTGGTTTCATACACAAATAAGGGCAAAATTCCCTACTTAACTTATTAGATGTAATGATCACTTTCATGTAATTCAAGCTGTTTTGATGGAAAGGAGAGGAATTTGCAATTAAAAATCTTATGTGTTTTTTTTCTTATATCGATATGGTGTAGTTTACTTTAGGAAACATTAAATAATGTTGATTGCATCCTGGTAGGGATTTACCCCAAATTTTTTCAGAGCAGCCAAGATTTGTTTTGATTTGAAATGTTTTATTTCTAACTCTCTGTTCTAGTCCAAGAGTAGTTTTCTTATTAAATAAAAAGGAACTTCTAGATCACAATCAAATGTCATCGGCCTCTCTTATATTCACTTCCTGCACGCTCTAACGAAGAAAGGAAATTCTTACTTCAATTTTCCCGTTAGATCTTGTAATTTTAGTCATGATATTATGACCACAGAATTTTTTTGTCAATAAAATAACTATAAAGTGTATTTATGTACTGCATGCTTGCTTCGCATTACTTTGCACGTTGCCCGCTTTGTAGGAATAACCTTTCTTGTACATGTATATATATATATGCAAACTCATACTCTACTAATGCATTCAACATACAGATAATATATTTTTTTGTCTAATATATGAATGAAAGATATTTTTGTATTTCTGTCCTAAAGGGACATACTTGATTCTTTTGAGAACAATACAAGCATTTAAAAAATTATATGTAAGTGATATGAACTGATGACTTAAACAGTATTTACATGTAGATAATTTCCCTCTCTTCAGCCTAATATATATATATATATATATATATATATATATATATATATATATATATTGTATGATTTGAAAACAATTGTAGATTGTCAAAGATTGTTGTTAGTTTATATCTGAATGAAACAGGCACAACAAGTACTTTGTTTCTCTCTTCCTTTCCCCTTTTTGTAATCTTCACATGTTCCTTGTTAAGTTGTTTTGTATAAGAAAGGGGGCGAGTCCAAGGTACAGGTTATTTGTCCCACAAATTACTGGATTAAAAGTTTTTTGCATACCATAACTGATGACTGTATAAAGTTGATTGTCCTATTGTGGATCAGACCAAAAGACTCCAAATATTAAGGAAGATGGTTCTTTTCATGTTAATTATATTTATTACCCCATTAAATTTGGTAAAGTGTTGACACAAAATGACCATATACATGTACCTTTGACTTGCTTAAAGATGTGCAGCACTGCATGCACAAATTACACAAATGACATGTTGCTTGCTTAGTTGTTCTTATTGGTGCATTGTACATGTACTCCCTCTGGGCACTATTGTGCAATGTGCAGTGTACAGTCTTTCTCACTTTATTTTTTAATCTTTAGTATGATGAATAGTACCTTTTATGTGTAAGTAAAGAACAGGCACCAATATTCCATGTTTTTTGTACTACCAGGAGCGCAGAAAACGTAAAGAGGTGGAGGCAAATCAGAAAACCATGGATACGCTAAGACGTGCTAAGGTTGGTTGACTGGGGTTTTGTTGTTTAAAACAGTATCACTTCCCAAACCTTGATTGTGGTATTGTTGTGTTTTGTTTACTTCATGTATTCTGCAGTTTTACAAATTCTACATATATTTACTTCTGATCAAACTATCATCGAGTCTATATTTCTAATGATACATTATCTTGAAGATAGGTCAGTTTGTTGTGTACATTTTTCTGAAATTTGAAAGAAAGTGGTTTTCCTGAACACTGTGCATAAAAGTGTGGAGAGAGGAGAAGCTTGCCTCTGGAAAGTGATTTCACACCCTGCTCATCATTTTATGGTGCAAGATTGCTTTCAAAGAAAAAAAAATTCTGATAGGAGAATTCATGAAACATTCTAATTTCAGAAGAAAATATATCATATGTTTATCTTGTTATCAGCATCTTTTACATTGTGATGTACATTCAATGAGGGTACTCCATTTAAAGAAACTGTTAACTGTCAAAGAAGACAAACTTGGTGGGTACTAAATATTTTCACATGTCCTTTCAGAGCTACAAGAATTTCCAAAAGCAGGTTAAAGATTATACATTTTTTAATAACTTGCTGAACATACTGTTTTGCTCTAGGAAAGAGAAATAAGGAGGCAACATGCTGTGCTTCAAAAACATCAGGTCAGTTTGACCAGCTGGTCTTGGTTTTTCCCCTTTGCTTGGGTTTATTGAGGTGGAGGAAACCCTATATTCTCTTTTGATGTGTATGTGATTAAAGTTTGTATTACTGCCAGCTAATCTACAACATCAACACAACATTTTCACTAATTAGCCTGGTATCAGATCTTTTATTAAAGAAACTAGTCTAAGATGTTGTTGTCTAGAAAGTTATTGTTTTAAAAGTGGATGTACTGATGGGGATGATTTCATTCACCATCTAACACTGATAATTTGGTCTCAGAAATACGGTGAAGGTTGGGTGCTTAGATTGATATTTCTAATGGAAATTCCCTTTTTTGCCATCATCCATTCAGAATGTATGTACATGATACATTGTGTAGTATTTGTAGACATTTGTTAGGATTTTTATTTTGCTTAGACCTATTGTGGAGATGAGAATGTTTGCAGTCTTCTAAAAAGTAAATGCAGGTATATTGCTATTTATATTCCACATACTAAGAATCTTGCTGTTAGATTGGTCAAAAGGTAATTACGTGATAAAATGTAGTTCTCCCAATCAATCGACCCGAGAAGAAAAGTTTGTGACCTTGACGGAATTGTGCTTATGTGTTTCGCTGATTTCTTCAGTCCATTACGGAGTCACAATGCGTTATCAATATTTTGGGTATGCGCGAAATGAAAGTGCGTGACCTTTACGAATAGTCAAATCGAAAAGTGCATGACCTCTACGAATAGTCAAAATGAAAAGTGCGTGACCTTTACGAATAGCTCTATAGGTGTATTAAAATAAGCGCGCATTGCCCAATTGGGCGCTTAAAATGATAAAACAATTGTGCACACCCAGGTAAGCCTAAATGTCTTTTTCAAAAGGTAGACAATAATTGTCTTTCTCATACCAGTTAAATGATTCAGATGTGGAATATAAAGCGAATAATCACCTTTTGATTTCAGGCAATGAGACGTACTATCACTTCCTCGGCGATCTGAATGTGTAACGCTATCTTTCCTCAGCTTCGCTTCGGAAAGACAGCTACATCCAGATCGCCTCGGAAGTGATAGTTTGTCCCATCACCTTCACCAACGGTAATTATTTGCTTAATAAATTTTTACAATTTTAAATGGGGGGGGGGGGGGGGTGCTTGTACATACAAACCATGTAAATGGAAAATGATAAGATAAGGCTCATAAGATATAAGAAGTCCTGACAATTAAGTGGTAAATTTCCCTATTACTGAAAGGCTAACTTTAAAAAAAAAAAAAAAAATCAGTCTTTGTTATTTGTTAGGCTTGGGGAGGATGGGGGCTAAGAGAGGCTTATTAGGGGCCTGTTCTTTAGATGTATTTTGTTTGTAATAGGGGTTTAATTTGAATCATCTCAGAAATCATTTCGTTTTCATTGCCTCCAAATTTAAATACAGTTTTGTACTTTCCATCTCTTTCATCTCCCAATATTTTGCATCTTGAAATATAAAACAAATTTTCAGTGTGACATGTTGTTGATGTCGATTCAGGGATATTTTGCAAGGAAGACTTCACTTAAAATAGTAACTGTTACATCTAACTCACAGTTTGCTATTCATTCCGTCTGGTTCTAGAGGTTTCTGTGTCACCATTCTCATAGCCATGGTTTTCTATAATTCCATCCATTCTCGTCTTCATTTTCCAATGTGGTTTTTCTCTTCTTCTATGCAGAGTAATAGTTACGGTGCATCTCGTTCCTCTTGATTTCATCTCTATCTTTCTCATTTTCATTCCACTATAAAATTAGTTCTTTCTTCCCACAGTCAGTTACCATGGAAGTGAGCAGAAACACAAACAAATAAACTAATCAAACCTTTCAAGAACTTATCCACATTATCTTTTCTTTTGCTGGTGTTAAATTTTGGTTTCTTTATTCCTCTCTATGCATTGAAGAATGATTTTCGAGGCATTGATGAATGAATTTATCTACACAAAATGTTAGTTATAATTGTTTAAAACTCAGAACTCCAAGTTCTCAAATCATTTTTGTGATTAATTTTAATCCTCATTTATGTTAAATGCATAACCTATCTTTATATTGATGTTTTTCCTTCATGTTGTCTCTGATTGTTTTAATAGTGCATGCTGTCTTCCTTGAAACCTATTAATATTGCATAATGCATTGTAAGCCTTCAGCTTGTTCTAAATAATGCCTAAATGCTAATTCTTTTCTTTGGTCTAACAACACTGTAAACATAAATGTTCCCTGCCTGCATTCACTAATATCACATATTATCATCTTTGCTGTTTTGAATGCTTGCCTTGCACTTGCTTTTGCATCTCACCAAGCTGACATGATCTTAAGCAATTCAAGTTGTGTAATCTTTTTATAATAAAGAATATTACAATTTTCTTTCAGGAGCGTGAGAGGAGAAAGCAACACATGCTCCTGGTAAGAGCACTTGAGGCTCGAAAGAAGGCAGAGGTAATTAATGAGTCAGTCAACCATTCAATAAGTCACTCAGTCAATCAATTAGCTAATCAGTCAATTAATCTATTTATTTACATGTATCTATCTTTCTATTTCTCCAGCTGTCTTCCAATAATATTTCTGTCTTGTCAGGAAATATTGACTGATATTTGCCATAATTTTCCATAATTTTATACAAACTGATATTTCTTCTTTTTTTTTTTTTTTTTGTGGGGGGGGGTGGGTTTTTTGTTGTTGTTGAATGTTTCTTCCTTTGTTTTATTTTCTTATCATCTTGCTTCCCAATATTCAACAATATATGGTTGAAGCAGCTTCAAAACAATTTATCTAAACCTGTAATATAAGCCCAGTTGAAGACTTTTCTTCTTCTTCCTGTTTGCAAACCAAATAATAGCCTAGGAAATATGGGATTGTTTTTATTTACTCAGGAGAAAGAATGAGAGAAACAGGAGAAGAAGACAGAGAAGTACAACTGAAGAGAGAGGAGAATGCAAAAGAGGATGTTGGAAAGAGACATCCTCTGCCTCTGTCTTTTAATGAAATGTTATAAACTAATATAACAATATATGGTTGAAACAGCTTCAAAATCTGTAAAACCTGTAGTACAAGTTCCATAGAAGATATTTTCTTCTCCTTCCTATTTTGAATTGCAATACCCAATGAAAAATGAAATTGTTTCGTTACTCAGGAGAAAGAGCGAGAGAAACAGGCGAAGAAGACGGAGAAGTACAACCGAAGAGAGAGGAGAATGCAGCAGAGGATGTTGGAAAGAGACATGGCCAGAGAGATCAAGAAACCTGTTGAAGATATGAAGCTTGTTCCTGAAGCTCCTGTAAGTTGAGAAAATACAATAAAGGAGTATGATCAAGAGAGAGAGAGAGAGAGCGAGAGAGAGAGAGAATAGGTGATAAAGAGCAACTTACATGAACAAATTATGAAAATTATAAAAACCAGAAACTTTTGTAACATGAAACCGTAGGGTTAGGGTTGAGGTTACAGAACTGCCATTTTGTTGAGAAACTTTCACTTATTTCAGAAATTTAATGTAAGTCATATTGCTATTCAATACCAGAACTGTGATGACCATTTCTTGACTGGCCGCGTGTGTCCACTACTTTGGTTGGCTATATTTCCTAGAGCCATCTTTGACGATAGTAATATATGAAATTTGATAATCAGAATTAAGTGGAAAGGTGTTAAAATTGCCCTTAAAGAGGCATACATTTGTGACACTGAATCAAGGCAGTTTATTAATTCAATTGTACATCCTTTATAATCTGCCAAGTGTTTGCATTAATTATCGTTAGTTGAGACTCCATCTGTTTGAACCTCCTTGGTTTTACATTAGGAAATGAGATGATCAATCTGTAATAATATTACGTCAAACATGTTTGTCATGTAAAATCATAGTATACAATCTCAACAATTTGAAATAAAATGAATTATCCCATTACCAGTGATTATTTTCAACTGTTATAAATGCTAATGTGAATGAAAAAGAAGAGCCAATAATACAGTCATAAATACTTTTTTGTTTCTTTTATTTAGGCCTTGCCTGAGCTAGAACGAGTGAAGGGTGTGACTATCTGCGGAGCTGCCTTTGCTGATTGTCTCATGGTCATAGAGTTTCTACACACCTTTGGGGATGCACTAGGTTTAGGTAAGCAAATCATTTTCAATGACATAATCTTTGGTGAGATTTCAGGTTCCTTTAACCCGTTTAATCTCTACCAAATTCAAAGTTTACTTGATTTATTGAACATTACCTGTAAAGATATTATTGTGACCCTTTTCAATTGAAAATAAAAGCTGTGAAGATGGTTGCATACCTGCCAACTGTTCCTATTAAATAGGAATATTCCTGTTTTGGGGAAACGAAAAGAGCCATTTTAACCCTTGTGCTCCTATTTCTATACAAATTTTGTCTGTAGTATTGTATAGGAAATTCAGGAATGTTCCTATTTTTGAAAATTTCTTAGTAATTTGTTCCTATTTCTTGGCTTTCAGGGTTTGCAAGTATGTGATTGCCTCCAAGTGTATCAAAGAAGAAGACTATATGAGACTCTGTTTGACACTGTATTTGACACTATATTTGACACTATATTTGACACTGTATTTGACACTATATTTGACACTGTATTTGACACTGTATTTGACACTATATTTGACACTATATTTGACACTATATTTGACACTATATTTGACACTATATTTGACACTACATTTGACACTACATTTGACACTACATTTGACACTACATTTGACACTACATTTGACACTACATTTGACACTACATTTGACACTACATTTGACACTATATTTGACACTATATTTGACACTATATTTGACACTATATTTGACACTATATTTGACACTGTATTTGACACTATATTTGACACTATATTTGACACTGTATTTGACACTATATTTGGCAAATTTCATTTCAATTTCCTCTTCACTATCACTGCTGTTTATCATCTTTAAAATAACCCTTGTCACTTTGCTCCTGCAGACGAAGAAGACATCCCGTCCATGTCCGTTCTCCAGGCCAGTCTGCTGAATGAAGAGGAACATGTCCCTGTCCTCGTTACCTTGGCGATGAGACTCGTCAACAGTGCAATGGAAGACCCAGGTCTACCAGATGATGACAAAACACCAGATGTATGTTGCACATTTCCTTTTTCATTTTGGAACTAGGCCTTAAATTCTGTGTGAAGAAACATCACAATGCATGTAGCTCTGGTTTTTTTCTTCTCCTTCAGGAAGAAAAAAAAACAACTGTTCGTTAGTACATTGTGGAAGTAGTCTAAAGCAATTTGTTGCTCACCATTCGAACTCGTTGGCAGGATTTGCTACCCACGTCATGAAGATTAACACAGTTCATCATCTTACCTATGGATTAGTTCATTTTAGGAAGTCATACATAGGTTTGTCGGGATTCACTATAATTTAAATGGTCTGAAGGTCTGAAATGGAAACTGGGATTTGCAGAAGTCTCATTTATTTGAACACATTGCAAGTCATGGTCTTCGTTGACCTAATGCCATAAAAGATCACACCATACAAAGTTGACTGAACCCCGGACTAGGGTGTATGGAAGATGCATGCTATACCAAATTCAAATCATATTCAGTGGGTTACACTTATTGTGATAATTGTGTATTCATATATTATGTCATGACAGCTATTTGTGGTGCCAACTAATTAAATCACAGATTTTGCAATGAAAATATTTTATGAGTGTTGCCAATTTGAATCTCTTGACACAACAGGCAATGACAGCTGGTGGGCAACGTCTATTAGAGATTGATGTTACTCAGGAGAACCTATCTGAAGTACTCAGCTGCTACCTCAAGGCTATGAAAGGCCCCTCTGATGAGGTGGGTTGATCTCAAGGTCAAAGGTCATTGTCACCAAACTAGGGATTCAAGGATGCTGTTTTTTTCGAATGAAAGTTTTTAGCATGAAAGTTAGATTGGATGACTTCCACATAAATTGTGAAAAATACCTGAAAATACAAGATGGGAAATATAGTGTGTTTATTTTACCTCTTACAATTTCTGTGGCAAAGGCACAGGTACAAGAAACCTTTTTTTTGGGGGGGGAGTGGATTTTCTAATAATTCATCAGAATCTCATTCAAATTAAATTCTCCCTCTTCTTTTGTGCTATGGCGTTTGGTCCAGACGTTAAACTTTACATACTCTTACTTTTGCTCTTGTACAACCATGCCTACTTTAACAAAAATATAATATTTTTCTTTCTTTTGCACACCAACTTAATTTATGCACCTACAAACTTAGGTATCCATTGCTTATGCAGCATGTACATATCTATTTGCTCTTGCTGATAAAGCCTTATGGACCTGAACATAACCAATAGAATTCCTGATCTATCCCATGTTTTAGCTTGCGGTCAAGCTCCAGACAGTGCCATTCCTGGCCCTCAACCCCACCCACAAGGCCAGTATTCTGGGCTACTTGGTTAATCAGCTGGTCTGTAGCGACCGGGTAGTGGCCTGCATCGATGGCAGCATGGAAAACCTCTCCAACCTACGCAGAGATAAGTGGGTTGTGGAGGGAAAGATTCGCAAGTAAGTCACAATTCAAACCTTTTAACGTAACCTGCCATTTAATAGAGTTCAACACATAGGCTTTCTAATTTGTTTGAAACAAAGAATGGAGTTCATATATACATTTAGTAAAGGTTCAGAAGAAGTCATGTTCTTACTCAATCAATAGTTCAATCATCAACCTTTCTACTCTGTGTGAACAAAGATATTGAGTTTAAATTGGAAAGAATTTTAAGACAGTCACAGTTTTACTTTAGATTTACAACAACCATTATATTGTGTACGTGTATCTAAAGTAATTGTACTGAAGTTACAGTAAGTAGCAAGAATTTGATTATGATGGTAACAAATTTATAATCAAGTAGTTAAAAAAGAGCTTGACTATATCAACATAATGAATAACTACTATAGAGCATGCTATGATTTCAACATGGCTCTTGAACTTGTCATGTAATTCTCACCTTTTTCATTCCGAGTTGCCAAATCCTTACTGACTTTGTGTAAACACTGTTTCAATTTGCAGACTAAGAATCCAGCAGGAGAAGAAGTTTGGCAAACTGAATGAGTCAGCCAAGCGCAAGCGAGGGCGCCCACCAAAGCACCCAGAGGATGTGGAAGTTGGAGACGAGTATAAGTTTGAAGAGGAGAGCAAAGAGGGAGGTGAGAAGGACCTGGAAGATACTCCGGAGAAAGATGTTGGAGAGGAGGAAGGGGAGAAACCGATGGAAGCTGAGGAGGTGGAGGAGAAGGAGGAGAAGGAGAAAGAGAAGGAGAAAGATGGAAAGCAGAGTCCAACCAGAGAACAGCTGGAGAAGAAGATTGAGAAGCTCTCAAAGGTTAGAATATATTTGTAGACTTATATAATAGGCTTTGTCACTGTAGGTAGTGCCAGAGGCACTCTGTTTTGTAGGGCTGGGGAGCGTTTCATCAAGTGTCTTGTTAGTGATTTTTCTGACAAATTTGCTCTCTGCCAATCAGATGCAAGGATTTCAGTAGCTTATAACAATTGTCGGTAAAAATTACTGACAAAATGCTTGATGAAATGCTCCCCAGAACTTTAGTCAGTAGTTAGGGCAGTGACACACTTCACATTCAATGCAACACTGTGTTGCAATTAATGTGAATTCTACCTTATTCTCATTTAACAGTTACAGTAATGTTAATAGTACTGTGACTGGGATATAATACAGTGAAGAAATGTGTTCTAACTAATAAAACAAAGTGCACTTGAACTATAAAATTTATGAGTATTCTTTTGTGCCTTTGGGTTCCTTGTCTGTCAAGATATTGTTGTTTCTTGTCATAATGCGACAGTAAAAAATGTAATTCCATATCATTTTTCATTTCATTACAGCAACATGGCCAATTCAGAAACAAGATATTTGAAGCATCGCATTCCCTTCGTGCCATGTCATTTGGCATGGACCGCTACAAGCGTCGTTACTGGGTGCTACCTCATTCTGGAGGGGTATTGGTGGAAGGAATGGAGAGTGCCATTCCCGACGAGTTTGCTGCCCTCTTGAAATCAAACTGTGATGAGGCCACAGAGCCTGTTGATACCAAAGAAAATATAAAAACAGAAACCCAAGACAGTACAGTGCCGACAGAACCTGCAATAAAAAAAGAAGCTGGAGAGCAAATAAAGCAAGAGAGCGAAAGGACGCTTGAAAATGAGCCTGAAGTTAAAATGGAAGCTCAGGAAGGGAACTCAGAGGAAGCAAAATTGGAGGAAATAGTGGAACAAGCGTTGGATTTCAGTGGAAAAAAGGAGAGGGACACTGAGGAAGCTTTGGATTTGAGCGATAAGACAGGTGCTAAGAGAGACGAGATTGTCAACGAGTCAGAGGAACCAGACAAGATGGATGTTTGCAATGGACCTATACCCGAGGAGAGCAAAGAGGAGAGAGATCCACAAAACTTGGTTGTTGAGAAAAGTGAGAATATGTCAACTTCAGGCATCTTCCAGAGTGACGGTAAGAGCGAGGATAGAGGTGAAGAGGATAGCGAAGCTGTCGTCAAGGAGATAATCAATGATGTAGTTAATGCTGCTGCAAACGGTGTTGATGAATATGCTGTTTACGTTGAGAAAAGTGCAAACAGTCATTCCCAGATGAATGGGGAGTGTGATAAGGACAAGGAGGAGGATGGGAGAGCCAGCACCAGTGAGAAATCTCTTGAAGAGAACCCAGATCTCAAGCCAGGAGTTGTGAACCTTGAAGGTCTAGTTCCTAGGTCAGAAGCCTCATCCCCTTTGATTAAACCTTACAATGGTGGCGAACTCATTACAGCTGATCAACTCAGTAAACTCCCTGGCTCCAAGCTCAATGGAGTATCGGACTCATCCAACACCTGGTTCAGTATCTTGCCTCGCCTTCCCTGTGATGAGAACTCCCTCACCAAATCAGAAAGCGCCACCTCTGTGGACTCCAGCTCCCTGGCGGAGACATCCACGACGCAGTCTGCTGCTGATGGCAGCCAGGTCTCTGCCGCTACAGCTGCTGCGTTCCCTGCCGCGTTCGCCTTCAACCCCTACATTTACCACATGCCGATCCCGCTGATGCCTGTTGGCCAGATGAACTCTTTCCTGGGGACCTATGCCTTTCCCCAGATGGCTGCTATCCCCATGCAGCCGATGGGTCCCTCTATGAATGAAAACGGGACAGAAGAACAGGCCTTGGTCATGGACCAGTCCTACGCTCAGAACCTGATTAAGCAGGAGAAGTCTGAAGAGACGGAAGAGGAAGAGGAAGAGAACAAGGCTATTGCTCAGATGAAAGCTGTTCTTGCTAAGATTGAGGCTGCAAAGGTGGAACCCATCCCAAAGAGTAAGTCGGATTCACTTTACTTGTCTCCTTTGATGATATGACCGTTCCCTGATGAAATAATACAGGAGGTGGCGGATAAAGCAACATGGGATAGTTGAAGATCAAGTCAGTGTGATGGTGGCCTTAGGTAGGGTTTTTAACCATCACTTAGCAGGCATCATATATAGTGTATAACTCAAAGCTTTAGGTCCCCTTGAGTTTCCTTGAAGCATATACTTGCTTTCTTTGCATTCAAGGAATATATACAATCAAAAAACCACAACTCAATCATTATTTTGTAGCAAAATTATCATCCAGATTATTTTCAGATTATTAGGCAATTTGACAGAGCATGATTTTGGTACATAACATTTTATACCCAATCTTTATCCAGATTTACAGCATGGTTGGTGGTTTGTGTCCAATCCTGAGAAGATGGCTGAGATCACCCGGAATCTCTATCCAAGAGGCATTCGGGAGAGAAGCCTTCAGAAGAGTCTCCAGAAATACGTTGAATTCTGCACCAAGGCCTGTACTAAAGGGCTGCACAAGAGTGAGTAGCAAGCAGCATTACTGTAACAGCTACAACGTTGCCTATATTACTATACTATCTTAGTATAGGAAGGGATGATTCCAATACACAGTACACGTGGACCCCCAAATTTTAGCTCTGTACCCCAACATTTTACATTTATACATGTGGCCCATATGTAAAGACCTTAAAAATTTCAATCTGGACCTCTTGTGAAAATAGTTAAGTGTGGAGTCCTTGTATAGCTCTCTTGTTACATCAAACATGAACCATTGCTTCAGCCTAATGTGAGGAGGTGAGTTAGTACCATTTATTGTCTAACTTTTAAAGAAAGATAGTAGGTTTCCATCCAGCTTGAGCCTTTTTGATTAATTTGATTTTAGTCTCAGGTTGAAATTGCAATAAAAATTTGATTGGAAGATTTTCAAGTGTGACACTGATTTATTTGAATTTGTTATTAATTCATTATTTTATTATAACAGTCCTGAAGATGCCAGAAAACCCTAACGTGAAGGAGGGAGGCTACGTGGATCCTGATCCTTCCCACAGTTGGAATGAGGAATTAGCCTTCAACATTGAGAAAGAGATGATCGTTGCTATCGAAGCTATGGAGGAGAAACTCACCACTGGATTTATGCAAACCAAGGTAAGAATACAGCATTTCAATTCTGAGATTATGACAAAAAGCTGCACCATTAAGTTCTTATCAAGTAAAGTATAATTTGTAAACTGTTTGGTGAACAAGTGTAACAGAAAATTAAGGAAAATTCTCTATCAACATGCTTTTGCAAAACATTTTGTTTGAAAATGTTCTGAGAACATTTTGTTTGAAAATGTTCTGAGAACATTTCTGTTCATTTCAGTCACAGGAAAAGACTTTAAAAAATGTTGAATTCCACTTGCCTTTAGTGTATGTGTTTGTGTACAAATGCTTTGTTCAATTGCTTATCTTTAATTGTATTCTTGATTGTTATTTTTTAAAGAGTAGTGAAAAAAATGAAATTATTATTTTCCATGTGCCAGGGTTGGGTGATCCCAGACAGAGCAACCGAGAGTCCTGATCTAGTGTCCTGTCAAGCAGCCAAAGAAGCCGGTATTGATTTGGTAGACTTTGCAATCCAGAGGTTACAGTCCTTTGAACGAGCGGTAGAGAGGAGATATCTAAGACCACCTCTTGGATTTAGGTAAGTTCAGAGATGACTTGAAGCTTGTGAAATTTCACATAATAAACATGTCCAAGACATCATATTTTGTTTCTGTACTTGGTATTTTGTTTGTTGTAATTTGTCCTTTTATCAAGTCATTTGTTATAAAGGGTAATAGCTCATATGTCGGTATAATTTCAAACATCCACACAAAAAACATAAATTAAAACAACCAAATCTGACTATTCAGTTTAAACCATTGTTGGTTTGATAATTTTCACTGAATTTTTTTCTCATTTCTTCTTTTTAAACAGGGATCACACAACCTTTTCTGTGGATGCAGCAATAAGGTAAACACACTTGGTTATTTCTGAATACTAGGTTTTATCGGCTAAATGGTAAACTAAATGATGTATTAGGGAAAATATATTGTATACACATAGCTCTACATGTTTACTGTAATATACTGCGTATCTTTTATAGATTTCCATGTTGAGTATTCACAAAGTAATTTGTTTGCAAAAGCTTTCAATTGTGAATCCTGTTGAGTGTATACTTGTCATTAAAAATTAGAAAATACATGAGTGCATAGATCAAGTTTGGCATGTTGGCATGTATTTCTTGGATAGATTCATCTGTATGTGTGATTACTGAATTCAATTATTTGTTATCTAGTTCATTGGATAAGCCTAGTTGAGATTCACTTCCATGTAATTCTTTTTGAATGTTTTTATGAACAGTAAAGAGGAAAAGAAGAAGGAACGTGAAAGGAAAGAGAGGGAGAGGAAGGAGCGAGACAGGAGAGAGAAGCTTAGAGAAGCGGCCCGCATCAAACGAGATGAGGAAGAGCTCCAACTGCGTCTCCAGCGCCAGGCTGGCATCATCCTCAACTTCAACGAAGACTCAAACACCTGTGACGGTGGCGACAAGGAGGATGGAGATAAGTCGACCACTGAGAGGATGGAAGTCGATGACGATGATGATAGGACGCTGGTCGTCGATGAGGGTTCCATGGACATTTCCAAGTCTGTTCAGGATGAGGATGAGAAGGTGGAGGAAGACGGAGAGGAAAAGAAGAATGATGAGGAAGGCACCGAACACCATAATTTGGATGATGAAGAGGGAGATGGTTTCATCCGGTCTGACGTCCCAAGAGGAATGTCAAGATGGAGGAGATCAGTGGCAGACTGCTCCTCTGCAGCTCAGCTCTACATCTGTATCATTATGCTTGATAGATGCATTGCTTGGGACAAGTCCATCATGAAAGCTGTGAGTATTTATATAGTTCTTAATGGTTTGAAATTAAATCTTTGATAGCTAGAGAACCTAGTAGCCTCCTACCCATTAAGCATCTTGCCTTATTGAAAGAATAAAGACATCAGTTCAAATTAACATAATGTCACATCAATTAAATATAATATTTGGTAAGTTATATATTGAAATAATAGTGTTTTGAGTACCCTGTACAAAATATAAACATATTTCCTATCATATATGGCTTGGGATTTTTTGCATGCTGCATTAGGTGCATGAGGCACACCCAGTTTTTAATCTTTATTACTTTGTAGATATTTATTTTTCTCTTTTTAGTTTTCTCTTTAATGTTTTAATCATTTTTAAATTTATCAACTTTATTTTTCTTGATTATGTTTGTTAAGTACACTTGTATAGTTGCAGAAATTTGTGTTTAGTGGAAGTAGTTGTAGCGTTAGTAGTATAGGTATGAGTTGTGAAAGTAAATCCTGTCTGAAATTCTTACAGCTATGAGTCGTTTGTGTATTTGTACCAAATTAGTGTTTACCTGAAGAGAAAACAGCTTCATATCGAATTACTCTGAAATCCATGCTTATTCTTGCATTTGTTGACAACAAGCATTGTAGTTTTGATGGAGTAGTTGAAAAAAAATCGTCCATTCCCACACACAGACATCCATTCATCAGGTAGTAGTAGTACATTATGTAGATCAGTGCATGCATGAATGATTTCATCCCACAAGAGTAGTCTTGAATACCCAGCCTCTTTGATGAAACCCAAGCCTCCCTCTCCCCCTCCTTCCCTTGCATGCAGTCTTGTAAGGTGTGTCGGCGCTCCTGCGATGAGGCTAAGTTGCTGCTCTGTGACTGGTGCGACAGAGGCTACCATATGTATTGCCTCAAACCTAAATTATCTGAGGTGCCAGAGGGAGACTGGTTTTGCGACAATTGCACACAAAAGGTAGAACCTGACTTCAAAAAATTACAAATTATTTGCAGTGTAAACCATTTTTGGCATTTTTTTTTAATAAGGGAAAAATGAACACAAAAATTTATTGGAAAAAAAGCTAATTAAATTTGAATTTCACCAGTTCACCTAAAAAGGAGAAAATGGCATGACATTTGGTTTTGGTTGATTTAACAGCTAATATTCCATTGAAAGGAAACATTTGTTGTATTCGCTAACATTCCCTTCATCCATTACCCTCTATTGTAGTATATTCAATATATTAACACTGGTAGTATACTTTCATTTAACAGTCCTTTAGACATTAGGTTGTGATAAAGGCAGCATTTCAATCCCATATTTCTCACACATGGATTAATGCTTTTACATTCACAACTAAAAGTGTAATGTTTTTAAAAACACCAAATAACCATAATTCCATTTTCCTCCATGTCTTGGCTTTCCACAACTAATAAAGCTTGACTGTATATTTCATCCGACATTTTCCTGTTTATTCAACTGACATTCAAATCACCTAGCTCTCTTACAATCATCTTTTAACCTCCCTTAACCTTTCTAATTTTCATTGTTTGCATTTTATGATATACTTTCTGCTCATTCTATTTATGAAAATTATACTTGAAAACTGTTCATACACTTGGGATGTTAAGATAAAAATTAGAGGAATGTGGTGAACATTTATCTTCATGAATAATGATAATGATACATGGATGTGAAGGCCAATATAGAGATGCATATGATTTATTATCTCATTTTGCTTCAAATATTTGTTCTATTGCATTGGGATATTTTACTTTTTCTCTGTTTTTGTTATTGTTTTCTTGTGTAGAGTTGTATGGTGCATGATATTAGAATAGTTATAAATAAAGATTGCATGATTCTGTTTGTAGAAACTCAATATACATGTATGATATATAAACAATCTTCAGGAATACTGCTTGGTTTATTTATGCAAGAGAGATGAGATAAAGATGCTACATGTACATCCAAATGATATGAGACAGCAACTGTAATTACTTTTCAATAACTGGAGAGAATGATTAATCACTGTAGATGACAATCAAAATATTTCCATGCAATGTGTCCTCACAAATCATTGTCCACAGTTCGAAAGAAGTTGCAAGGTCTGCACCAGCACAGTAAAGATATTCTAGATGATATTATGACCTGAACAACATTTGTGGTGTGCCTATACCAATTTACGATGCAGATGTTTCTAGAAGTCAACATGATAAGTTATCAAAAGGCATTCAAATCTTGAAAATTGACGAATCTTTCCTCTATAAATACGTTCTGGATTTAAAGTAAAACAACCAGTCAAGTCTGTCAGTGATAATATTGGAAATGCATCAAACCTTTTGCCATGAAGCTGGCATGTCTTGAATATTTCTTCTTTTAAATTGTCTCTCACCATTTTTCTTACAGCAAACCAAAAAGAAGACGCCCAGTGAAAAGAAGAAGAAGAGCAGTAAATCTAAGAAGTCTGAGTCTGGTCGCAACACACCGGTCATGGACGGGGCTAGTAGCCCTGCAGCAGCTTCAAAAGATGAGACTGACAAACCAGAGAAGAAGTCGGAGAAGAAATCAGAGAAGAAGTCGGAAAAGAAGTCAGATAAGAAATCCTCCAAGAAGTTGTCTTCAGTGCCAAAGGAACTCCAACCTTGCAAGTAAGTTATTCATAATGGTGAATTTCTCCAGTTAGAAAAGGGATTATGCATTTATGATTTGGTTGCATGTTTATATGGGGTTCTGTATGAATAGTAATATAGCATAGAAGACATTTTGATAAGCTACATTTGCATGTTTTTGAAACCTCAGTTTCACTACAAAACTGATACCAAACTGACTGCTAATCAGCAATATCTTTGCTGTTGGGGGATAATAGTGTTTTTTTATTTAGTTCACTGTTTGTCTATGAAGAGCAAATCAAGCTCAGTCAAGCCTATGTTCAGTAGAACGGTAGTTCATATACTTGATTAAGAGGTTTGAATCTTTGTCTGGAGTGTATTCACTTGGACGAGGCATTTTTAAGTTGTCTGTCACTAAAGTGTAGTATTTGGTACCTAGAGAGATGTATTTCTTCTAGTGCATTGGTCCAAGTTATTGCTGCTGGAGGCTAACGTCAGGGAAAGGCTTTCCACAAGAGAATCTACATGCATTTCATGATATATGCTGTACAAAGCAGAATATTACTATTAATGCTGCCTTTTATTTATATAGGCAAATCCTTGTTGAGATTGAGAAGGAGCACAGCTCCTGGCCCTTCATGGCTCCAGTCAACACCAAGCAGATTCCTTCATACCGTAAGATCATCAAACAACCAATGGACTTCAGCACCATGAAGAACAAACTCAAGGAGAAGAAGTAAGTCATTGTCATCATTCATTGTCTTCGTTCACAATTTCTCAAATGAAATATGAACATGAATCAAAGTTGGTCTAGGTTAGAAAGTGTACAAACCTCATTTTGATCCTGCAGCATCCAGTAGTAACAAAGTAGATATAAAATGGACTCAATTGCCCATATCCATTATGCCATGTTTACAAGGAAATCTTAATGTGACAGAGTTGCTACATAGCAAATTTGAATAAGAGTGAACATGTCTGAATCCTCTGTTGTTTCATTGATTTTTTTATACCCTTGTAGGAAAATAATGTGTAATTTCCTGTCGATTACATAATAAGATGTCTGCAATTTTTAGATTATTAGTAGTATTTAGATTATTCTTATTGTTGACATGAAACTTATGTTTTTTTTCCCCCTCCTCTTTTATTTTTACAGATACAAGACACTAGAAGAATTTGCAGGCGATGCACGTCTCATTTTCGATAATTGTGAAACATTTAATGAGGACGAATCTGAAGTAGGCCGGGCTGGACACGCAATGCGTTCCTTCTTCGAGACGAGATGGATGGAGCTCACGGAAATGTCATAATACTTTTCATTCAAGCAATCAAGAATTAATATAAATAAACATTCGCAATGTCCTCCACTTACGAAACAAAGTTCTTAAATTATTGTATTTCTGAAGAGTAAGTTCGAAAAAAATGTTATTTTGGAATAATCTATGCTTGATAATAAGACGTTCATGTATTCAGTGTTTGTTCTTTTCTGTGACTGAAGTTTTCATCATTATTGGTATGGTGTACATCCTGTACATAGCTAAGCGTAGTATGTCTTTAGTTGTTGAGTGAATTGTGTTTGATCGGCAGCTGCCCTGTACATTATCTGGATCAGTTTCTAGCGTAAATGTAATTCCTTCTCTTGTGTCCTTCACATCAGCTTCCGCAACTACTTGATTGAATTGTTAATGCAGCCACACTGATTGACTGATATTGTTAGTTTTATTATTGTTAATAGTTTTGGATGCATGATGTTGATTTTAGACTAGTCTGTAGTCAGTGATAATCCTACCTCATAATTCTCAATCTCGATCATAATTAGCATTAGAGACAATTAGCCAAAATCTGCAAATTCATTAGTATTGAAAGTACGAATCATGGCTTGCCTGCGATATGGCTCAAACAGGCCTTGACAATACCTAGCCTTATTGTGGGCAGCCAATGAAATTAGCATTGAAATCACATTGCGGTGTTTTCTCAAAACATGCAAATATTTACCACAATTTATTTATTTATTTTTGTAATGTGACTTAGTGTATGATATTTGAAAACAAAATGTAGATGAGAGAGGAGCATCACAGAATGAATCCAACTCTCTAATATGGGCATTGTGTATGAATATTTCATTCTGTTTTCAGTAGATTAATCAGATATGGAGAGCAGTTGTAGGTCCTATTTTGAAATTGTGGTTTATACATGTATTGACCAATCAGATTACACCAAAAGAGAAGTATTTATTAATCTATTTCATGAATGTGCTGGTGATCCTATAATGGAGCTAATTTATTGTCATCAATATCTAAAGAATTCCTTCCATTCAATCCAATGAACCATGTTATTATTTATTATATTATCATGCATTGAGGAAATGTATGTTCCTGTGTTTAAACAGGAAGTTTTGTCACTTGTTGCAATGTTAATGTTACCATTAAAGCCATGTCCGCTTGGTTGTATCGACACAGTAGGGTTTAACTCATATATTTGGAAAGTCTAAGCATAGTCTTCATGCTTTGACACCCTTCTCACATCCATCCTCCCCCCCCCCCCCCCCCACCTCAAACTCACATGTATACTCTTTATTCTACATTTTACATGATGCCATTCTTTCTAAATCATGATTGGATTGCATTCTAAGAGGGAATTTTAATGTGGAACTAATAAGGCTGAATGCACATTGATAGTTCATAATATTTCATGACTTAATTTTGATATGACCTTCTTGTCAAATATCTGGACGCAATTTTTAAAATTATGCCTGTACCAGGAGGTCTGGTGCGTAAATTTTTTTCTGGTGAATTACTTGCCAATCGGATTATGTTAGAAAGCATTAATGTTTTAGGCTAAACAGATATATTGTTTTTCCATTTGTTGTAACTTGTAAGCAATAGAGAAAAATATTGTGACATCTATATATCATCTCTTAATTTGATTTCTGGTAAATGGAAAAGATCTATACTCATGTTGAGCTTGATCTGTATAATCAGGAAAGGGCAAAGGGGGGGGGGGGCAGCATGGAGAACTTCTGTTTGATGTTGACATGTTGACAAAATGGGCATGAAGGAATCATTACTGCTGACAAGCTTTATCTGATGTTTGGAAGTCCCTTGGAGTCTTGTTAAACAGTTTTTGCAGGAAATATGGGAAAGTCTAAGAATTCGCTTGCATAGTTGTGGGAATTAACGATCGCTTTGAGGTCGAATACTGAAAGAATAAAGGAAGACGGGAGAAACACAATCCCTAGAGTGTCCTCGTGTACAGCCTTAACCTGTTAGAAGACGACAGCAAACCAACTGTTCTTCTCTGGTGGCCTTTCATCTTCTTTATGTGTAGTCTTTCATGATTTCATCTCACCTCTTCAAACATTTCCAAAAAAATGTGAGAGCAAGAGAGAGAAGAAAATGATTGTGTTGGTATCTCCATTTTGTAGCTTCCTTTTCATCTCTCTTCCTGTCAAACTTACTAAAAGAAAAAGTGAATATTCTAATACATTTGTCAAAAGACTTATATTATCGTATTGTTAGACATTCTACAGATCAGTGAGTACTTTTAGATGAGGCAGGATAGAAGAGTTATCGTTTGTGAGTTTTCTTTTGTGATAATAAAGCTTAAACATTGGACCAAGTATCTTATGTAATATATCAGACATTCAGTGTGATTATGGTATTGTGTTGTAAGAAGTAGTCCATTTATCATGGTAAAGTGCAACAGTATTTTTGTTCTCTAGTCACTGTAAAGAAGGAATTGGAACTTGATGCGAACCAGGATTGTAAGAAGTTCTTAAAGAGTTGTAAATTGGTACTAGCCAGCAGTACACAGTTGTATGTGTTTTGGAAGTTTATTCTTAGCCAAGCCTTGTCCATGGATGATAGTTGTAATGGGTACAGAGTAAGTGTGGATATTTACTTATTGATGATTATATTGATATAAAATGTGACGATAGAAACCAGGAAAATCTGCAAAATGTATCACATGTAATTTAGAATCAGGAGTTGTGGATAAGCAGACATGATTTCCATTTTGTATGACTAGGCAACTATGTTGATTATTGCCTCACAAAATGGACGATGAAAAGCATATTCGAGTTTTATGTGACCCATTAGTTTGATATGATCCATATGATATATTCTTGATAATTCTCTGTCTTGCCCCAGTTATTTATGAAAATCCAATGTATATGTATTCAAATTGCGGCAAGACGACATGCAATCAATGCCAGTTGGAGGCCTCTCTACAATAATCTATTGTCATTCTTAATCGATGAAGGAAGGCCTTGCATCTGTTCGATACAATGTATTAATCATGTGTTTTTGATGTCTTCAATATATAAATACATAAATCATCTTTGTACAGGTTGTTCAGTGTTCATATTAAGAGCAGATTGAGGTATTTTTTCTCCATGAGTGGATGTGAACTGTGGATGCATTGTAGACTTTCCAATGTGTTTGAATGTACTACTAGATGACATATACCATGCAGATAGTTTGTCATTTCTTTCCTGTTTTGTGTCGAAGTATTACATATCGATTTGGTAAATTGCTCAGGTAAAGCATGGGCATAGATAGGTACATTGTTATTGAAGGATTTTCTGTAAACTTGAATACCTTTATTTACAAGCTTATATAAAAACAAATACCAGACCTACTTTAATCCAGCAGCATACACAATAATAAAACAAAGCATCTGACAGCCTTTTTAATGGTTCAGTGTTAAATTAATACAATGAAAGGCATATAGCAGTATACAGCCTCCTATTTTCAAAGTGTTTTTTGTAGTGTGATAATTCCACAAGTGGAAAATAGATTACAGTTTTCTGATGTGTCAACACAGCTACAGCCAAATTTACAGGATGAAATAGCACTTTGGTTAAAGCTTGTTTACATTTCACAATAACTCGGCTATTGAAAGAAATGCCAATTATGTATTTGAGCACCAATACTATACGTATGTGTATATTCAATATTGTACCTTTGGCAATTGAGTGGACAAGAATAGCACTGCTGCCGGCAAAGCATCCATATAAAGAAAAGTACCTTCCAATTATCGGTAGGAGTTTATCTAAGAAAGAAAAGAGTGAGCTCCATATCAATAAACTATAGACATATTTATAAAAGGCATGGTATATTACTATGTAATGGCTTTGAAGTCTTTTTTTATGATGGAAAATGTTAGTTTGTCTAATATTTCTTCCATCATACAGTGACTTCATTTTCCCAAAGATCAAGTATTTCTTTCAAAGTGATTTGTACAGCCTGTTCTAGTGAAAGAAAATTCCTCATTCTCTGATTGCTATTTCTCACCCCCAACCTCTGCCGACTTCTAGGGCGTCTCTAAGGTTTGCAAGCGATTATGAAATATGTTATGACTGGAACTATTCGTCAAAGCCCATCTCGCATTCTTTCCAATGGTTCATTCTTGGTTCCTCAATTATTGTATTTTTAATATGTCTGTTTTATATACAGAAATAAAATAAATGAAAGTGAATTTAACAATGTGCACTACCTTGGACTATACTGAACTGATTAAGATCATGAAACATACGAAACCACTGTACAACTTTTGATGTATAAAATGTAATAGAGCCTTGATTTTATTTTGTTGTAGCTATATTTTGCTTCTGTGAGAATCAGTGTTTGTGTCATAGGTGCAAAAGCTATGTTTCAAATCGACCATTATTTTTTCGTCATGTGTTTTTTCTCTTTTCAATTGATGTTGTACAGTATGAGTAGTAGATGTCGTTGTTTAGGAATAGTGATCAGTTTTGTAGCTGGAAGAAAGAAAAAAAATCATTTGATTGAAAAGTGTCTTGTGAGAAAAAAAATAAAATGTTAGACTGAGACCAAACAAACTTTTGTGGATGTATCTTCTGTATCTGACATTGTTTTCAACCAATATCTTTACCCTGTTGTAGAGATAATTTTACGCTTAAAATTAGTAAGCTGGAATAATTATTCAAATTTAATGCTGATTCTGATGGCATACCGGTACTTGAAGTCCCAAGTAGTGGAGAGTGGAGGTGAAGTGTACTTTTGGGATAAGCTTACATACGTATCATACATGAGACCCAACAACTAAAAACCAGCTTGCATTTACAAGGACAACTCTAGAAATTAGTGATTAAATAGGCAAAATGATGATTTATAAAATAAAGACAAAATGACAACAAATATTCAATTATCAATGAATTTACTTTCTTGATACACAAAAGGTATTATAAAATTTTAACTTTCTTTTCAAAATTTACATATATGCATATATACATGTACATTTATAGCATGGCATTAAAGACACACATTCCATAAACATAAAACAGATGAAAGCGAAGTTTGAGTTGTGACCACAGACTATTCTATATAAACAAAACAAATAAAATGATCAAGTTAAGATAATTCAAGTGAATAGCATTATGGAATATCCATATCATCTGCGGAGAGCCAGAAAGTCTTTAACTCTACATATCGTAAAATGGGATGCGGGGATGAACAGGAATAACAATTGGGAATAAAAGAAACGAAAAAGGTCTGTGTTGTTCCTTGGTAAAAAAAAAATTACATCAAGAACACTTACCCAAGTTTTGTTCTTATTCATTCTGTTTTATAGTAAAGAGCAATATGAATCAACACCCATCTGGGTCTAGTTTCTTGAAACCGTCGGAAGTCTATAAAATTCGCGTACACCTCATAGAAACGCGTGTTAATGCTTCAACACGCGTTTCTATGGCATGTCCATGAACTTTGACTTACAACGGTTTTGAGAAACTAGCCCCTGGCTCTCAGCAGCCTAGATACATGTATAATGTAAATGTGTAACAGTATTATTGACTAAACAGCATTTTTTCAATGATAATCATGAATGCTATTGGCAGTCATGGAAATTTGGCAAGGCTCATTGGAACCTAAAAGTAGAAGTGCAGCTTTCTTTATTTCAATCAGACCCTTTATAGAGCATACATGTACATTTGGGGGATAAAAAAGTAAATGAATGCTGATAAAACATTGAAAATGACTTGTAAATCATTCAAAATTAGGTCCAATCCACCAACAATGTACACGGAACACACAGTTGTATAGGCATACAAGTTCTTCATAAACAAAACAAACAGGTGGGCTCAAGAAAACACAATGTAAATTAGGCATTTGTAAAGCTGCAGAGTTTCTTCAATTTTGTTCCTTGAAATGGTAAACACAGCTTTTCCCTCAAGCAAATCACTAGAAGAGAATGTTGATAAAAATGCAACATCACAATATAAAGTTTACATGGTACATGTATCCACAAGTAGCTTTGTTTACTTTTATTTCAAACCTGCACATAAAACGATCAACGATCATGATGTCTCATGACTTTATTGTATGTTTCAAGAAAGACAAACTGAAACTTTTTGAGTAGTTCTTGTCACAGTGATGTACAAGTATGAATAAGGAAGCTAAGTGTAATATACAGATGCCTACAGGAATAAAACACTAAATGAATCGATCAAACATCTTCACTTTCAAGATTTGGTTTCCTATTCATCTTGTATCCTACTGAAATGAATGCAGGTAAAAAAAACAGGTTACTTCTAATTATTTCATTATTTATTTGATTAGTACTAAATATTTCTTTATTTCACTGTGTACCTTATCATCATAGTTTATAGTTCATCTTGCACAAATCTCCAAACTCACTTATCTTAGATAAAAAGAAAAATGACCAATAACATGTATCAAAACCAAATAAAGCTCATAAAGAAATTTTATATATTGCACCATTTTACACAATCAAGTGTAATTATTTGAAAGAAAACACTTCAACTCAAAACATGATTATAATTATAAACTGGAACAAGATCCTAATAATGATAAAAATTTGAAAAATTCTATTGATCAAGAATTTCTGTTCTATCCACTGATCAAACATAAACCAACATATATACCTACAAAATCACAACTAATGAAAAGAAAAGAGAAGAAAAAAAATTCTCTTATTATCAATTCATGGGACTTTTCATGACCTGAACAAAATTATATTGGGACTGCATGAGAATTATGTATAAAAATGATTGGATATACAGCAAAGTTCCCCATCATAAATATCTTCTTATTTCAGATCACAAGCTAAAAACGAAAAGGAATGTTAAAATCAATTTTCAATATACATGTGCAGATACCAGTATGTATAAAGTTCAAAACCAAATACAGAAAACTTTGCACAAACTTTGTGACACACATTTCCATACATGTGTCCTACATCATAACAGCAAATGCATTGGTACAAGAGAACTCAGAATATCAGAAATGTCTGCCAGTACATTTGATAATTAATGATGATTTAATAATGACGATTGATAGTGGCATGATGTGGTGGTCCCAGAATAAAAATCTTGTTTTGTCCTAACGAGAAGAATACAGATTCCCTGGTCCATATTCCACATTAAGACCATTTCATTGGATGAACATGTACAAGTAAAATGGCATTTCCACATATGAATCCTCACAAGTGCTCGATACAAGCCTGTACAACCCTAACAAATACTAGACAATGACCATATTTATAGTAGTGGTGCTGTGGTCTAGTGGATAATACAGCAGACTATGAAACACATTGTATTGGGTTTGCCACAGCACTAATGTCCTTTGCAAACTTAATTTTCAGGCATGAAAAGTGCTGTTAAAAAAAAAACACTGAAAAACTTTCGCGAACCAAAGCGAGGGAGCGAAGCGACCGAGCGGGGGAGGGTGTGGGAGGGGGGTATCCCCCCTCCCACGGTAGGGAAATTTTTCAAATTTGGGGTTAAGAATTGTGCAATCTAGTGCATTCTGTGGTGAGATATTTAACCTCATATTCAATGAGAATCTGGATTAAGATGATTCTATATAGCACAAGTCATACCCCAAAACAGGCTCTGAATACACATTTTTATCAATACCACCGAATGTGTTTAATGTGTATTATGTGCAGAGCACTTTCATGAATAAAACTGAGCTGAATAAGCAACAAATAATCCACTTTCCAAAATCCAAACTTACTTTTCTAGACTAGTAAGTTGTTGTGACTTCGTGCCGTGCGTTCAACACAGCCGCCGTGAGCGATCAAAATATCTCATCGTCGATGATCACACACCTTGCAAAATGCATGCCGTTTACTTTTTTCCAGATGCCGGGATGAAGTCAAACTTTAGTCTTATCCACAATCTTGCTATAAAACTGGGTATTTCCAAGGCTTATCCTTTTAATATTACAATCCAACTCGGCAAAAGACAGATCATTCGCTCACTTGAAACATCACGTCGCGACTGCACTGGCAAACACATGTGCACTGCACATGCGTTGTGTGACTGTGTACATGTAATAACATGCATTTGCTTGTAGTATGAATAGCCTTCCGCCTTCATGCGAGTGCGCAATTACGGGCGGGGGTATTTTGCGTATGCACACAAATCCTCTGCGGTTATTAGGCGATCCCTTCGCATGCACGTAGAGAGCATACACGGACGTACACGAGGTGCAGTGCGAGTATGTATGTGTAGTAAGTTAAGGGATCGCCTCCGATTCCGTCTTTATTGCATGCCCATGTATTACTGTGTATACACGATGGCATATGCGCGGAAATTGGATTTTTTTTTTATGGAAAAGTGAAATACGCGGAAAAAAATCTAGGATCGGAGGAAAAAGCGGAAATCCGCGGATACGCGGAAAATTTTCATGCCTGAATTTTTATTTGCCAACTCTTCTACCAGGTGAAGTAAAGGGGTACCTGGTAGGAATGTAGTCCTTAAATGCTTGAGTGCCTTTATCACAGTACACAGCTTAGCTATAGCTGGGGGAATAGTATGATACAAAGCAGAGTATTTGAAGAGCTGACATGCAAAAGGGACTAAATCCATTTTTTATCATTTGGCAGTTTTTTGCATGCTTACATAGACATTCACCATGTGCATCAAACTGACTATAGTCCAACTCCCAAAAGTTTCAGGAAGTTTATTAAAAATGGACATGAAATTCATGTTTTCATTCAAAAGGGCCTAAATCCAAAACACTTTTCACGCAAAAGGGCCTATATCCATTTTATAGATCCTGTATCCTGATTGGCTAAAGCCAAACCATCACTGTCCTAACTGACCAATCAGAAATCGCCACACAAACCAGCTAGGCGTAGTATTCTGTGTGTGTGTGAGAGAATCTGTTTAGCTTTCTGCGATACGTGCATACGTGCATAAAATTATTGTTTTCATCAAGATTTTGATTACTTCACTGAATTCTACTGTGATGGAGCTTGCAGATATAACAAACAATCCCAGAAAAAGAAAGAAAAATGAAAACGAATGGCAGAGAAACCAAGTAAAATTCAGGAGAAATAGCGGCGAAGGGGAGTTGGCTTTTTTCATAATTCAGATTGTAGTCCCATATGTGTACTTTCATGTTTGTAATCCATACATAGTGTACACTGTCACTGACAACGAATCAGTTTTTTGGTCTGTCATTGTAAAATAATTTCAACATATTATTTATTCTTTGGAATTCTTAATCTCTATGTTATGACAGTTTAATCATGTTTTATAGAAATTATTTTTGATAAAGTGTACTCATTTCAGAGTCAAAATAAAACACTCCTAGCTAGCGTGTATGACTATGAACATGATGATCGATCGAATGATCTATGAACCACCAGTGGTTTCTAATGCACACAAAAGCTAGTGGAGCAAATCCAATGTAATGACTATTACACTGTACATGTATAAGTGGCCAAAATGACCATTTCAATTAGGAAAACTTTTTGCTGTTTTGGAAATTAATTTTGGATTTTGGATTTTAATTTTTAAATACTAAATGTGCGATTTTGGAAATTAATTTTTACATACTAAATAAAGAAGAAACATAGAATTTCACTTACCAGTACATTTAGATCTAGTAGGATCCTGCTCTGAATTCCTGTCCCCTCTTTTATAAGCATGTTCAAAATGTTAAATTCTCGTCTAAAGTGAAATGACACTACTGACTAGACAGCATCGCGTCGATCAAATGCGATGCCCTCTCGTGCTCTGAGCGCATGCAAGTACATGTACCAGCGGCCGTGTAAGAAGTGTATTGGCGGCGGCGATGACTTGCTAGCTGGCTCACTACTTATGTACGATTGCTGTTTTCTGTACAAAAGTGTACATTTTGCAGGGCTGACAAAAAAATAATAAATTTCACTTGCTGAATTTGGTAATTTTATTGAAAAAATCGAAATTGTAACTCTGTTGTGGGGTGCTTTTGATTTTTTGCAATATTCGTCCTGTGCATTGTTCCTATGTGAATAATTAAAGATCGTGAGTAAATTCATTAAAGGCCCCGTCACACAGATAATTGTGTAAAAACAGCGGGAAGGAAGAAGTCGTGTACTATTCTGATACGATTCTTAATTGTTTGCTCTTGGTACAATTTGTTACAGTTTGAGACAAGTTTATTCGGTACATGTAAGTTGACCGAACCGAATTGGGTTTTACAAGGCATTGAGAAGTCAATATTATGGTTTACGTTGTTTAAATTTAAGTTGTTGGTTACACTGATTAGAACTGCAAAGAAAGTTGGCACATCATAATTCAAGCTTTAAATCTGTAAATTATCACTTATTATATTTCTTTTTTTTTTTTTTTTTTTTTTTACTTTTTAGGAAAACAACCAGTAGTCGCCTGTGACCATCAGCCCCATAGCTTCTGCAAAGCAGCAAAACTCACCGAAGGAGATATCGAAGACATGTTTCAAGCCTGTTATTGTGATTCAAGCAAACAACAAAAATTAGTTTAAAAAAAAAAAGAACAAAAAAATGAATGTCAGAGTAATATATCTTGTCATTTATCGTGAAATATATGGTAAGGGCCAGGGGGATGTTGGCACAAATCCTGTATTCTTATGTTTGATTAGAATCCTTAGTAAATGAGAAGGAAAAGTATGTAAAATGGTCACTAATAAACTCACATCATTATCATAATTTCCACACACAAAAATTGACAGTGTATGAAAATTTATTGTTGGTGAGCTTGTAAGGTCGTGAAGTTTTAAGTTGTAAAAATAAGGAATTAAAAACTGAAAATATCTACAAAGTACTGCATTGCTCTTTGTTTCAACTTCTTATTATCTCCTTCTATCATGTTTTATTTCACAGATGGTAACGCAGGCAGGCAACCAGTTAGAGGTATGCTCGGCATCTTTTCACAGCATCCTTGCTCTCGGTGCTAAATGTGTGAAGAACATTATGAAGTTTTCATGGGAAAACTGTTTGAATCCAAGACCTGAGAAAAGAGGAGGCGCTAGAGAGAACGTGAGAAGAAGGGAGGGGAAGGAGAGGATCAAGTCACATATCAAGACATTTCAATGTTGCGCTAGCCACTATGGCAGGAACAAAACTCCCCATAAAAGATACTTACCGAGCACCCTAAGCATCCAACGTATGTGGCGCATGTACAACACTGACAACCCAACGCATGAAGCAAATTACATCACCTACTACAGGGTCTTTGTCACTGCGTTCAACCTTGGATTCGGAAATCCTAAAAAAGACGTCTGCTCCTACTGTGTGGCACAGAAGTCAAAGATAGAAAATGAGAGTGATGACTCGAAGAAGCGCGTACTTGTGACTGAGCTACTTGTCCACCGATGCAGAGCAAGGAAGTTCTATGAACTGCGATCCAGCATCGAAGATGACACGCTTGTGATTTCGTTTGATCTGATGCAGAATCAGGCCCTCCCTCGCTCCCCAGTTGGAGAGGCATACTATGCCCGGCAGCTTTGGCTCTATGTCATGGGTATTATTGAGCACAAGCCAGAATCCGAAGATAATGAAGTTCCAGGAACCCAAGAGCACAATGATGTACACTTTTATTCTTGGGGTGAGGAGGAAATGGGATGAGGTGCGAATCAGATTGCCAGCGCCCTCAATGACTTCCTCAACAAACGCCTGCCTGGAGACCCTACCATCAAAAAAGTTAAGCTGTACAGCGACTCGTGTGTTGGGCAGAACAAAAACAGTACTGTACTTGGAATGCTCAACTTGGTGGCAGTTAAATATAATGTAGACATCGAACATGTCTTCCCAGTTAGAGGGCACTCATATATGCCCCCTGACAGAGCGTTTGGGAGAGTAGAGAAGCGACTGCGTAAAATCGAAACTATCCTCCTACCTTGCGAGTACTTGGCGGAATTCAACGAGATTGGGAGGGTGTATATTCACGGTCGTGATTGGCGTGCGTCAGACTTCAAGGGTGCCATTGAGAAGAGTATTAGGAAGCCTCTCCCTTTCAAGATCACTGAGGCCAAGTGTCTGAAGATTGATTCAGCATCTGGATGTACTACAATATGCAAGGCATATTCTGCCTCTGGCGAGCAGCACTCCATCCTCCAGAGAGAACACAAGTGGACCAGCATCCGTCCTCAACCCCTGACATTGGAAAGTTGCGTGAAGGTTGCTAAACAGAAGGATGTGAAACGTCTGTTGCAGGCCGTAGGCATTGACATCGACACAGACATGGGAAGTCGCTGTGGACCTCTCACTTATGTGGACACTGTCAAACAATTCTACAACTCTGTGTGTGCAGACTTCCTTAATGACGCAATGGAGTGCGATAGTGATGATGATGAGGACGAAGCAATCGTGGCAGTCTATGAGGACTAAGTTTAAGATTGATACAGACTACCAACTCATGATTCCTGTGTCTTCTGGATAATTATGAATTTCTGAATAATTTCCGTGTAATGTTCATTTGCACACACAGACACACAAAATGTCATACAGATATTGTAGGTTTTTATTTCTTCCATCGACTTTTAGGGTTTTACCCCTCAAGCTGAGAGGGGAAATACTCTACTTTTCAAATTACCCAAAATAAGAATTTCTGGTGAATGAATTATAAAGCAAAACACTGATTCAACATAACAATACTAGTCCTAGCCGAGTGCTGTATGTACAGATCAAAATTTATATTATGAGAACGACATGAATTCTGTAAAACAATTTTTTTGTAAAATAATATTTAATATTGCATTAAGGAATTAACTTATTCTCGTACTTGTGTTGTTCTGGTCGAAATTAGCCTAACCTTTGTGAAAAAGACCTGAATTTGGTAGCTGAGTGCTGTATGTACAGATCAAAATTTATATTATGAGAACGACATGAATTCTGTAAAACAATTTTTTTGTAAAATAATATTTAATATTGCATTAAGGAATTAACTTATTCTCGTACTTGTGTTGTTCTGGTCGAAATTAGCCTAACCTTTGTGAAAAAGACCTGAATTTGGTAGCTGAGTGCTGTATGTACAGATCAAAATTTATATTATGAGAACGACATGAATTCTGTAAAACAATTTTTTTGTAAAATAATATTTAATATTGCATTAAGGAATTAACTTATTCTCGTACTTGTGCTGTTCTGGTCGAAATTAGCCTAACCTTTGTGAAAAAGACCTGAATTTTGTAAAATGTTTAACTTTAATGTGGCCCCAACACACATGTACATTATTCCTATAGAAAATTTCTGAATTGTAGTAAAAGTACAGTTTAATTTTAGGAGCCGTCTAGTCATTTTTCTTCAAATTTGACTTAGTGTAGATGATCAAGTAATTTAGTCAAACATGACTAGTTTGTTTAAAGTGTATGTAAAATATTCAGAATTGAAATACTAGAAGTTTCTTGACAACATTACTCAACTTTTTGATAAACTCTCACTACAATGCAATATAAAGTCTTTCTGTTTACTAATTAGCAATAATAGCATCAAACATTTTTATGAATTTGTCATTACTGTTTTTTTAAACTTTGCATGGACTGTTTATTTTCATGCCTTCTGATTGAAAAAAAAAAAAGAATTTGTAATTTGTACATTTTTCTTGCCAAAAAGTGTTAAAGTTATTTGAGTTGAAAAAATGATAATGAAATTTGCACTTAATTGTCTCTTGTATGATTTATTTTTGTTTGTACATGCTATTATGTTGATCATTGTATTTTGATGTACAGGTGAAAGCGATTTGAAGAGAGTTTGAAGTTTAAAATGGTTAAGCTGATGCTTACAGTTTTATTATTGCATCAACTACATGTATGTTAACTGTTATGGGATCATTAATTCCTAAAACATCAAAGATAATTAAATTGATTACGAGGATGATTATGATGATGATAATGATGGTGATGATAATGATTATGATGATCATGATTATGATGACGGTGATGACGATAATGCTGATGATAGTAATGAAGAATGAAGGTTGTGATGGGAAAGGGAAGGTAAAAGGTTGTTGCTATGTAGGGCAAGCTACTTTCTGGTTATATGGACAGAGCTGTGAAAGTCGACAAGGGACTAGCAATGAACGACCTCACTAGGGCATTAACTGCTACTGGGGCTCAAATTTCAATCAATTTCAAGTTGTTGCTATATCGGGCAGAGGTTCCAACAGTCCAATAAACCATTTAAAGAGATAGACTGACAATAGGAAGGGTAGGGGATAAGAGAGGTAGTTTCATGTTCATGATAAACCTTGTGTACAGCTTTTACCCCTCAGGACTTTTCATGCAAAAGGGACTAAATCCAACTTTTCATGCAAAAGGGACTAAATCCAAAAAAATAATTAATATAGAAAATTACATAAAATTTAAGACATCTTCAGGATTTTTTTAATTGTCATTTTTGTTACCTATATTGATGACTCTTAAACATAGTAGAAGAACTTCTTGAATGGAAACATAGAATTGCGTGAAATAAAAAACCTTGATTTATGAAGAATTAGCTAAAGTGGATTTAGTCCCTTTTGCATGTAAACTCTTCATTTGTATATCTGCACTGCATAACTGAACATATTATTATTTATCTTGACATGAAATGTTTGGAGTCCTTTCCAATAGATCTGTTCACAAATATATTCAAATGTGATGCATACTTTTAAAAAAGGTTTTTCTTGAACCCTTAAAGCTTGTCAGAGGCTTGTCAGACATAGTAACAAGTAATGTATGCAAACTGAATTCCAAGTATTGTAGTTCATTCATTAATAACAGGTTAATAGAATACCTCGTTACTAGGTCCCCAGGAAAGAAACATCCATAAATTTGAATAACTCTGTGAACAGGTCTATTGAAAAAAGTCAGACCTGTTGTGTCACAGGAATAGATTCTAAACTTCTTTGTCACAAGTACAGACAATGTCGGATTCTTCATCGGGGTTGAGGTCGTGCCCTGCGATGTCTGGCAAGGAACCTCAGGATCCACTGGACAATGAAGGGCCACACCAGGAGGATGAATACCGTCCTGACGGGAAGGGTAGGGAAGGGCCACCATGATGGGGAGGCTGGGCGGGGTGGGGTCCTGATTGGTGCACTGTCCTGGGGGAGGGGCATCCCCTCTCTCAAGTAGGCTTGCTGAGTCTCGAGCTAAAGGTGGCAAACCAAATCAAATTGATTACTTTGTTATCACATTTCATATTCAAATGTAGGATTAAAATTGCAAAACAACACATTTTAATCCTGTTGAACATAACAAATATATGTAAAATACACAATCAAAAGAAACATTCCTGCATACTAGTACTCCAATGCCCAATACTTTCATCATTAATTTGAATACCAAATGGTCTGTCCACAATATAGGAGATTCTGTAGAGAAATATATATTTCATATTTCTTCATTCCATATTCCACAGAGATAGCTAGATTTTGGGACTGGACTTAGTGATCCACAATTTGGCCTACTCCATAGTTATGTTGGTGACTGTGATAGAAAAGTGCTGTACTGGTCTGGTTGCTATCAGAGCATTAGACATTTGAAGCACATCCTCTCAACAAATTAATATTTCTCTACATGTGGACAAAATTGGGTCGGTAACATATGTGATTCCACTTTTTTTAAAACTCCATTACAAAATATTGTGGTTGACAATAATACTTTTTCAAAGAATGGAAACTTTATTTATGTATTAAAGGAGGCAACAATTTTGCGAAATCAGAGATTGGAAATGCAATTATTTGTCACTAAAAAAAGAAAATACGTATGGTCAGTTAAAGGTGATGTTTAGTTTTAGTAAGCCCTCAAAAACTTTTCATCAGATTTATTGGATTTTTGTTGATAAATAGCAAGATACTAGCAATACAAAGATGCTGTGAAGATTTCACATCCTAAAGTGGCATATTAAACAAATGAGAGGCAAACAATAATTTAGGTGCCGCGTCAGATACAAACTCCCAACAACTTCAGGGTGCACTATACACCATACACATGTTAAAAACCTAACAAAGTGCGGGGAACTGTCGCGATGGAAAGGTTCTAGCGTAGGGCAGTATATTGCCGTAATTTAGGGTTTCTTATTTACATTTACTTAAAATTCACCAGAAATCACTGATGGAATACCAAATGATCTCGTAGAAACATCTTTTAATACATGGAAAACAACAAGAAGCTATACCTATCTAACACGTTTCTTTTTTGCTACCAAAACTGTACATGAGCTTTAAGCGACATTTGGTTCACTTTAAATAGAACGGCCCATATTCTACCTGTTTTCTATCTCCATAGACAGGTCAATGAGCTACATACCTGGTGCCTTGATATAGCAATGGTCTCGAGTGTGTTGAGTCTGACTAGTACACTGTTCATGTCTCTCTGAAGCCTCTCCAGAGAGATGGTGATCTGTTCTACCACTCCATCTGGTAAGGGTGACCCGAGGGAGCTGTTTGGTGTCCTCCTACCAGCTCCTCCTCCTCCTCCTCCCCCTTCTCTTCTGCTACCACCATCTGGAGAGTCTTGTGAGCCTGAGGATCTAAGGTTCTGGAAACTGTCCGATGGTTGGTAGCCTGAACACACAAGACATCATAAAATACCAGGAGAGATTTAAAGCTTGCATATAATTTTGTCGAGCCAAATTCAATTTTTTTATAGTAAGATTTCTTTAATTCATGTTGATAAATAAGAAGATACTAACAATTTTAAGCTGTAAAAATTCATCTTAAAAAAAAAAAAGAGCAAACGAATGACGAGTGAAACATAATTCATGTCTCTGGCCAGGAGGAAATTCCCACGTGATTGCACATGTAAAAACAAACACACAGCTGTGTGTGCATGGATTTGGCATTTCAGATATTTACACCAAAATTCAGAAATCATGGACTGAACACCCAAATTTCTAGTACATATATTTTTGATACATGCACTTTTGAACATTGTGCCACAATAATGCTGTGAAATCTTTGTTTTCTGTGTCTTTGAAGGTAGGGTGATACAAGATTAATGAAAGATACTAGAGACCAATAAGTCTACTGCAATACCTTAGAGAGAAAAAAGTTGCAGAAACAGTACATTTAAGTTTATATAACATATAAGTGCATATCTGAGGTAAAAATTCTCATACCAGACCAGTATAATATTCATCATGTTCTTATCTTCTACATCTACTTCATCAAGGTATACATTTCCCAAGATTATCAATAATAAAAATACCCACCACTTGAATGGCCTTGTCGTGACTGATCACTCGAACTCTCCTGACCTTGTTGACCTTTTGACGCCCCAGTGACCTCTCCACCCCCTCGCATGGAAGGTGTAGAGGTGGTAGGTGCCGTACTGGAGCTTGTAGTGTAGTGAGGCACGATTACAGCATCAACGTTATCTGGCAGAAGAACATTAAAAAACAGACTGCATTACATCAACTTGAAAAGCAGACCATTTTTCATTACTTACACAAGGAAAATGACAATGTAAAACCTCAAATCTTAACCATTTGATTACAGTAGAGTGTGTACAAATATTGAATCCATTGAGGAACATGGTTAAAATTATTGCCCGGGAAGATCTTTAAATTGTGCTATGCCCCGAGACAAAGTCTCAAGACAGATCACAAGCCTTTCTACGCAGTTTATGTTATGAAACCTACTCTCAAAAAATTTCTCTAGGTTTTATTCTATCAATGATATAGGGTTAGGGTTATTTTTTTAGGCTTTATTCTGTCAAAAATATAGGGTTAGGGTTAGATTTAGGGTGAAGGTTAGGGTTAGATTTAGGGTGAAGGTCAGGTATAGTGTTTGGTACAGGGTTAAGTAAGGAATTTGCTTAGTGTAGGAAAATGACTGTGGAGCAATTTAATTTTTGCCCTAGTATGCATCTTAGAATTAAGAACTTACTATGAACTTCAGCTCTGGTGACTACAGCATGGTCTCCATTGAATGGGGTTGATGTGAGTCGTTTCCTACGATCCTCTTCCTCCTCCAGAACGGATGGCAGCGAGTCTGCCTTAGATATGTGAGCTAAACTTATCTGTATGGGAAGAGACAATAGTCAGAATATCATGTAATAGGGTCAAATTGGAAGAATATGATGACAAATACACAATGTAATGTGCATTAGACCAAATTAAGTGAAAAAAACCAAACATGAATGGAAAAGAGCAGGATCTATGAGAATCCTTTGATATCTCTGTAATTTTCAAGTCTGTTAAACAAGTGTCGATATGCTCTTTTTGACAATTGGCTGATACTGATCCTAATACAAAGTGAATAAAATAATATGGTAAATATCTTCATGTTTAAAATAAATGATATGCCCATTTATTCATGTCCTTTATTGCCTAAAATGAAAAGGACAGGAAGAAGGAAAACGACAAAGACAAGAAAAACTATTTTCCATTTTGGATTCTTATTTACTTCCTTTTCTTTTCATGATTTCACAGATTTCATATCAGTATTGGCATGACTTATCAACTGATTCTGATAATTCCAGAATATGCAGATACTAGCAAGTTTTGATAACCAATAGCTATATCAGCACATGCCTACAAGCTACACTCTGTAATCCAAAACTTAAATCAATGCCTCTCTGGATCTAGGGACTAGTTTCAAAAGTGTAATCGATATACTTACCCTGCTAATAAGAGGTTCATCTACAGAGTCACAGAACTCGTCTCCATCAGACTCACTCTCACTTCCCGGGGGTAGGTGTTCCTCCGCAGCTTCTAACTGACTCTTAGAGATCAGTATGGGATGACTGAGCTCAGCAGAATCTAGGGGTAAATAAGACACACTGATCAGGTGAAATCATTTCTCTCACTACCTGGGATTAAGTGTTCCTATGTTGTCTCTAACTGGCTAATATGTAATATCCCTGGATTTGTCTCTTGAGGACCTATTACTAAAATCAGACTTTACTGCATGGACCACAGTACAGGACTTTCAGCAACTTCTACACAGTATATAAGCTACATGCAGCCAGGCTACTTGGTAGATAATTGTCTACCTTTGGTCCAAATTGAATGAAATATGGCCTTGCAGCATCCTAAGAAGGTGGTTTAGGAGACCTAAAGCAATTTTGCAGGTTAAAAGTATGCATTGACAAGTATAATACCCTGTATCTTCCCTTGTCGGTGAGAATTTGCCCTTGGTATTTTGTTCATAAGTCACCAACATAATAAACCAATTTTGCATAAGCAAGAGCAACATATTCAAAGTAGGGTTTTAAGTTTTATATACTTACTCTCCCCTTGATGCGAAGATTCAACCCTTACAAATCTGCTTTCTCTTGTTTCTTCTTCCTTCTCCTCTCCCTCGCTATGGTCACTGACCTTTGCATTCGCACTAGATCTCTCCTGCTGCTCTGTCTCATCCCTTGACCCTCCATTCATATAACGGTCCCCCTCCAGATCACCACTGGAGTTACCTGAAACATCACTGAGATCTCCATTCTGAAGGGTTTTGGCTTGGTCACCTATGACGAGACAAGAATTTAAAGGGAATGGTCAGTTCTAGGAAGGTGAAATACATGTTTCATTAAGAAATACTGGATCTGGATTTGGATGTGGATGTCTACAATGCAGGGCCCTCCTGGGCATAGACACATCAGTCAAGGGAAGCAAGAACCTGTGTTTTTTATAGATGGGTGGTCACTATAAGCATGTTTAATTGCAACAGAACAAGCTCTGAGATTGTCTCACCTCTTTCATTTATTTTTGGCTCTTTCATTTTGACATCTCCATTGACATGACCGTTAACTTTTGTGTCCTGCGGAGTTGATGCAGCGACCTTCTCAGGTTCCTCTTCGTGGACAAGTTCAAAGAAAGGACCCATGACCTTCAGAAAGGTCACAACATCTTCCGTCTGCGGCATGGTCTCTATGATCTAGACGAAGAAACCAGAAGAAGTTGGATTAAATGTAATCTTGATTATCTAGAGCACCGATGATGACAAAAACTAACAGAATCCCAAATATCAATACCTGAATGTTCAAAAATATGTTTAGAAAAACATTGACACCTGCTAAATGAATATAAATATAAAAATGATCAAGTAGCTGAGTGAACAAAGAAATCAAATATAGCGGGAATATAATATCAAAATTCGGCTGGATACATGTGCATATACATGTATGCTGGTCTGTGTCAGTGCTTACCACTGTGTGTGGTTTTTATTTCATCAAGTTTTTGTATTTTTTTTTTACATTTTTTAAAGTTCAAACAATAGGATATTCAAATATTTCCCTACATGAAAACATTCAGTAAAGGGACAAAATCAACCTTGTGCAAGGAGCATTAACAGAACATTTAAAAACGTATACATTTTAATTATAAACTGGAGGGAAAGTAAATACATGAACAACACATCGACATTGGTTTGTACCAACAATTTTCACTCATTATACATTACCGTAATATAATGCTTGGGTGACTGTTAATATGGTCCATCCATTGGTGGATTTGGGGGAGAGCATACCTATTGCCTTTGCCACCCAATCTCCCCCCTTTTCAAAACACAATAGCTCAAATTCATGAAAGAGGTTTATCTAAACCATGGCTTAAACCATGGGTTAAGATAAACCTCTTTTGTGAATTCGGGCCAAAGTGCCCCTTCAGCTTACACCGAAAAGGATTAAGCTTGTTTATTGTTTGTAAGAAATTTTTGGGAACTGTAGCATCCCCCCTCCTACCCCCTTTACAGAATCCTACAATTGCCCTGCATATATGGTAATGATGTACATGTAACTACTGCACTTCTTCAAAATTGTAAACTGAAAGAACAGTATGAAAAACATTCACATGTATTCAATTTTTCATTTGAGATATATCATCACATAGCTCAGAGTAAAAAGAAATGACTGTACCCCAAAATTACAAATTGTCCAAAAGAAAAGCTGTACAATAAAGTCAACATTTATAACATGCCAATACTGAACATGCAATGCCAATGAACTGTTGGAATTTTTTTTTTTTTTACTGAAAAACACAAAATGACAGTAAACTTTGCCTCAAAATTATACACACAAAATATAGGGAAAATGGGATAAGGAATGTGGATACAAGGAAATCATGTTATAACGAACAACCAATCTAATCTATATGTAGGCATAGTCCCAACTTTCATACCAATGTACTACGCCTACAAGCTTTCACAAATCTATCACCGATAATTTACATGGTAAAAGCAGGAGTTGTTCATACCTCTAAAAAGGATGAACAGCGCAGGTATTTCTTACAAGATTCATTTCCTTTATTTAATCTTTTAATGAATTTGCATTAAAAATTTCCTTGTAGGACTATAATTTAGTAGCAAACAAGACTAGACTCACTTTGTACATGTGAGGAATATCCCGAGCTTTGGAATTGTCCAGGATTGTCTACGTAAAAACAGAAAACAAACATGCAAAATGAGAAGAAAGAAAGGAAAAGACAATAGTCCCTACCAACACAAGATACAAAACAAAGTGTTCAAATGAAGAAAATATAATCATAAACTAAAGCAGTGATTTTTAAAACGTGAATTGACCTTTCACGGAGTTGGCTGCGGTTGAAGCAGAAAAATCATACGTCAGATAAAGTTAGAATATCATGGCACAATGCATGTATCAGTATTATAAACAACGAAAGAGGAAAAGAGGCACTATGATTGACTATTTGTTTCACATAATTATAATTGTGACGCACATGCATAAGCTAGGTTGCGCTGAAGGGACAAATGTGCAAAAATGTGTGGGAGTGATGTACCACCTAGATTCTAGAAAGTCATTTAATGGAAACACTAACAACATCTCTATGATGGTGATGTGAAACATTATAAACAGACTAACATAATGCCACAATTTGAAGATGATAACACACTTCATCCTCACCTGTAACAGGTCTTCAACATACAATCTCTTTGCTTCTTCTCTCTCCATATCACCTAAAACAGACCATGCTTGCCTGAGAGAGGAGAAGCAAGAGGCAAAGTGAATGTAAATCATAATATTTATCACTGTATATTGAGGTCAAATGCAGAGAGACGGATAGAAAAAAAAACATACATATGTGACCAGGCACCACAAAACCACCAAAAAGTCGTCAGATATGAATTTTTAGTTAAGGTCTGATTCTGAAAGAGGAGATTCTCAGCTTTAAAATGATATATAACTCATTAGCATTGGATGTTATTAACTCACTGTACAAAGAGTAGAATACACAGTCCCTCAGAATGTTTCTTCTGAGAAATAAGGATTTAAAGTTTGCAGCCTATTGAAGCACTCTGACTTACAAGGTGTTGCGCTAAGGTGACAAAAGGAGGATTAGAACTCAATAAAAATTTCTATGAAGAGATTATCAGATTGTCCTAAAACTTGGCATACTAATTAGGCATATCCTGTTCATCATAGTGCACAAGTATCAATGCAAGAACTTACTCTGTTATGGGAGATCAAAATGAGACAAGTATTCAAGGTCGTAAAAAAGAAAAGTAATACAACAAAATCCAGAGAAGACACACAAAAGTGTAATAAAAAAACTGTCAAAAATACAACTTTTAGATTGTTTAGTGCTTCCAAATTTTTTGATTACTTAGAAAAAAGTATACTCTTTCAGAAAATACCCAAAACTAAATTTTGACCATGCCAACCCAAAACACATTGATTGAGCTCTAACTGGACAATCACACAGTGCGACTTTTTGGTGGTTTTGTGGTGCCTGGTCACATATACTTGATTTCGTTGTAATGATTCCGAAAAATTACAAAACTACATGTACCTGTAGTCCTGTAATGTCCTGCATCTAGGCAATTCTTAAGAAATTGGGAGGTAATCATATTTTCTTTTTTTGAATCTCATTCTACTTCTTCTTTCCTGTGTACATGGCACATGCAGGTCATGAATATTTAAAAAAAATTCTACAAGTAACGTACATGTAGTTATCATAAGCACACACACTTTACACATACACTTAAAGATAAGGTTTTGGACTTGGCTTAAAATCGAAATGTTACATGTGGGCCTTTTCTTCTAGTCCAGGCCCTCTCAAAGAGTACATGTAAATATAATTAATGGTCATCAGATATTTGCAAACAAGCATGTACTTTGTTCATTCCGGCACTTTTCACTGTGCAAACAATTCTGAAATAGTTTCTTGCCAAAAATAAAAAATCTACTTGTAATCCTCTATAGGTCTACTAATGAGACTAATTACTGGTATGCAATTTTATAAAGAGCACATATACTATGCCTTAAATTATCCAATGCCCACAGAGCATTTTGCCCAAATGCCCCTCACAACAATGTAGGAAGTTTAGCCATTCCCTTTTTCTACTTGTTGGTTAATGTGCTTAATGTGCAACTCTCAATGACCACAGTAGCATTCCTGTAAAACTGAAAACATTTGAGGTGCAACATACATGTACTATGTTTTTGTAGCTTACTGTATGATAGGGTGACCAAACTTTGTGCACATTTTAAAAAATTGTTAGGAATGTGAAATCTGACCCATGACTTCTCATATATTCTACAATCATTTATTTAGATTGAACGAAAAGCAAAATTCTGGACAACAAGAAAATTTATTGACAAGGAATTCGGAGATGTCCCAATCTCATATTTCGATGTGGGATCGCAAAGTGCTGCAACTGAAAAAAAAGGTCATAAAATTAACCAGTTCAAATTTCGCACACATGAGTATACAGCTAATTCATCCAACCTAGCTATCCATCAAATGTAAGATCATTGCATCATTTGCAAGGCAAAATATTATAATACAACCATTTGGTATCACTTTTTACTTACAATTTTGATGACATCTCCTCTCAACATGATTTCTAGACCCTTGTTGTAACTTTATGTATTATGGAACAAACACAAAGTATAGCAAAATGTACCAATCTGTTGTCATTTTTAAATATAATTTCTTATCCCATTTCCACGAAAATTTCATCCGGTATCCCTAGGTAATTTTACATTCCTCTATCCATTGGTGCTATCCAAATTTTTTCATAACCATTTTTAGTTTTTTTGAGATATTGCCCTGTGCAAGAAATAAGGACAACTGCAAATTTTGGACACACCACCATACTAGTGTCTTTTCATGCATTTCACTTCATTGGAACATCAGTCTGCCACACAAATTACTGAAATTTAACTACAGCATGTATGCCCCACATGGAGAATAAAATAAAATAACATATAGTTGCCCAGTTATACTTGTTTGAGGTTGTGGTTAACCTTGTACTAATGACATACTACCAGTCATATACAGTATGCATTTGAATCTAGGTTAATCACTTGGGTGTAATTTTAACAGCCACATAATAATCTCATATACTGCACAAGCATTACATCATCTCTCACTGATTTACCATTTTTGAGTCTGTACAACATTCCAGAATGCAGGCTTGGTCTGGTGGCATGGGCCCTCTGTGGCTTGTTTATACAGGCCATAGAAACGCTTCATCAGCTCATAAGATGGTTGAAACGGACCTGTTGTAAGAGAACATAAAGAACATACATGTACTCCATGAATCAACAGAAGAAACGGAGAGAAAGGAAGGCAGCAATGGTTATAGTGGTATATGTTAGGAATGAATATGATTTAACATGTTTGAACAATTGACCAAAAAGAATATTTCAAAAACTTACAGTATCAATAATTCTTCTGGAGATTCTGTACCCACCACACGTAGCAGGAATCTGTTTTGGGGGCTTTCATACAAACATGTAGTACATATGTAAGCACAAGCAGAGCCACTCACACATATGCAAGGATATTTATATACGTAGTTCGTATATATACATGTTACACGTGCAAGGTAAGAAAAACCTGATACCTGCCGATTTTTTAATGTTTTTTTCCTTTTTTATTAATTTGATTTTTACAATTTTAGTAGAGCCTGGAAGGTACATGTAACAAGGTAACCCCTTTAAGCTTAGCAAACTCTGAGGTGGTTTGCATGGCTCACAGTATGTGGGAATGGGTGATATTTAGATCTAGATATTTTTGGTGATATCGTTTTCCACCATATAGACTATGCATCCCCTGTACAGCTCCTTGGACCAGTACCAGATTGATAAGCCACGGAGCTCGTACAGCTAGAATACACCCCCAGCATGCCCAGGGCCCTGAATATGAGATTTGTCAAAAAGAATTTGCAATTTCGCTTATTTTTTGTGATATTATCATTTCAAAAATCAGACTGAAATTTACATCAGTCATCTTCAAAATCAAGATTTGCATTCATTTATTTTGTGAGCATAGCTTAATTTTTAATGACCCTTTCATTTTGGTGAACAATTTCACACAGGGGTCACAGTCACAGGCATCGCCATCAATATCAACTTGAAATGGATGCGGGCTAACTCGGCACTAGGGCGAACTCGGCCTTGGCGGAAAATTGCGGCTGAGTGAGCCCAGAGAGTTAAATTGATCGCAAACACTTGTGTTGAATTTCGCATTTAATTACACATTTCAAAACACTTAAATTCGAATCATTTGATAACACTGTGTAAAATGATTAACAAAGAAGTAATGTTGACAATTTCAAGAATTAAAATTATACAAAACATGAAATTTAAGTGTACGGTGCATAGTGTGGACTTCTAACTCTTGAAACATAGTCACCGCGCAGTGCCGAGTTCGCCCTAGTGCCGAGTTAGCCCGACCCCCTTGAAATGTATTCATTGATGTTTGCCCGTTATAATTTTCTCAACGATTTAACTTCAGAATATCAACATGTAGAACCAAGATAGATAAAACAGATTAAGTTGCATAATCCATTGCCTTAAATGACTTTTTGGATGCCTTTTCTGATCGTGCATTGCATTGCCACTTCAATAGAAGCTGCGGCTGCCCCAATCGTGACAGTGTTACCCGCCAGGAGCTGGCGGCGCACAACAGGGAGGCGAAGCCCTCATAATTTTCATCTGCCTCAGCTTCGTCTACCAATCTCAAGAATCTGTCTTCTATTTGAAACTTTATCATTAATCCACAAATAGGTTGACTGACTATCTGCATTCAATGTTATCTCTACGGAAATATCACTTCAAATATATTACTAGAATTTACGAACTCACCATTTTTCGGAAGTTTTTGGATGACAGACACAGCCGCGTCGAATTTCTCCCCGACGGACGCCATTGTTACTCGGGTATCCTTGCAGCTAGCGGATATATGGATCCAGGATTTCTTGAGGGAGCCGGAGGGGGCTCAATATTCTCCCAAAAATTTGACAAGCAAAAAAAATACAACAACAACAACAAACAAACAAAAAAAAAACACAAAAAAAAAAGTTCCTCAGCATTTTTGGGCCCCCTTTTAACTCATAAAATCTCTGACAAGCAAAAAAAAAAAAAGTTTTCAGCATTTTTGGGGCCCCTTTTTGGTTCGAGGGGAGGGGGCCCGGGCCCCCCGGCCCCCCCCCCCTCCTGGATCCACCACTGGGGGGGGGGGGCAGAGGCTGAGGCACTAGCGTAACCAGGATTTTTCAAAAGGGGGGCAGACGTGAAGGATCGATCCATCCGCGTAGCCAGGATTTCGTTTTAGGGGGGGGGGGGGAGTGCAGGGAGGGGGGAGTTTCCCCCTCCCGCGCGAAGCGCGAAAGCTCCGACGTTTTATAGCAAATTTGAGAGAAAGATAACGTCTCTCAGCACCCTTTTTTTAGGGGAAAAGTTAGTTCGACGCCCGGACTGCTTTTTCAGTTATTTGGACGCAATACTGCACTGTATGTAACAGAGTTGGGTGCAGGGAGGGGGGGGGGGGCTTCCCACTCCCGCGCGAAGCGCGAAAGCTCTGACGTTTTATAGCAAATTTGAGAGAAAGATAACGTCTCGTAGCACCTTTTTTTAGGCGGAAAGTTAGTTCGACGCCTGGACTGCTTTTCAATTATTTGGACGCAATATATATTGCACTGTAACAGGGGTGGGTGCAGGGAGGGGCGCAATTTTTCCCATCCTGCGCGAAGCGCGAAAGCTCTGACGTTTTAACAACTTTGAGAGAAAGATAACAGCTCGTAGCAAACAATTTTTTTAGGCCGAAAGTTAGCCTATAGTTCGACGCCCTGACTGCTTTTAAATAATTTGGACGCAATATTTTACTGTATGAAACAGGTGTGGGTGCAGGGAGGGGGGATTTATTTCCCCCTTCCCGCGCGAAGCGCCAAAACTTTGACGTTTTAGCAAATTTTGATTGAAAGGTAACGGCTCGTAGCGCCTTTTTAGGCTTTTTTGTCTCACTTCTTCCGCTTTTTCGTTCTCCCTTTTTTTTTTTAGGGGCTGAATAGGGGGGGGCAGTGCCCCCCTGGGCCCCCCTTGTCTACGCCTATGGGCTGAGGGTGTTGGTAGAGGGGTAAGAGCGGGACTAAGAGCGGGAAGGAAGGAAAGCGAGGCAGAGGTTGAAATTCAATTCAATTCAATTCAATTCAAGGTTTATTTCGAAAAAGAAAACACAGAATACAAATAAAATGCACATGCTGCAGCCAAAAGGCTGAAATGTACGTGCTCACAATGATAAAAGAGTAAAAATATAATACAATATATATATATAAAAGAATAATTATTGATAAAATTTCTAGAATGTAACATATATTGATATGAAAGTCAAAATGTTGGCCTGATTGAAAAGGGATAAGTATACAAAATAAAAATAGATATAAGTTTATTAAAAAATTCAGAAAAATCAACTATTATTAAGAAGATCAATAAAGTATGGTATTGCACTTTGTTTGAAACGAGAGGTTTTACATTTATATTGACTATACTTTTGTATGTTTCTTAATGACATGCCAACAAGTTTTCGTTCAGGTAACCAACCTTTACAATATGGGTTTTTAGGTAAAGATTCAGCAAAATCGATACACAATTGTTCTCTCCTTATTTGCAATCGTTCAAGTTGGCATCGTTTCAGGGCATCTTCATAGTCTATTATAACTTTTACCTAAAATAATTCTACATACTCTTTTCTGGATTCTTTCTAGACTTTGTATATGATTTACAGTAAGACCTCCGTTGAAAACAGGTGCGCAATACTCCAAAACAGGACGAATATATCCAACATAGATTTGAATTAAATCGGGAATTGGTAGTTTATATTGCTTAACCATTCTAAACATATAGAGTTTTCTATTGCACTTTTTTAAAACTTCATTTATGTGAGTGTCCCATTTCAAATTTTGTTGGATGTAGACTCCCAGGATTTTTACAGTTTTTACATATAACAATCGTGAATCACCAATACTCAATATCTGAGGTGTAGATGGATTTTTCATAAATGTTATTCTCATTGCAGTGCATTTTTGAGGATTTAATTTCATGTGATTACTTTCTGTCCATTCCAATAATAATAGTACATGTTGTAGTATTGATTGTTTTTGTAAAGATCGATCTTCAAGCAGAGTAAGATCATCAACATATTTGAAATATGACAATGACTGATTTTGGCATGCATCATTGAACATAACTAAAAATAAAATGGGACCCAACTTAGTACCTTGAGGGACACCGGCATGGGTAGTTACATATTCTGAAAGTACATTTTGATATTTCACACATTGTGATCGTTGTTCTAAGAAGCTTATCATCCAATTAATTAAACATGGTCTGACATTAAGATCAATCAATTTCCTGATCAAAATATTGTGATCCAGTCTGTCAAATGCTTTCGAAAAGTCTGTACAAACAATAGTTGACATAGATTTTGGTCTATCACAATTTTCAAAAATGGTATGTAAAAGTTTAATAAGATAGTGAGATGTTGATAAACCGGGTCTGTTGCCATACTGATGAGGATCAATGTACTTTGATATGTCTTCCAGGAGCCACTTGGCAATAAATGATTCTGCTATTTTTGCAAAACGACTTGTTAACGCTATGGGGCGTAGTTGCTCAATCGTTGGTGGATGAGATTTCGGGATGGGAACAATTTGACTTCTCTTCCACTGCCATGGAACTATGCCCTGATGAAAAGATGCATTTAGGATATCTGCTACTGGTTGACTTAATTCGTAAGCGAATTCGCGAATAATACGAGGTGGTAGGTCTTCCTTCAATCCCGCTTTGTTACTTTTTACTTTTTTAAGCATGGTGTAGACCTCATATGGTTGAACCTCTGGGCATATTGATGGTGAAGGTAAGTACGCTGGCAATCTGCTCCTGTCCAAGGGTCGGAATCAAGATACAATTATGATATCCTCATTAAATTGTGACAGGAGTTATGAGGTCTACGTACATAACTTTAGACGGTATACTTTCAGTCTAGTGAGCAACAACTCAGAAATAGGGACCCAGTTCTGCTTCATTCTTTATAAGGTACATTTTTTTAAACTTAGAGGCTGAGCCCAAAAGAGCTTGATTCGTCAAACTGGAAATTTAACAATACACAGAGCCAAATTAATATTTTCTTTTATTTTCAAATAATATTCGTAATGCTCTGTTTGATTTCCAAGATTACGTCAACTGCCTTTTCAATATAGAAGAGGTGTTTTGATGGCTTGAACGTCAAGGATTTTATACGTACCAACTGCTTTTAAAATGAGAATTAGCTCTATTCGGAAATAAAGTACGTCAGTAAAAATGAAAGGCATGCGTCATAATATAGTTAAATCTCTCCTTTGCTGAGCATGACTGAGCTGATAATAACAGGAATAGGCTGAAAAAATATATAAAAGACCTATGCACAGAAAAGGGGTGAAAAAGGAAAAGATTTTTGTTCTACAAGGTCATGGGTTGAAACGCTCGATAAACTTATCGTTTTATAAGGTGCTAGCTCAGCGAGTATGATGGGAGCATGAATTATTAGGCTGCATGCATGATTATATTAGGCCAGGAGCCTGTCCCGAAATAGTCACCCCATTTTACCCATAAGACTTGACCCCGTAAAGTTACCTAGACCATCTAAGTCATTGACAAAAAGGTTGTCAGACTGACGGGTTTAGCCCCCAGAGCCCTCCAAAGAGACCCCAAAGTCGGGTCAATTTCACCCCATCTGCCCCATGCACCAAACTTTGTCAGTAGGAAGTAGTATGACTGTACATTACAAAACAAAAAAAAACTGACAAAAATTTCGGTCGGGATGGGGCTTCAGACGGCCACCTAAAAATTGGGGTAAATTTTTCCCCTTGAAGCCCAGGGACCAAATTTTGTCAGAAGGAAGAGCTATGGATGTACATTCCAAAAATATAAAAACTGATAAAATTGTCCATCAGGAAGGGAGTGTCAGACCCCCTGAAGTGAAAACCCCAAAGGCCCTTTGACAACGCTTTGCCCCCCCCCCCCCCCCCATGCTCTGTATGTAGAGATAAACCATTTTCTTACCATCTGACTATGATAATTCAAAAGCGTTATATTCAGTTCACTTTAAATTTTCATAACATAATTTTGAGTATAATAATCTTCTTGAGGTGCAATTTGGTGTTAATTGGTCTTTTGATTGATAAGTTATTAAATTGCGAAAAATGTGTTGCTTTCTCAAAAGTAGCCAAAAATATTGTCAGGATTATGTAAACACACCCATTGACCATCTTACAAGGCATAATAGAGAAGCTTGCTTGGTATCTGTGCCATTATCACATGAATAGTACATTTCAGCCTGGCACTCACATACCACAGATATCTGTCAAAGGGCACTTTGGGGTTTTCATTTCAGGGGGTCTGACACCCCCTTCCCGATGGACAACACGCATCGGGTACCTCAATGTTTGTTTGAAGAAAAAAATAAATTGTAATCATAAACCCAACATTAACATACTTGATTAAGTTTGTGAACCCGTCCATTGTTATAATTGTTTACTATTTTCGTATATTTTTTGTATAAAGCACCTAGATTAATCTTCATAATCGCTTAAGAAAAACAATCAGATTCAACGTTCTTTGCCATTATCATCTCACACAGAACTTAATAAAGTTAAAGATTAATTCGAACTTTAGACTCTATCCTCCTTCGCTTCGTCAGTGTGGATAATGTTATCGAAATGCATTATCATTTTTTAGATAAAACCTATTTTTGTAACAATGCAACGCGTGCACAATAATGCAGAGAATTTTGTTTAGGCTGTTTCCGCTATTCTGGAACGTTACAAGGAGAGAAAGATGCATTTGTTAGATTCATGATATTATTTAATTTTTGTTTCGGAACTATCAATGGCTATAAACCGACACTGTGGTGAAGTTTTGATACAGCAAAAGCAGACTAGGAACAAGTACCTGCAGAAGTATTATCTTCACTGATTTGATATTTTATATAACTTTGGTTTTAGAAATTCAATATAAACATTATGCAAACGGTGATAATAATTATACTGCTGATAGCTGTCATCACACACTCGGCACATTCAGGTAAGTAATATTTTTTTTGTCGAATCAAAAGGGTATGTTTTTTTAAAAATTATGTCCTGTTTTAATTACAGGTGACCTATTTTGTTATGCTTTTGTAATTGAAATGTATTTGTTTTATATACAACTGCACTGTAATGTACTTAATGATTAATCACTGATATTTGGTATTTGATTTTTGTTTGTTAATTGATATTTCCAAACTACTTTCAAGGAATGTAAATTGATTACTACAAACAAATGGTATTCAGGCCTTTTTAGAGAAGTATTTCTTTGACGATTGGTCTTAATTTGCTATTTCCATACGAAGCTATATATATCGTCAACTTCCAGTTATATAAAACCCTACTCCTTGTGACTATACATAATAAAATTACAGAGAAGTTAAAGAAAAATATACCATACATCATGCATGAGAAAAGAGGAACGGGTATATAATACTCTTATTAGTGTAAATGAATGAATCTCACAAATAATTTATATGTTACTTTACACTGATATCACAATGGAATGCTATATCTGTTGAACATCAAATTACAATCTGTTGAACATTACACTGCACAAAGAAACCCCCCCCCCCAAAAAAAAAAAAAAAAAAAAAAAAAAACAATTAGCTATATTCATGCTGCCAAAGAGGTTGTTTGTTACAATTTCTTTATTTTCTCTTTTCATCAAAGTGCCTGCTCTCTCTAACATATTTCCTTTTTTCTGGTGTGTGTTGTTTATCTATTTTCTTATCTTATGTATTTTCTTAGTAATCGACAGTCACTCATTGTTTTATTTTATGTATGGTAGACATGTGTACATCAACGTCAGTTACATTTTATTAAAATATCCATCATACCGTTGATGTTATGTTATGTTTCATTTGAAATGCAAAGAAACAGTACTGAGCACGAAATACACACACAAAAAAAAAAAAAAAAACAAACAAAAATCATTATCATGATACAATGTAAATAAATACGAAACAGAAGAGAAGAATGATTGAATATATACATGTACATGCAGAATTAACAGAGTGACGTAATTATAAGATGGGCCATTGAAAAAGAAGAGCTGTGTATACCCCCCCCCCAAAAAAAAAAAAAAAAACAACCAAAAACAACTAATTTTCTTTAATGTCTATATTATAATTAATCACTCTTTGTATTCCCCGTACCCTGTACATTTCTGAGAGAAAATTTCAGAGTTTAATAATTATAATTCACTAATAATACTGAAGTATATTTTGTCTTCTATAGAACCTTGTTATAGGAAAATTACTCCTCGTTGTTTATTTCTGTAACCTATTTTCTATATAAAACAAAAGCTTATATTGTAAAGGAAAAATGGGTATCCATATCCAGCATGAGGAAGTCGGCGTACCCCCCCCCCCCCCCCCCCCCCGTTTCAAGGCCCAAAAGATAAAATGAAAAGAAATTAGCAATGAGTCAATGGCTGCGGGGCTGTCAAAGCGTTTCACTCCCTTCCCCAGCCCGTCTGGGATAGATTCCACCTTCGTGTTTATTAATGTCTGAATACGCCAGTATATGTAAGTAATGCCCTGTCGAAAGAGATGCAATTGATCTATATCAAATACAGTTCCTCCAATCAATCGCAAACTTATAATTTCATAATAAAAGTTATATAAAAACCTTATTGATATCGATCGGATCAATCGCAACTCATTATCAAGACCGGGCCAAGGTCAAAATGCCTATAATGTCCCAACTTACCCAGCAACACTCTCCCTACTTATCGTTCAATCCCAAATTTCAGCTGACGAAATGGATATAGATGGGGCATGTCCATCACCATGGATACAGTTTGAGGACCAGTGCTACATGGCACCAGCATATAGCTCTGTGAACTTCAGGACATGGAGCGATGCTAGAGCTGAATGCCTCAGTATAGGTGGAGACTTGACCACCATAAACTCACCACATGCTCAGGGTATATACTTTCATTGCTTTGGTCCATCTAGTCTCATTATTCGTTCGGTCTAAATGCAGAGACAAAATTAACAATGCCTGAAAAAATTTCAAAGTGACATTAAGGAGTTATCGTTCTGTGATAACTTCTTGGTGACATTAAACCCGTTTCAGTTTGCACGTGCATGGATTTTAGACCTTACTTTTCCTCTTTTTTGTGTTAATGTTCGGAATCTCCCCATAAGAAATATTTTCCTCATCATGAATAGGTACTTAATGTCTTGTGACTTTGTTTCAAACTCCTTTACTTGAAGCAAACTGCAATCAAAGATGGGAGTTTTAATCTTTGGAAATTTATTAATCTTCTTGTCATTGGTTCTGAATGTATGCAGTTTTAGTTTTAGAGAACACCATTATGAACAGAATTGATGTTCATAATAGTATTCCCAGAAGATGAAAAATCTAATTCCTTTACTTTTTGTCATTTCCTAGCATTTCTTATAGCTGCAATGGAGTACGAACTGCAAGATGTTTGGATTGGATTATCAAATAATCAGTCCAATCCTAATTTTACTTGGACGGACGGGACATCGCTCAACTACACAAACTGGGGTCGTGAGCAACCTGACGGTTACCCAGAGAGTATTGGGCCACCGGTATGCTAGTAGTTCCAATTTGACTTATTCATGAACATCATCACCTTTCTATCATCGCAGTGGCAGATCGGAGGGGGGGGGGGCGGCACAGGGGGCACATGCCCCCAGCCAACCTAATTCGGCATATCATAAGTAAATATCAAGTATAAAAGGGAATTTTTGAGGAAAAATGAACCCCCCCCCCAATCTGATCCCTTTCCCCCCCAGACTTGTGCCCCCCCCCCCCCCCCCCCCCCGGCCAGAGAATCTTTGACCCGCCACTGCTTCGTATACTATATTCAGATCGGTCGGTCCAGACTAGACTAATTTCGTAGAGGGGGGGGGGGGGGGTGCAGTTCAGTTGCTGTCTCTTGCCCAACTTTTCAGTTTCTCAAGTTTTAGCGTGCGGGCGAAGGGAGCTAATCAAAAATTGTATGTATTTCCCCCCCCCCCCCCCTTTTCTTTCTTTTTCTTTTATGGTGACGAGCCACACGAGATGCATTTGGTATCCATTTGAAGCAAATGTATTTTGGAAGAAGGCTTTTTTTAGCTGCCTTCCTATTCCACCAACTCTTTTCTTCTCTCTCTCTCTCTCTCTCTCTCTCTCTCTCTCTCTCGACCTCTCTCTCTCTCTTTCTTTCCTTCTTTCTCTGTTCGCCATTCGATGGGGTTGGGCACATTCTCTCTGCCCCTGCAGCTACGCAACTGTTCACAAAGATGCTAGTTTTTTCAAAGAATTAGGCTTTTCGATAAAAAAGAAGATAATTACGGAAACAAACAGGTGACAAAACAAAAAGAAAATAACATTAGAAAACATAAAAATATAGACATTCCTATGTGTTCTACGAGTTAATCTCCATTGATTAACGGTCCGAGAGGTATATCATTGTGGTTTGTATTCCCCAGTGACATTCTTTATTGTAGATTTTATCACAAGTGCTAAACACGACAATTTTGTATTTTATCCTGATTTCTTTGTAATTAACTTGATTGAATTTTTGTTATGTCATTTAGGCATGTGTTGTGATGATGGCGATCAAGACAGAGGCTGGGAAATGGAATGATCAGAACTGCGGGAGAAAGCTACCATTTTACTGCCAGAAACCAGTAGGCAAGTCAACGGTATTATTAGCTCACAGACCGTATTCTCGAAAGTGGCCTAAGTTAAGCCACTGAGTTATGGAAGGCCATTCGTCAACCCCTACAAGTCTCGTATAAATTACTATATTTATGTAACAAAATAAAAAAGCAAAATTATTTTCTGGCATAAAATGAGCATCAGAAATCAATTCTATCATGTCGGTTTTGTATTTGCATTTAGTCCCAGAACTATGGTGATTTTGTAGGATTAAAAGAGGGTGACTTTTGTCTCTTCATAATTCGGTGGCCTAAATCTACGCACTTAGGCGGGGGCTTAAAGTTATAGGCGCCTTTCGAGAATACGACCCAATGTTTAGTTGTTCTTTTTTTTAAATCAATAATTATGATACAATACAGAGGCGTATCCAAGTATCCAACCAATGGCTGACTCGGCGAAAGCTGTTCTCTTATTTACAGGCCGAGAAAAAAAATTAAACTTGAAATAACAGACACTTAGCAGTGGGTGCCCTATAGCTCTAAAGAAAAATGGTTTCAATGTTTCAATATTTTATGTGTAAAAATGCCATCAGACCCCTCTAACGCTGGCGAGCTATTGGAAGCCATGTGCCCCCCCCCCCCCACACACACACACACACACCACTGAATGCAGAAACACGATCAAAGTGCAACATTGGCAGTATTCTTCCTGTAAAATGCAAGCTTGCAAAGTTCTACTTCAAAATTAAATAAATGAATCGAGATATTGTAGGATTAAAAGAGGGTGACTTTTGTCTCTTCATAATTCGGTGGCCTAAATCTACGCACTTAGGCGGGGGCTTAAAGTTATAGGCGCCTTTCGAGAATACGACCCAATGTTTAGTTGTTCTTTTTTTTAAATCAATAATTATGATACAATACAGAGGCGTATCCAAGTATCCAACCAATGGCTGACTCGGCGAAAGCTGTTCTCTTATTTACAGGCCGAGAAAAAAAATTAAACTTGAAATAACAGACACTTAGCAGTGGGTGCCCTATAGCTCTAAAGAAAAATGGTTTCAATGTTTCAATATTTTATGTGTAAAAATGCCATCAGACCCCTCTAACGCTGGCGAGCTATTGGAAGCCATGTGCCCCCCCCCCCCCACACACACACCACTGAATGCAGAAACACGATCAAAGTGCAACATTGGCAGTATTCTTCCTGTAAAATGCAAGCTTGCAAAGTTCTACTTCAAAATTAAATAAATGAATCGAGATATCATGAATAATCCAATATGGTTCTCGATTTTTTCGATTTAATTAGTTAGCAAACTATGAATATTGTAAGATGACCGTGTTTCACGTGTCATGTGATGTTACAGTGTTTGTTTGTAATTTGTTAAAAGACGCATCGATTATTTGACAACTGAGTGGATTTCATTGACAGGCAGAAATGTAGTTTAATTCTAGTTTTGTTCATACAGCTGATGACTAATAATTGTTTATTGTGGAGTTTTTTTGTAACGATTCGTAATCCTCAACTTTGACAATCAAAACTGTTCAGGGGTTCGAATCCCTTCCCAGTTCTTATGCCCGAACACTCTTATCGTTAGGGGGCATGGGAGGCGACTTGTCCAGAGGTACGGTAGTCCTACTGGGATAATTTTTATGAGCGTGATGGACCTAGGATAGTCGTCTAGATACGAATGACGTACTATTATTAATAATGATTAACCACACAGATCCTAGCTTGACACCCCCTCCACCGGGCGGCATATCGCTTTGCAGACCGGATTATATAGTGTATTTCCAGGGCTGCTTCAAGTATGTCTCTGAGGATCTTAACTTTGACGAAGCTGAGGCCGCCTGCGCCAAAGACATGACGCATCTCGCCACCATCGGTGACGCTTATGACGAGGCTTTCATAGAGACGCTCATGTACGAAAACGGACACGATTCGGCATGGATAGGACTACGAAAACAACAGGTTTACAGTTTCAACTTAAATAATGATGTCAATTTATCTGTAGAAGAATAGGCCCCATTGTTTTAGATATTATTATTTTCATCTCAGTCGGGGATTCAGGATTTGTAAATAGAGGGGTATACGTATCCTTATATGTGCGTACAGGCCCCCCCCCCCCCCCTCACCGGAAAAGGGGGCAGCGCAAACATATAGATGTATGTTGTGGGACATGCCCCGAAAATAGAGGGGTGTGTGTGTTTCATGTGCCCATTCCCTCTGGATCTGCCATTTCATTTAGGTCTGTCTGTCTGTCTGTCTCTGTCTCTGTCTCTGTCTCTGTCTCTGTCTCTGTCTCTCTCTCTCTCTCTCTCTCTCTCTCTCTCTCTCTCTCTCTTTCTCTCTCTCTTGATAGTATGATGATTTAAGCAATTTTCTTTGATTCCCTGTTTCTATTCCCAGATAAATTCTGGTCAGCAATTACAGACATCTGAAATATGAATTTGCCGACAGAACGAATGGAAAATTGTCCGAGGAGCAAAAGGGGGAATTTTCCCTTCTATTTCTTTTTATTTACCGAGATAGGTTGACCAATAATACTACAAGATTGTCGATAATGATTAATTCAGAGATTTGCCGACACACGCACAAACATGGATGGTGTGCATTATTCCCTCCAGTGACACCCCGTCCGTGGACAAGAAAGTATGACTTTTAAAATAAAAATAGTAATCGGCTGAATTAAACTTTTGCTTATTTCCCTCCTATTTTTTGTTCTTCCTATAGGATGCTGTATACGAGTGGAACGACGGTTGGCCCGTTTACTACACTGCATGGGGTGCAGGGGAACCCTCAGGAGGGGAGGGAGAGGGGTGCGTCGAAGCTACCATTTTAGGACACTGGGATGATACCATGTGTACTAAAGGACAACCTTTCATCTGCAAATACACAGACAGTAAGAATGAAAGTGCTCTTTATTAATAACCCCTTTGATACCATAAGACACTGTCTTCCATGGTGAATGATTTTCTGCTGTCATTTTTCTTCTTCATTATTTTAAAGGCCCAAATCTGTATTTAGAGTGATAGCAAGTTTTAGGGGAGTCTTGTTCGATGGAGTTTAAGTAACTTTGCAATGAAATTACAAATGTCAGGTCGTTTGAGCAAAGAACGTGGAAACGAAAAGGTTAAAAATTTTGGCGGATCCGGCGGGGGGGGGGGGGGGGGGAGGATATGGGGCACGTGCCGATCACCAACGATTTTATAGGAATTTATCAAAGAAAAACAAAACTTACTGGCATTATTGTCATTTTGATTATACTTTTGTTTACAAATGTCATTGTGCAGCGTCGATGCCAGTACCAGGCCCGACATCGGATGGTTACTGCGACGAAGGATGGATCGAGTACGGTTCACACTGCTACCTCTTCGTGACGCACTTCAGTGAAACGGCGCGAACGTGGTCGGGCGCCAGAGACGACTGCGTCTCGAAAGGCGCGACACTCCTGACGGTGCACAGCGAAGATGAAAACCATTTTATCATGATGGAAGTAAACGCGAGAAGTGCGGCTGGTGATTGGACTGGTCCACATGCAGAGGCAGAGAATGATTTGTGGTTAGGTGTCACTAGGAATGACGAAGGTTCGCTTGCTTTTTTTCCATTTAAGGCTAGTTTTTTGAAGCCCGTTGCACAAGAGGCATCATTGACCTGACTTAGGACCGCGTTAGCGACTGGTGCGGTCTTTGACGCCCCATGTAAGAGTGACATCGTAGAAAAGTGAATGCAAATTTAACAGTGCAAACATAGCATTGAATTAATTACATAATGGGCTAATTGTTTCACAGGCTTGATTGGAGGAGGTAATGATGCCTCGTGTGCAACGGAACAAGGCATATGATCCATTTCTTGAACTGAATTGATCTTACTTCAAGTAATATTTTCGTGTTATCTTGGTCTAACTTATTTTGATAGGAAGAGCAGAAATGCAACATGAATAATCTAAAAGCAATGACTCGAGTATCTGGAGAAAATGGTTTCGACATTTTATTTTTATAATCATGCACTATACAAAACAATCCTGAATAATCAAGACGTCGGTACTTCGTAGGCTTGATCTGTAAATTTCCGAGTTCCATATCTGCGCTTTAAGAAACTCCTAATTTCCTCAAATCATTACATGTATTTTTTTTATATGCTCTTATTATTTTTCCAAGAATTTTACTATGCTCTTACCATACTCTTTCAATCATTTATACATATATTCATGCACAATGACACCATAGTTTAGTTCGACCAGTTAAATGATACTTTTACTCGCCGCGTGACATTATCGTCTACTTGATGCCTTTGTACAAGTCACTTAATACCGGTGTTTTCTTTTTGATTTCTATTTGACACAGGAGGCTTTGAGTATTTGGATGGTGAGCCAGTGAATTATGTGAATTGGGGTACGGGTGAACCACATAGCGGACAGGACACGGATTGTGTAGTGATGCAGCCCGACATCGTCGGACATTGGGCGACTTCGCAGTGTGATGTCGTCAACAAATACGGATGCAAGAAAGCCAAACGTGGGTATTCCCCTCCTCAGAAAATCTTGTGTTCCCACAAAGGTTTTGTTACCCTGTGATTCTAATTAAGGAGTGGTTTGAATCACGTTCGCTGATGCTCAGACTTCGTGAGAATAATTCGGCGTGCTTGACACCTCAAAGAAAGCGAAACGACATCGTACAGAATATAGATGGTGAAATGAAACAATGTTCAGCTATTCATGCTGTTTCAAATGTTATCGAGCATAATTTCAAGATATCGTATGGACAGCGCATATTTTTCAAATCATGCGACCTTTGAATCATCGGTCAAAAGTTTCATTTTGACAGATCCGAGTCATCTCCCCCCCCCCCCCCACACACACACATTCTGTATCTTTCTTTTCACATACCGTTTCAGTGTGTTTAGTGTGCTTAGAGCTTTCCCTTTTTTGAGATACAGTATATTTGTAGAGAGATATTGATACTATAAAGATTTCGTTTTGAGCTTACTTTAGGTTTTATAATTTCTTCTTTATTTGAAACATTAAAATATTCAAAAGATGTAAAGAAACTATTAAAGTTTTAATACATTTCCCTTTAAGTCAAACCGTCATTTAACTAGATATGTTTGAACCGGAAGGACGATATAAGGATGAACTTAAAACTGGAAGGTAATGGGACATGATCGGATGTTCTGGATAATTCTAACAAGTGAATTTACTCCTCTCTTGAAGAAACGTATTTTTTGTTTATTGTTGTATAGATCTTAATGTAGAAAATCTTCACTATCCACAAAGTAATCTGACGAATGAATTTGCATGATTGCAATCAGCCTATGCATGAGCTTTTTAAGGCACTTCTTGAAGGCCCTTTTTGTTGTTGTTTTTTTTTTCTCAGTATAGTTTCATGCTACACGTTAAAATAAAGTTGTATGTTATCTATACTTTGTTTTGCTTTTGTATTATGCAGACGAGGTTAAAATGTGTATCTAACTTTTATTTCAGTCCCTGCAACCCCCACACCGCCCAGGACTGGTAAGTGTCAAATATTGATGTCCGAGAATAGTGTTGCGTTGAACAGATGCATACTAAAGCTTTTACATCGAACAATAGAATTGTTCGATTTCGGCTTTCTGTTCGTCCTTGGGGTTTACTCTGATCAGTGCAAGACGAAAGCTTTAGTTTGCCTAGCTCTGTTCAACGCTATTCTCCTATTTTGTAGTATCAAACATCTTTTCAGAATTTGATGTCCATTTACTTCATTCGATGAGGATAAGCACAAAGGAGAAGCTGTTTAATTCGAATGTCAAGGAGTAAAAATCTATAATACAATCACTTTTACAAAATTTAATGTTTTCTATCAAAAGGCTAAAACAGCATTATTGGATTTTGAACTGCTTCGAACTGGATTATGAAATGCTTCACATTACCTGATTATGATATTAATAGAAGAAAATTGTTAAAATTCACATACTTACAACAAGACTTGACTGTTATCTTAATGTTGAAATATAATTCAAAATGCTGTAATAGGAATAAGATAATCTTATGCACTGAAGTCAAGCCAAAGAAAAGACAACAAATAATATACTAGAAATTCTCAATTACAAAATCCTTCTTTCATTTCTCATGCCCTTTTACATCACAACACTCCCTTCTGTTTCGCTAATAGAATGATATAAATAAATGATGCAACTTAAAAATGACATTTTTTGGGGGGTAAAATCTTTTCAGAGGGGCCTACAGCTACTAAGCAACCTGAAGCCAGCACCGCAACATCCCAAATGATGACTACAATAGTTACTGAAGGCCCTTCAGGTAATACACATATATCATGTCAATGGCATATATAGCGAGACAAGGAAGAGAGGGAAAAAGGGAAAATAAAAAGAAAGAAAAAAAATGAAATAAACGGAGAAGGAAAGAAAGAAATAGTGTGATAATTAAAGAACAAAAAAGCTCACAATCATCTGATATTATCTCTCTAATTTTGAAACAGGTGCAGGTCATGTCATTTCCATATGTACATGGTATAGGCATTCGAGGCGGGGGCGGCTGAGGCGGTAACCCCCCCCCCCCCCCACCCCCGAGAATACCTAAATTGCCAATATTTGGGCAACACTACCAGTGGCGTACCCGGGACTTTTTAAAGGGGGTGTTTAAGATTATTCTTCATCTTCTCACAAGCAAAAAATAAAAAATGAATTAAAAAAAAAAATATTCACCATTTTGGGGGTCTCTTCTTACTCCAGAATTCTAAAACACCCTAATCACTCCCCCTCGGTACGCCTATATATGACCACTACTAAGCAGAGAATTAAACTATAGACGCTTCAAACTTTTTTTTACGTAACATCTTGCATTTACATGATTTTATTGCTAACATTACCATCTCAAATATAACAGACATTTCGTGTGTGGGGTCAATGCCAACCAGAAGGGCCATAGATGGAATATGAATATATACGTCCATTATTCCAGATAAAAAGATGTATTTTTTTTTCTTTTCTTTTAGATGGGTTATCAGCGGGGGGCATTGCCGGTATCGTCATCGCAACCGTCGTAGTCTCCGGATTCCTTGCTGCCTTGGTCTTGTGGCTTATTATGACTAAAAGGAATTCTGTGTCACGCAAGAAATTCGACAATGAAATCGACATCTCCAGCTAAAGAGATGCTTCACAACCGTAAACAACAAGAACAACATTAACAAAATTAACAACAACAAAAGCAACAACAACCAATAAAGTTTTCATTTCAACTCTTTAGAGACAAATGACCACATTTTGTGGTTTGGCTCAATAACTTTTGATTCAGAACTATAAAAAATACATGTATACCAGATGCATAAATAGAAAGAGCAAAAATTTCTGCACACACTTTGCCCATTTTGGTGCATGACCATAGTGCGTTTGATGCCAGGAATTTTAAAAACGAGAATAAGCTTTAAGATCCTTTGATTGGCAACACACTGAGAGGTTCAAAATCATTGTTTTAATCAAAATTGGCAATTTTTTTCAACTTTTCGACAAAATTCCTAACCATGTATATTATTTTCAAAGACATTACATCTTGTTAAAACCATGTAGCACTAAAAGAAAAATATTATTGTTGCCAATTTGAAGACCAAATGTGATCAATTTAGCCCTTAAATAATTCCTGTCCTGAAAGGGTTAAGCAAAAAAGACGCAATACTCACGGCATAACACCCGTTGCACACGAGGCGTCATTTGCTGACATAGGACTGCGTCGGTGACTGACGCGGTCTTTGACGCCCCATGTGAGAGTGACATCATACCCAATGATGCAAAATGAACATTATAAGCGTTGCGTTAAAAATTAGCGGCGCATACACTAATTGCCTTCACAGGCTTGACTAGCGTAAGAATTACGTAACCGAAATGACCCTCGTGTACACATGTTGCAAGAGAGTAGTTCACCGCTTATGGATGGATTTAAATGCCTTTGTTTGTTTAAAATGAAATGTATAATACGTAGCTCTCACAAGAACTCTTTTAATCATATTAATCACTTAATACTGGATATAAACTTGAGAACGCAGATACACTACACAATTAAATGGGACAGTCAGATTGAGAGCGTCATTGTAGAGCAATGGGAAATTGCAATATTACGATATAATCTGACGTATTAGAATATGGTTTATTATAAACCAAAATTTTGTATAGCGGGAGGGGGGGGGGCGTATTTAGTAAGTGATAAATATGGGGCGGAATGGAGTTAGGCTGTTAAAACTCGTAGACTCCAATGCACATTACATTGATATTTCTTTCTTGACCTTTAAACAGAGGGGGGGGGGGGGGGGCGCCGATATGATGAATACGCCATTGTTGAGATGATCATGACTATTATTTTTGGATATAGTTCCAGAGGGGTAATTCCACGGTAACCGAATGACAGAAATACTATTTTTTAACAATGAAATTTGCTTATCACTAATGTAATATTATTAATCAAAAAGTTTGATCATTATCAAGTAGTCTTTATTTGAAAAAGTATCAATATTTAGTCATCCATTTCTTCTTGCTATATAGTACGCATCCATTGATTGAATACACACAGGAGCACCGATTATCTTATAAATACTTTTTTACGAGGGGGGGGGGGGGAGGAGGGGAAGGGTGACAAACGTATTAATTGAAATTAAACTGCCTAGGATACACGATGTCATAATTATTTTGGGTTAGGGCAACCCCCCCCCCCGATGATCGACGCCCCATAATGCAAGTTGTTATTTGTAATTTGTTATTTACGTGAATAATATATTATGAACATATAGGGGACGAAACGATTTCTGCGTTTTGTAGACATTTTGTCGAATATTCATATTTTCTAACATATTCTGACATACCATACTGTGAATTATGTCAAACTTGAAATAAAGTTAGTCTTGGTGTAGCTCTTAATAAGACTTAGTTTTTGTTTATATGTGTCACTGTGTAGATATAGAGGTATAAGTATAAAACGTATCATATGAGTTCCATATCAAATCTATGTAATCATGATGATAGTCATAAATTCTGTTTCTTTATATATATTATCTTGTGTTTTGTTTATTTGTTACTCAAGAATAAAGACTGTTTATTATTCTTACGAACTATTTATCACAGATTTCAGTAATTTTTTAATTACAGTTTGTCAATAAGCAATTAAGGAATTCTTGCGGGATACAATTAAAACTGAGGATCAATTTTTATTTGTTTTCCAAATTCATTTAACCCTTTCCAAAGTGCATTCCACATGGCAAATAGTTTTGCTTACAATATGATAGAAGCCACATAAACGTTCGATTCATACGTTTTATTCATAATTATAGTACATTCATTCATTCGTGCATTCATTCATTATGGTAAAAAAAATTAATAAAATAAAGAAATGAATAATCTGCGTTCATTAAAACTAAAGATATGAAATATTTGTACTACATAGTGTATCTTAGAATTCATAAATTCATTAATACTGTACCAGTGGCATTATGGCTGTACCGATGCGGAAGCGGATGACAAGTTTGAATTTGAGATGTAAACAGAGAATTGTAGAAGGGGAAGTAGCGAAAGATTAAGGGGATTTAAAATCTATCCAGTAGATTATTGAGAAAAAAAACCCCAACAACTGTAACATTATAACAGTCATCTTCTAAAGATATAGGGATTGATGGTTCAATACCTAGCGCAGATTGCACACAATTATCATTAAAACGAAATCTTCAATCCACTCAATTATTTTGCAAACGTAAATCTAATTACTGAAGGTACACCCTACAGAAATAGTTTGAGTGCATTGCGAGCAAAAGAAGATGTTCAACTTAATAGTTTAATACATCAGATTAATGACAGTCGAGGCACTCATAATAAAGCTCCTTACAAGATATTTTTCATAATGTATTATTTCCACATTTTTAAATAAAAAACTCAATTAACTACAATGTTTCAAAAGACATCTCAATGCAAACTCATGTACAACTGTAACGCTAGAGTAAGGTCTCAAGTATCATAGCATGCATAACATCCTTAGGAAAATACAGTCTGCGATATAAAGATTATTAAACAAGTCTCTCCATGCTCTAAATAATTATCAATGCTTACAGCCAGGTTACAGCTCAAGGCCCCTGTCTTATAAAATGCTGTGATGTTAGATCGATCGAAAATTTACAATCGCCTTTCCCTCATGTACAGAGTTGAGATGAATTTCAATCTTAAGTCAAGTTGCCATCCATATAGATCATTCGCAACTCTTTTCAAGACGGGACTCTGTACGATATACTCACCAACGCCTCATCTAGTGGTGCATCCAGAAAAAAATAAAGGAGGGGGGGGGGGCGGAGGAGGGGGCGGAAAGGAATGTATTTGGAAGCCCTTCGTGCCAGAGACCCTCTGCAAGTTTGATTTTTTTTTTTTTTAATCGGGCTTATTTTGGAAGACTTGAATAGGCCCAGGATACAGAGGTGTTGATGAGATGACATCATCGGCGTCGTCTTTCAATAAACTTTCATGATCACCGACTCTTTCAGGTTATATCATATTATATTGAGAATCATGCCAATCATGATGTCACACTTTCTTGGCGGGTTTCTTTTTGGGCGAGCCACCTTTGGGCGGGGGTCGAGTCTGAACGCCTGGCTTAGCCGATGCTTTGGCTGGTGATTTCTTGGGTTGCTTGGAAGGAGACTTATTGGGGGATTTATTCGCAGGTTTGGCCGGTGATTTTGCAGATGGTTTTGGCGGCACCTTTCCGGGGGGTTTCGGTGGTGCTTTTCCCGGGGATTTTGGTGCTGCTTTTCCCGGAGGTTTTGGTGGTGTTTTTCCCGGAGGTTTTGGTGGTTCTTTTCCCTGAGGTTTTGGTGGTGCTTTTCCCGGGGGTTTGGGTGGTGCTTTTCCCGGGGGTTTTGGTGGTTCTTTTCCCGGGGGTTTTGGTGGTTCTTTTGCTGGGGATTTGGGTGGAGCGGCGCCAGGCTTTGTGGCACCAGGCTTGGCGGCACCCGGGGGTCCAGCTGGCTTCTTCTTTGTAGGACTCGGCGTCGCACCCTTTTTGGCTGGTGGTTTGTCGCCGGGTTTACGTTTGCCCTGCTTTTTGTCCCCATCACCTAGTAACGGTTCAGCTGCTTCTTTATCCAAACTCCTATCTTTTTCCATGCCATCATCGTCACTGAAGCAGCTAAAATAATACAAGAATTAATAGCAAAAGATACACGTACATCCTATTCAGAATATAAAAGATATAAAAAGTATAAATGGCAAGCAGTATTCATGTGTCAATTTTATCATACCCCCTGTGTCTGAAGTGCAGGAATTTAATCATTTTCCTATTCTAACTATTGAAGTATTTGTTAAATAATTTTGAAATTGACTTTCAACTGGTTAAAATGACAAGGAATTGAAATATTCACCAACATAATTATACGACCCGCTCTTCAAAGACAGACTGATATTTACCGAACTTTTAACATGACAGAGCGCCACCTCTCATCCATGGTTATGGTTAAGGCATTTCCCTGGTTAGGGTAAGGGTTAATTATAGGGTTAGGTATATTATTAAGTCTAGGCTTGAAGTTACCTATAGATGGAAAATTATGTATCTTGTTTCTTCGTGTAACCGTTAAAATTATCTTTCTTTTTTTAAAGATTGAACATTACACTGTGAACTACTACATGTACTTCTATAGGGCCTATGTGTGTGTGTATTCTTTTAATGGTAATATGGAGGAATGTTTCTTGAATAGAATACGAAATTTGAATTTAAAACATGCTTCTTCTCTTAATATCTCTCAACGGTACAAGCGAACGATTATTTTTTTGTCTTTGATAATTGATATTTTCAACGCATTATTGGTAGGTGAAGGTCGGACAATTACCGACCATGGCATTTGATGTTTAACAACTTTTTATAAATTCTGATAAGCAAAAATATATAAAGGGGAAAGCTTTATTAAAATTCCAGTTACTTCACATTTTGTTTGTTTTTGTCGGGTGAATTTAATATTCTTACCAGCAGACACAGATGCAGCAGCCGATGAGGAATACAACCAGGACTCCCCCGACGCAACCCACAATAATCAACATCGATGATGAACCGGTCGCTTTGGTTGCTCTCTCCTTCGCCATTGCCAGCAAACGTTTGTGCATGGCTGTCAAGTAAAATGGTTAATTGGTCAAAGGATGATAAAAAAGATACAACTCAATAATTGGGAATATGTTAGGTTTTAATCTTTATTAAATGATTATTTTGTCCGGTGATACATGCTTTTTTTTTTTCTTAAGGGTTATAATTGCAGTATTGTAGTCGAGAACAAGAGTCACGAGATCAAGAACAGGAGTAAAACTTATGATTGCGTTTATTTCATATCAGGTCTTGGGGTCGAAACCAAGACCACTCGAGACCGAAATTGGCCTCGGCCCCACCACTGATATAATTGTGAGTGTCATCAGGACATTCAGCTTTGTTTGAAAAAAAAAAGTCTTGGCAGAATCGGGAAAGAAAGAAAAAAAACCCTGGAGATCTAAATAAGTCAATTCTATATACCAAACACACGTAACTCGGCCCCTTAGGTCAAAATTTTAATTAGTTTTTTTTTTTCCTTTGATGTCTGACTGACAGCTCGGGTCATGGTGTCGTCAAATTCCTTTCTTGCTGATTGCAGGTGTGGTAAACTAATCTCATGCATACAGAGTAAATTTACATATCAAGACAAGTGTCAGGTGTCCCACGACCTACATGGTCTCGACTGGACTCATCAAGTGCAGTGAAGTCTAATACAAACAAAAAAGAAGATTAATTGCAATAGTCCAATGTATTTATTGGATTTCTCCCTCAAGCTTTGATTTAAAGCTAACGACGATCCATCCATTCCCGTATGCAGTCGTAACTTTGCGTTGTAAATGAACATAACGTGTAATTACAATTTATAATTTCTGTACGACGATTAATAAATCCAATCCAGTCCAATCCAATCAAATCAAATCAGATCAGAGGCGAAAATGGCCCTGAGAGAAAGGGGTGCTGGGAGTGTTTGGGTGCTAGCGAATTTGAATTGAAAAGAAGCTCCCAAAAATATGAGTATCTTTTTGTCTCCCCCCCCCCCCTCTCTATCTCTTGCTTTTCAGAGAATGATGGGGGTACTGCTGAGGGTGCTGTAGGGGTGAAGCAAGCGAACTTTTAATTAAAAAGGCACCCCAAATGTGAGGAACTTTTTCTTTGTTTCTTTTTCTCTTTCTTTTCTTTTTTTTTTCTTTCTCTTTTTTGCTTGTCAGGCAATTTTGGAGTAAAAAGGCATCCCTTAGCATCGCTAGAGAAAAAGTTGCTCCAAGGTCCCTGGAAGTGGATCCATGATTGTAAGCAAAGGAGCAAAAGGGCATGGGGCAATTTTGAAGAAAAACAAAAAGAAGAAAAAGTCTACGATCCCTGGACTGTAAACGCATAGAGATAAACTAGCTTATTTCAAAAGGGGCGGAGCCATGGACACACTGCTATAGCCTTAAAGGTGTATTATTTCAGACCTGTATTCATAGACCGATTAAGACTTAATAAATAATACAGGGTGCAATTGCACGTGATATGATTTATTCGTGATCTACAACTTGCTTTAAAAAAAAAAACCACGTAATAATGCACGGTGCATTTTTTTTCCGGCTACGTTTTACACGAGATATTGTTGTTTAACCTAATAATATTGGGACTGCCCCGGGTGAAGAACGAACAGGATATTGAATTTGAACTCGTATACGAGTGGCGTGAGACGATTGTTGTCCTGTAAATTAGGTTTTGCGGACGAGCTATTTGAAGAATGGATTCGGAAAGATCTATTTTAAGAGTTCTTTTCATGATTGGAAAATGGCTGGATTTGGCCTTGTGTATCTTCGGGAGGGGGGAGGGGGGTCTTCCCTTTTCAGTTGCAAATACAGATGCAATCAGCATCACTTGGAGTTATGAAGAAAGAAAAAAAACAAGCTTTTGTGGATATGAAATATTATGTTACCTCATATTCGGTTTTACCAACAGAACACTCAGTGATAAGCTCTCTTTGGGCCTCGGTTTCTCTCTCTTTCTCTCTCTCTCTCTCTCTCAACCGTGTTTCTCATCCAATTAATCATTTCTTTCTCTCTCCATTAACCTACATATCGTCTTTATATCTTCAAGCTATGTGTATTTGTATCGCGGAAAAGCGAAGAAACACCTCATGCGTAAATTACAAAACGGTGATATATTTCAAATCAGTGCCAAGTGGTTTAATTTTACAATAATAAAGGTCATGTAAACTTACCTCTTTTTGGCAGAACTGGAAGGAGGTTGAAGTGAAACAAGAAAGAAAACACAAAAACTGAAGTTTATGATTTTATAGAATTTGGAATAACATTGGTACTATATCACTGTATCTCGGTGACATAAAGGAAAAGCACTAAATGCGGCATTTCATTTTCCAGTTGTCTGATTTTCAATTGTTTTGATTATTATGAAGACAATTTGTGAAAGAAAAAGTGTTAAATAACAATTATCAATATCGATCTTTATGAGATATGATTAAAGCACATAGTTGAGAAAAATGTATAACAAGAACGAAAACTTTTGTCATGAGATATCATAGAGGTTCATTAATGTCTTCATTTTTTCATCACATTAATATACACTTAATTAGAGATAGTCTTACAAAATTATTTTTTTAAAACACATGGGAATCATTGAAGTAAATACAAACTGTGGAAATACGAATTGAAAAAGGACAACTAGTGAAATGCTAATAGATATTTGACAGATAGATCTATACATAAATCATAGAATGAATACGACCGCACTGTAGGTATATTTAAAGAAATATTTATTGTAAAGTGTTAGCTATCATTTCACGAGCTGTCGCATAAAGGAAATAGTTTAAAATTTGGCTAACAGATGAAAAGACACAGATAAACTTAGATAGATAAATACATGAATATAAAGCTATACAGTGCGTCCCAGAAACAAATTAACAGTCAGAAAAAGTCTCCCCAAATAAATATTTCAAAATATTTGAAGAAAAATGTTCATACCTGTTGATAGCTTATGATCTCTCTTATTAAATGACACCTAAATATTGGGTGATATTTTGCGCTTGAGTGAGCAACGGCCATTTTTGTGAAAAGGTGCAAATCCAGACTTGACAAGAATTGGTATTTTTTCTGGTTGGTATCAGCAAAGTTGAGAGTCATGAAAAGGCTTAGAAATGTTCACATTTCGATCAATAATACAAAATTTATTAAAGAACAGGTTTGATTCTCTGTGTGCATGTATCTCATCAACACTTTTATGCTTCGATGAGCAATTTACTTCTTTATTCTTATTGAGTGTTTTGAAACATTAATTTTGGCAAGTTTTTAATTCAAACTGGCTTTCTTAGTCCACCTTAAAGTTTTGATGGGATATGTCAGGACATGCAGAAGATAAAGCCTATTCTTTCATAAATTGCCTTTTAATGATCAGAATATGACAATTTTAAGCCTTTTTAAGACTCTCAACTTTGCTGATACCAGCCGGAACCAATACAAATTTTTGTGAACCATGGATTTTGCACTATTCCACAATAGCTTTTGCTCACTCAAGCGTAAAATATTGTCAGACATTATGGTGTCATTTGATAGGAGAGACCCCAAGCTTTCCATAGGTATGAAAATTTCATGAAAATATTTTGAAATGTTTATTTGGGGAGACTTTTTCCAACAGTAAACTTTTAACAGTTCTCAAATTTGTTAATACAAGCCAGAACAAATACCAATTCTTGTTAAGTCTGGATTTTGCACCCTTTCGCAAAAGGCGCTTTTGCTCACTCGAGCTTAAACTATTTCCAGATATCTTGGAGTCATTTGATAGAAGAGACCCTAAGCTATCCACAGGTATCAAAATTTCCAACAAATATTCTGAAATATTTATTTCGGGAGACTGTTTCCAAATGTTAACTTTTTTTTGGGGGGGGGACGCACTGTATAGATGAATGGAGAGATAGACAGACAGAATGTTAGATAATAAATGAACGAATAGTAAATAAATAATGGATGGATGCATGAATGCATGAATAGAAGGGATAGATAGATAGATAGATAGATAGATAGATGTATAGATAGATAATGGGTGGATGGATGGATTGATAGGAAATATCTTGCTAACCACCTACCTTCCACCAGTGCTATATTTGTGACCCATTGTCTCTGTGAAGAATAATGTATCACCACACACTTGTATACACCTGCATACCTCTCATCAATGTTCTTGAAATGTTCCACATTAACCTGTAAAGAATGTACAAAATGATAACAATTTATTCAAATTTAACAGATCTTTTAAAAGTTTAGGGGAAAAAAAGAAATAAAGAAGAACAGAGTTGGAGTGGATACTTTTAAAGCTACCTTCAAAATTGAAACAGAATACAAATAAATTCAAAAATCTTTGATCTGAAATTCGACCTCTTATATCTTGCCAACTTTTTGAAATACAAACATCACCTACCTTGAAAGGCCTGACGATCCTCCAGTACGTGATAAGAGACATATCTCCAGAAGAAAAAAATATCGAGGTAGTCTTTTTGGATTCCTCTTGACAAATATAACCATCGATCCTTACAAATCTTTTTTGGCAAATTTGGAAACCTAGGAACTTTTGTTTTTGGTTTTGCTTTTTGGGATGTTGGAAATTTTGTTATTGATTTGTCGGCAAATTTGGTGGGACACCACCCCATTTCAAAATGGTCTATCAGCGCCTCTGGATGGCTTTTATAGACAGATCGGAATATAGTTTAGATAATGATAAAAGCTCTCACCTCTTCAGGTTCAACATCTTCGTAACTTTTGACGAGTTTGTCTCCTTTATACCACTGGGTTGTAAAGCCATCAAACAGCAATCCCAATTGCTCTCCATTACATGGTATCTCCAAACCCTCAGCCTCGTATGCCTGTATATCAGGCGCCTCCGGAGGAACTGGACACGTAAAAAAAGTTCAGTTCAGTTCATTTCAATTCAAGCTTTAAATCAATTCTGTTCATATCAATTCCATTCAGCTTTGTTCAGTTAAGTTCAGTTAAATCTGGTCAGTTCAGTCTAGTCTAGTATAGTGTAGTTTACAAAATGATGACGTTTATCCTAATCACGTAGAAATTGCTAATGACCGGTTATTAGCATTTTCTAATGACTGGCTGTTTAATCGTCCAGATCCAACTTTGTCAGTCGACTCCAGATCTATGGAAATTGGAATGAAGTTGATTTATAAAATAGAAAAGATCCTCGTCACAATCTTCATAAAACAAATAATACTCATTATATTTCCTTGCATCAGCATTATTCACCCTCGATACCTTTGAAGCAGTTCAAACATCCTCGCATATCGCCTCGGGTGTCGGACTGTTCCAAAGGTCAGTATTGAAATAAAACTCGAAATTAAGCTTGTGGATGTCGAGCCAGAAAAAACAAATCCTTACAAAGTTAAGAACATGTAATAATAATGTAATCATTATTGCAACGATTTAACAAAACATTTTGATACAAGATAAACAGAAAGACTAGAAAGACATAAAGACATATATGACACCATGTGGACGGAGGGAGAAGAAGGACGATAGCAGTGGCGTATCCAGCATTGAGTGAACCAGGCGTACCCCCCCCCCCCCCCAGCTCCCCATTCTGAAGGCCCAGAAGACAAACAAATCAGTGAAACTTGCACAGGTTGTTTTGTATGCGCGCATCTCAATATAATTATTACATTCCTGTGCAGTGAATCTTGCACAGGTTGCTTTGTATGCGTGCACCTCAATATAATTATTACATTCCGCCCCTGCTCGTTCAGGAAGGGTTCCATTCCACTTCCGTTTTATAAATGTCTGCAAACGCCACTGGATAGTTGGATATATAGACGCCAGAAGGACAAGACAAAGCCAAAATTGAAAACACGCCACTGACCGACATAAAGAATGATTGAAGAGAGTAAAATAACAAGTGATCTACTTTCTGACACGACACCTAAGAAAAAACGCAGAACAATGGCATGAAATAATAAAGGCATACCACGGGTTTGGTAAGACTCAATGGGGATCACAAAATAAATTTGCATGAATCAATCTTTGAAAATTACCGTTCGAGGTAAGAATACTATCTATATAGGGGAGTCAACTCGGGAAGGGACGAGAGGGCTGTTTGCTCCCTAATACTTTTGGAAATAACTGTGTATCTATAATGAAGCGTAACATTTTGTCCCCTCCATCCTAGAGACAGATAGACGCCCTTGATTTGATTTAATATATAGTAAAATGTATTCTCATAAACGCTTCAGTTTTTGACAATCCTCATCCCTCATGTCCCTTGTCTGAAGAATGGGAAAAAGATAAGGACAGATTACAAGGACAGAATCAAACATATAGTTATACAAAACAAACAAAAATAGTTTCACCTTTCCTGCATTCTCGGGGCATTCTTCTATATACACCTTACACACCGTAAAACATTGACCTTAATTAGATGGTTCTCACTCTGCACGTTTGTCCTCATTAGAATTATTTCATAAGTTCCTGAGATGGCTATAAAGACGAGACCTAATGTTTAAATGCTACCTATTCATTCAAAGCCCACAGATACACTGTCAACGAATTTATTATCTAACCACCATACCGAACTTTGTTGCAGCCTTGATCTATATCATGAAATTCAAATTAGTCGTATTTACAGTAATTAGAAAATAGCATGTGCGATGTTCTTCATGTTTTTGTTTTGTTTGTTTGTTGTTGTTGTTTTTTTTTTTAAACAATACTTAAAGCAGCTGGGCTAAAGCCAGGGTAATAATAGTACGTTGTAGGCGCCTTGAGCATCCCCTGGGATGGATATACGTGCGCAATTTAAATGTAGTTATCATTAATAATAATTATTATAATATTATTATTATTATTATTATTATTATTATTATTATCATTATTGTTATTATTATTATTATTATTATTATTATTATTACATGAATTTTTTTTTAAAAGTAGTTAAATCTGATATCATCTTATTTCATTGTCTCTTGTTTGAAAACTCGCCCCATTTTCCTGATTCCAAATGTCAATGTAATTTACAGAAATGCTAAATATCTAAATATCTAAATCTAAATATCTTTGCTGGATTTCAATGAAAATCAAAGAAATCACGTAGATGGGTTTGAGGGGATTCCAAATACTGATCTTTCAGCTATAATGCAATTACATAAATTGTATCATTCCAAAAGATACAGCCCAGTTACGGCGCATTATTCTTGTCTAGTGTCTTCCACCCCTTTCTTTTGATAATCATGAATGAATGAAAATCGTCAAAGACGAAACTACGCGTAACCAGTGGCAACACAGATTGACAAGTCTTCTAATTTGGAATCGCTGAAAATGGAAACATGTTGACACAATTAGGGGAAAGGTTTGCTCAATTTGCTTAATTTCGTCCCACTAGCACGTCCGATCGATTCTCACACTTCCTCCATCAATGTCTTGGAACTCCCGTGTGATTAGAATTTCGTTATTGTTAGGTTTTATACCAAAACCTTTTCTAGGAACACAGAGCAGTTTCGGGGTTGAATTGTCAATTCTCATCATAACTATGCCGCCATTTCATCAGGTTCAAGCAGGCACAAAAAGGAGAAGATAATAGAGATAAAACAGATAATAATGATAATATCTTTTTGAATAGTAAAAAAAAATAATGATAATAATAATTACAACATTAAAGAGATAAGTACATTATTTTGAACTGAAATGGCTACCCTGTCGAATAAAACGGTAAACAATATACAAAGAGAGAGAGATATATATATATATAAAGGACAGGGACGTCTGTAAAACATTTTAAATGGGGCTGGTTAGTAGATTTTTCGGAACAAATATGTTGGTAATTTACCTACGTGAAAGCATAATTTTTAAATACAAATAAAAGATCCTCGTTAAAAATATCTGACAAAAGTTTAAAAAAAAACCCAAAGCAAACAACCCCCCCCCAATAACTAAATTTATGAAATCAAAGCCCCCCCCCCCCCCACCCCACCTCCCCATTTGCTCATTTAATGTCTCTGATGAAGGGGGGGGGAAGTGATCAAGGATTGTCATAATTTTCACTCACCAAAATCCCCAACCTACATCCACACCTCCGTGATACGACAATAATTGATCCACGGTGTATTTGCTACACTATTCGAATTCTTAACTTCAACCCGGAACCAAACACTCCACATCGTCCTAACCCTGACACTAAACCTAACCTATAACCCAACTGCAAACCTATAAGCCTAACCATGTATCTTTCACGAAATAAACCCGGATAAAAATGTCGCAGGAACCAATGTCAGATCACCTCCATACTTGGGCTAAAAAAGATAAACATTTACCCATTAACCCCGATACTCGCTATCGATGAGAATCGATTTTCTTTCACTATTTGTCGGCTGACTTGAGTGTTGAATTTGCATTCTGCTCTCCAGACGTTCCAAGTTTCTACCATGTATAGTTGAAGGTTATGTTCAGAAGTAACAGTGCAATTGCAGTTTGAATGAAGCTGCCACGTAGTTGATCGAGTCGAGTTTGTAGTGAATATGAAAACGTAATTTTGAGTCTTTGGAAAATCGATCATAAAATAGTCAAAAATGAATAAATTCTACAGGAAATAATAACATTAGTAATAATCAAAATAAATGAGAAGCGATGGAATAAGGAACTATATAATCGGTTGGAAAAAAAATTAATTGACCCAAAATTATATACCAAAATTAGTTAAAGTTAAAATGTCAGAGCATTTTGAGATCACTGTAAGAGAGCGAGGAAAATAGAGAGAGAGAGAGAGAGAAAGAGAGAAAGGGAGGGCAAGAGTATTCAATTAACAATGTTATTCCAATGACATATTTATATATGTAGGGAATCAAACAAGAAGGTAAGAAAGTAACAACATAGTAGGAAAAAACACACGAAACCCTGCACGATGAAAGAAACGCCATCATGCTAAAATTTAAAAACATCGTCATTCCATGCACGCAATGTATTGATTCCTTGTCAGCTGTGCAAAGCTAGAAATGTCATTTATCCACTATCCGTTACCAGGGGCAACAGTATTAAGGGATCAATAATAAATTTGACGGAGTGAGGAGAGCGATTAGCAAGGAATCGATGTTGAAATTGTCAAGATCTGTATCTGTATCTTTTTCTGTTCCGGTTGTTTTTTTTTTGTGTGTGAGAGCTGTTATCTCACCTTAGTTTCTTCTTCTCTTTTTATATTTTGGTTTAGGTCATAATTAAGTCGTATTGGGCGACTCAGTATATTTATCTGATGGTGTTACCCGTTTAAAATTATTTTAGGCTTCTTAGCTTGCATTTTTTTCTCCAAGATTTTTCATTCATCCTTTCGTTCCTCCTTTGTATTAAATTCCACTTTCTCTTTCTCTCTCAAGCTATATCCTTTTCCGTCATTTCCGTGCATTTCCTTCAGTGTGCTTTCCGCATTTGCATTGTCTCTTTTTTCTCTGCATGCCTTTTATCTTGTACTTCTTCGTTATTCGTCCCAGGGAAATGTAACTAAGTTAGTTACATTTCCCTGTTCGTCCCATTCTTTCAATAACACTGTACATCTCTCTATATGAAGTGACCTTAAATATTTGCCCTCATTAGAATTATTTCATAATTCCCAGAGATGACAAGATGTGATTTCTGAATGCCATCCATATTGAATGCCAAGAGATACACCGTCATTTTATTTTTCTCTCTCTCTCTTTCTTTCTGCCTCTATGTATCTCTCTATATGTCTTTCTCCTGGACAAATATTGTATTCTTCCACCCCCCCCCCTCTCTCTCTCTCTCACTCTCGTTCTCTCTTACTCTCTATCTCTCACCTCTTTGTATTTCTTTTTTTTTTTTTTTTTTTTACATCTATCGTTTATTGCTTTCTGTGTGCAGATGATGTTTTCTGGGAATCTTATCTATACATGTAAATATACGTGTACGCTTTTCATCTTCCTCCCCCACATCCTTATCTCAAAAACATATCTCCCGCTTTTCTCTCTAGCCCTTGGGAATTTGTTTTCTTCTGACATCTTCAAATACATCCGTCACCCCATTTACTGTCGAAAGAGGGCAGATAAATATAATTCTATATTCGTCAATGTCATTCATTCCATTCGTGCACCTGCCTGTGCTAAATGTGTATATGGTGTATTTAAGCACCCACTCACATTTTGCGAAGTTGGGTGCCATATTTCTTCCGAGCTTAAATTGCTCATGGTGGGGAGGCAGGGGAGCTTGGAAAGAAGTATCTACAATGATGATACAAATAAAGCACGATACAGCTAGCTATCGCACGAACTTTGAAATTCTAATCTGTTTTACCGACAGGAGAGAAAATCCATTTCATGTGGAAGATAATGTCTAGGGTATGTGACATACATGTATCTTGTTGGAGCATAGAGTTAGAGAGAGTGTCATCTTAGCTTTCCTCAATCGCCTTAATAGAATTGGGTCAGTACAAGTTATGCCGAGTTAGCGCGGGTTGTTTCCGAGTTCTGTTCGAAGCCGTGTGCTCGCTTTCAGCCTTGGCAAAATAATGAGAGGGGTTTACTGGGCAAACGTGGATGCTCATTTCCTGTCAACCTTCACGAAATCATTATTCAGACAGACGATACAACCGATCTCACTTCAAAACTATGCCATTGTGATGGTTAGGCTTGTATATCCTTGGTTGAAAATCCGGCACGTTCTCATTTTCCCCGTTAAATTACATTTCTCTTTCAATATGAACGGTACGAAGAATCGTTACTACAAATGGTAAAGCCCCTCTAACATTCTATCGAGGTGGGTTGGACCCGACCCAGTCTCGGTACAACTGATACAGAACTCCCGAAATAACTCGAAATAACTCGGCCTAATTGGTAGAAATTCGTAATGACTCACAAGCTTTTCACACTTTGCCGAGTTGAGAGCCCATCTTTCCCGAACACCAGATGCGCTCGAGATATATGAGCTTGGAAAGAGACAGTCAGTATTGCAATATGCTCAAACTGCTCATGGAACAGTACGAACAATTACGAGTTATGACGAGCTAGCTCGGGTTTCAGCTCGGTACCAAACTCGGAAAATGACGAGAACGATTCGACTGCATGCATCTTGTCGAACTACAGCAGATCGGGAGCATCTGGAAATCGGGAAAGATCGGCAGCTAAATCGACAAAGTGTAAGAGGCTTGCGAGAATTACATGTTTGTTCGAAATGCTCGTGAGTCAGTACGATTTTCCACAAGCTACACCGAGATATCCCGAACTGATTCTCAAGTTCTCTGCCAAGTCGATACCTAACTTGTATCTAGCGGGTACGGGGTCCACCTCATAGCACCACACTCGACACACAACTCGGTATTAAAGTGAGAAAGAGGCTTAAAGCAGCACGATATTACAATTCAGAATAACCATGACTGAATTTTTCGTTTGTTTTGTTTTTATGAAAACACGTCTTTTTCTATGTCTGCCACTTGACACCCACCTGCTAAACTGAACACAGCTAGGATGACGCCGCTTACGCCTCCAGCTTCGGCTTGGCAGGTGTACACTCCGTTGTCCCCAGAATTCACCGCCTCAAAAACTACAGTTGGTAAACACATCGATGGAAAATATGAGAGTTATGCCTTAACATGGTGACTAACATTGTGAAATGAATTTCATTTATTGACTATGATGAAAAGCAGTGGTGTGGTACAGGGTGAGGGGATATGCCCTGCCTCCATCGAATGGCCGGTGGCCCAGAGGCAGAGCAGAGGTCGACGCGTTATTGCCCTTTGTAAGGCATTAACCGTCATTACCAAGTCCCTCGGATAGGACTTAGAGTAGTAGGTCCCCCTGGTTACTTACTTACTTACTTACAGGCATGCACTTGCTTTCTTAGTGGTCACGTAAAACAAACCTTCAAACCAATTCAAGACAGAGAGAGAGAAGGAGAGAGAGGACGATAAGAGTTGAGAAGGAAAGGGAGAGGGGAGAAGGCAACATACATGTACAACGAAAGCGATATGACCCCCTCCCACTCTCCCTTACTTGATAGCCTTGTTTTCTCGGATGTCATCCGCCTAGCAAGACCGATGGCCCCCATGAAACTAGTGCCCCCAAAATTTCTGGATCCACACTATGCCATTGTTGAAAAGGAACAGTATTTTAGATTTTAAAAGACATTCTTTGAAACTGAATGCGTCTGTGTAAGCTCTTTTTGTAGTTCAGTGTGAGGGAAATCGAGCAGATGGTGTTATGGAATATGATGTGTGATTCAAAACTAGATACATGCTATTTGCATGAAATGGGTGCTTTAGGATACTAATATATTTATCACCTATATCAGCATACAAGATTGTTCAGATTTATGCGTATCCAAAATATTATGTACAATACATCTAGTCCGAGGTGAAAATGTACTTTGACACCCAGCAGCAATGTTTGAATATATAAAGGACTGGTTTTGCCAAATAGCGCGTTAAAAAAAAAAAAAAAGAAAGAAGAAAAAAAAAATGTTGCTATCGTTTTATTTATGGCAATTAAAAAAATTCCCGACACGATTTCCTTAATCGTATATTTCTTTCCCCTTTGAAAAATATTAGAGGTGTTTAGGGGGAGGCGTTTGGCCTCTTGGATCTGCCTATGAGCATGAGATGGCTAACCTAGTTTGCCTGTGTCCAGCTGTATCCTCGCACCGTCTATGGCAAGCCGCTGTCCATTTCTCCTCCATTCTATGCGTGCATCTGAATAGTTCCGATGTACAATGCTGATAGCTTCAGTGCAGTCCATTAGCGCTTCTTCGCCTGGCTCTCTCACCAGATTCACATGGCTTTCTGATGAATGCAGCGAGAGAGGAGAGAAAAAATGATTGTTAGGAATTCATATTTCGATTTAATGTATTTTGCAAAACTGTAACCTGAATAAAAGAATCTTGTTCTACGACACAGGCTCTGGTGACAATTGCTTCGTGGTCAATATACTCTAAGTGAATTCCCAACCTTTTAGTCTGCATGGGACCAAACACTAATTAGAGGGAGGTTAAGTTCTGGGAAAGGTAAAAAATAATTTGTGAGCGTTCTCATTTCTTTTATGTCAGTTCGGAAGAACATCATAGTAGAAATGTCTCCTGAAAAGGATTGCTCTTCAAATGCCCTTATATTCGAAATGGAACGAGAAACAGCTGAAATGTTCGGGCCGAACATGTGTATGTAGTCTCATATACACATTTCTGTGTGCAGTGCATGTGGCTCTCAGCAGGATTGAGTCAATTTTTTCTCATTTTGGTGATTCCAAATCCTTACAGTATACATCAATTATTATGTACTATATAATCACCTTTTCCAATTTATTTGAGACGGTTTCTTTCGCAATGTTATAGCATGACCAGAACTCAAATTCATCTTTAACATAAACTTAAACACTATCATATCTTATAACTCAGTCGTAACCCTATCAACTCGCTATCTTTGGTGAAATAGAACCAGGAGCATGATGTCGAGTCACACACACACACATAGAAAAGGTGTCTCGTTTGTTAAATTGTGTATGTATCTTTACAATGCTTTAAACATGTAAAGTTTCATAAAGGTTTTAAGTTATTAACAGTTACTATGTGACAGACAATCATTCGAATCTTAAAAATACAAAATACAAAGAAAAAGGCCTACGCTATCGGCTCATTTTGTGAGCTTGAGCGATGTATGAATGTTGAGCAATGATAACAAATCGCCCTAAATGACTAAGTTTTGTATAGTTTATGAAGAGTTCAGTCGCGAAAATGTTATATATTTTCCACACCAAACCAATTATTCTATTTTTATTTTTTAAAGTGAAAAAACTAATTATTTAGTATTGCAACACTTACCATCTAGCATTTTCTTCAATCCGTTAGCAAGTTCTGCAAACCAAGAGAAACACAAATTGACATGAATTAATCCAACAGAAATTGTTAATAAGAGCAATCTCACAACAATGAGTGTTCGCTCTGAAAAGGGGCGTTTTAATGGGCTTTTCTTTTCTTCAGATCCGTCTCCATATTCTCTCTTTCCCACTCACTTTAATACATAACTGTCGGATAGAGAAATTGAAACGTATTTTTTCGATGACTGTGACTGAACTTATTTGTGCCAATCCAGTTCTTTTGTTTTCCATTTACCTTTTCTTATCCTTCCTGCATGTTATCGTGTTTTTTCTGTTTCTTCTCCATCCCCTCTGGTGTCATCTTACCCAGACATATTATTGTTAGAACTCTCATATTTCTTCTTCGTCTTATTCCCTTTTCATCTTCTTTGTGTACTTCTCCTTCTTGTTGTTAAGTTCTCGTTCTCCTCCTTCTTCTTCTCCTTATTTCTTCGTTCTTTTTTTTTTTTTTTATCTTCTTCGACTTCATCTTCATCATCTTCTCCCTTGCCTTTAGTACTGTCAAGCATTGTTGAACACGAACCAGCAAATCCATTCGAACATGATCTGGTCAGCGATATGTGATATAAAACTCTTCAGGAGTGCACTCGAGAATGTGATGGCTTTGGGAACGTATCACAATCCCATTCGACTTTAGTTACGCCCTCAACGCTGATATTACTTTCAATAATATATCGATTTCTCTACATTCTCTGAGTGATCTGAGGGACCTTGACATAATGGCTTTAGCTTGAAGATCGAATTCTCTTTCAGAAACGGTGCGGGATGTTAACCAAAACTTGCAGAAGCTAGCTCCAAATATGCATCATTTTCAAACAGTGTGAAGAATCAATATTACGTTAAAAATTGTGACGGACATTATCTCCATCTATCATTCAAATAACTTAATTTTTTTTCTCCCTTGGGCGCGGGCAAGGAGTTCTTTTTTAATTGTCGTTAAGACCATATTCATAAATGCATACTCTTAGTTCAAAATTGGGATAGAGTTAGTCCACTGATTTACTGAACGTCAAGTGTCAAATTTTCCATCGCGTTAAACTATCACGATTCTATAACCAAACAAATAATAATAAACTAATAAATCGTGCCAACCATGAAATTAATACCTATTTTCTACTACATGACTGGATTATTTCGTTTATTTATTTCGTGACAGAATTACAGCAACTTGTAATAAATCAGTATAGACTTAGTAAAGCCAGGTTAGCCCTCCTTTATGAATACGGGCAAATACATGAAATAAAAAGATATGATGCCCCTCTCAGCCTCCCAGCCCAGCCCATCCCTGCAATATCTCCCCTATTAAAAATCGAACACTGGAATGATATTTTTAAGAATGAACCTTTTTTAAGAAGAAACAAATAACTCACCAGGAGGGAGAGTAGCATCAGGACACGCTTCAGTGTTACATGGCAGCCTCAAATTCTCAAAATCCCCCTCGCACGGTTTGCCTCCGTTTCTAGGCGGGATGCAGGTCCTGTTACTGTATCCCGTCCCTCCTCCACAGTCCTTGGAACAGTGCCTGACGGGGGCCCAAGGCTCCCATTTTCCATCGACAGGACACGGCATTTTGATCGTACAGGGCATTGTGTCGTTGGCTCTTCCTTCACAATCTGAAAACAAGGACATTTTTAAAATGGAGAGTTTAAGACGCATAACGTCCCTATTTTCTTTTTTTTTTTTAAGTCAACGTCTGGACACCCAGTGGCGTATCCAGACGTTGATAAATCAGGGGGCGGAATCCAACAGGGAGAGCGAATGTACGAGATCAGCCCCGCGTGATGTAGACTTACAGAAAGTAACTGATATTGACATTTAAGGGGGTGGGGTCTTAAATGGGGATGAGCGTACGCCGGCAATTTCCTTCTATGCTAACTCACCGAGGAGAAATGATTGAAATGTCTGTTTTTATGGAGCACTTACTATGTCACATTAACAACCTCAACTGATAACCAGTCACATTTAAATGCATGAGAAAAGGTGAAAATAAAACGGGATGAATTCGATTTATCACTGAAGATCATAACTGTGACAGCGAACATTAATCACAGTACGATCGGATGTATCATTAATTGGCAACCCAATGATCCTGACTAGCAGTGGCTAAACCAGAAATTTAAAAAAGGGGATGTATAAAGCATGCCGTATCACGGTCGCGTGCCTTACCCACCTTGGTATTTAGTTGATTTGAATAAAAGCAGAAAAATGAGATAAACAGATAAGTAAAAGTTTGAGCAAAATCCTATAAGAAATAAGAAAGTTGTGAATTTTTGAAGTTGTAATCAATCAAACACAAATCGGCAACTCCGTGACGTATCTTGCGAGCCCCTGTCCCATTTGCTTAGTACAGAAAAATCTCATAAATAGTGATTTTCTTATTTTTTGATGAAGGAATAGATTTGTATCATACAGGTTTTGTGTAAAAACATATGAGCAATGATTATATCTAATGTGCATGTATGAATGAATATTTTCTTTAGAGAAAATGGAAATTAATGATTTTGTGGGTACAGGACAAAATTAATTTGTGTTTGATTGATTACAACTTCAACAATTCATAACTTCCTTATTTTTTATCGTATTTTGCTAAAACCTTCACTGATCTGTTTATTCTTCTGCTTCTTCTAAAACCACCTTGTAATCGGGGTAGACTTCCCTTTATTGAAGTTTTTTTCTATTCTGGGCCTTCAGACGACAGGGGTGGAGGGGAAGGGGTGGCTCCACATATTTATGCTGTCTATGCAAAAGTAGTAACCGACTTACTCCGAACTGACACCACAACTTCTAATACAGTCTACAGATTAAGCTATCTTCCTTCTAACCTGCCAGAAAAACACAAGGTGCAGCTAAACCATGTGAACTGGTCTAGCAGTCTAAATATCAGAATAAAAGACTGCACATCAGAAGCAAGCATCCTCTGGTAGACCCAGCCAACAGACCCAGACTGTGTATTATACTAAGGTACCAACCTCGAGTTTCACTGAAACTCGTTCTCTCTGCCAGCTTATGATTACATTCGTCATTGAACTATACTAGACAAAACATGCGTTAGCTTAAGCGTTCTCAAGGGACCGCGACCCCCTACTCCCCGTAAATCTCTCCCCCGAGTCGAAAACGAGTGCTCCGAAGAGCAAAAGGAGGGCATCTCGCATTTCTGTTATTGCACCGTACGTTTAGCACTTGGTTATTTTTGGAGTAGTCCTTCGTATCCGTTTTCCAGTTTCCCCCTTTTCGTCCATATATCGAGGTAATCCTTGCTATCGGTCCATTAATCGCTCCGACATCTTCGATTTTATTTCACTCTTTCTCTTATTCCAACCCGCCGCGAGGAATAAAACTCCATTTTGGTGCCGCCTCGCACGTCATATGGCAGCGTTCTCGCCCATATCAGTATCCCCCTCTTTTAAGTAGTTCTGTCTGGCGAAATGTCAGTCGATGGTAAAGCTCCCGTTTCGTGTTAACTCTTCCTCGCTTTCGCCACGATGCCTTTTCGTTAATCCTAACTTTCTTCTAGATTTGTGTGACGTAATTTCACATCTAACAGTTACTTGACTATTTCTGTTGAAATCAGTTCGTTTATTTTAGCATGCTGTCGTCCAGGGGCCACGATTTCTTGCTACGGCCGGGAGGGGGGGGGGGGGGGGTCTGTGACGGTTCATCCTTCTCCTTCCCCGCCCCCAAAAGAAATCTTTGCATTTTGCATTTTAAAAACTTTGCATTTTGGCTGATTCTAGATCTTCAGCCTTATGTTTATTAGTTTGGAGAAAATCCCTTCCCCCGGGATCGCCGCCCCTGCTGTCGTCATCTGAAGAAGGGATTTCTGTTTTTTGTGTTTTAAAGGGCATACTTTCGTGTATTTTTCCTACTATGTTATTGCTTTCACAGCTTTTTCGCTTGTTACTTCAAATAAGAAATGTCATACGTTTTGAAATCAACCCCCTCCTCCTCCTCCTCTCTCTCTCCCTCTTTTCACCTCCTTTCTGATCTATTGGGGTAAACCTTCACCAAAAAAAAAAAAAGCGCTTTGTATCTATACTCTGAAAAGGCGCTATAGAAATAGCAGTATTATTATTATTATTAAATACGTCACTATTAAGACAGTTTTGACTAAATGCAGAATCAATTATCTAAATTGAAATTTCTCTGATTGGAATACTTTATATTTAAGAGATTTCTATTTCAGTATTTTCTTGCTTGTCTGCGGACGTGACTATAATATTTCAGGAAACAGATCCTACCTCGTTGTTTGAAAAATAATGTCGTTCTCGGAAAGTTTTACACAACATGTTAATTTTACCCTTAGCAATATCTTAACATAAGGATAAATGCAGAGATTTAGAGAGAGAAAGAGAGGGAGAGAGCGCTCTGGAAACTGACGACCTAGTATTCCCATCTTGTGAAGTACATTTTCGTTGTTTTGAAAACCTGTAGATGTTCCATAAGGATACTTGGATAATTGGGTAGGCTTTACATAATCACGCTTGTAAGATAATTTCATTTTTTCGATATTTAAGCAACCATTTTGTTTTTATGTAGTTTAACGATGTATATTCTTCACAATCTCTGGTAGTTGTTAGGGGACGCTCCCTCGTTTTGGTCAATACTTTCCCTTCCATGTCACCTCGCTTCGCATCTCCCCCCCCCCCCCCCTCTCCCTTTCTTTTTCTATCACTATCTTACTGTATTTACTGTCTTTATGCATATTTGTTTTCATCCCCTCCCTCTTCTTTCTATATCTCTTTCTTGATATTTGCCTAAGCATGTTCTTGGCGGATTCTTGTTATTGTCGTTCTGACGGGTCATATTCCATCCTTCTCACTCTCTCTGCCTCTTTCTCTTTGTCTCCTTTCTCTTATCTCTGTGCTTCTGTTTGTCAGTTTGTTCCCTTCTGTCTCTGTCTCTGTTTCTGTCTGTCTGTCTCTCTTTCATCATCATCATCATCTTACCTTTGCCTAAGCCTGCCTGTGGCGGATTATTGCATTTTCGTTCCCTGAACCTGACGCCTTGCTCACAGGTCACACTGCATCCTTCCGTCCAGAAGCTCCACATTGACCACTTCCCATCAACTATATTCACAGATAATGAAAGACAAAGATATAGCGAGAGAGAGAGAGAGAGAGAGAGAGAGAGAGAGAGAGGGAAGGGTATGAATATGGATACAGATAGACATGTATAACTCGAAAGGGCGAATGAAGAGAAAGAGGGGTCTCAATGCGGACAGACAGGTATAGTTATAAAAGCAAAGAATAAGAAAGGCAAATAAAGTGTGTGTGTGTGTGTGTGTGTGTGTGTGAGTGTGTGTGAGAGAGAGAGAGAGAGAGAGAGAGAGAGAGATTGGGGGAGCTAAGGAGATACAGAGGGGATAAATGGGAAAAAGGAGAAAGAGAAAGAGAGACAGAGACAGATAGAAAGAAAGAGAAAAACGGAAGAAAGCGAAGGGAAAGTGAGCGAGATGAGCTTGAAAACACGAAAGATGTAAAAGTCCCAGCCGAAATTTATTATAATGTCAAAACAAATTCTGCACTCGCAGACTATGGATTACAATGGTATTGGAAGCTGTGCATGGGAGAGAAAGCGACAGAACAGGCTGAAAAAAGGTAAATGTTTAACTATTTATCCTAAGACCACCTGCAGCTGTCATTATTCTCAGTACGGCCTTTCAGGTCACGAAGCATAAGAGCTGAGATGCTCTTGACCTCAAGCATTCAAGAGTAAGATTAGAGGATGTGGACGGACCTTCATGAATCTTTCAATATATACTGACATGTATTAGATAGACCGTTCTTTACACAGCTTTGACAGCATTCGATTAACTGCTTTGTCGGTTAAAGGATGACTGAATTGAACAGACAGGGTTAAGTGCTGGACACATTTTGTCCGATAACGAGAACAAAAACGAGAACGATAATGAGATTTTCACTTAAAGGTACACTCTACTATATGGTGAGTACGTTGAGTATGCTCGTATCTGTTAATAGTAGGGCAGCTCTAGGGTGTACCTTTAATGAAAAATCTCGCTATCGTTATCGGACAAATGATTATGTGACCAACCCTTTAGCATGGTTAGAGGGGAATCCAATACGAAAAATCGGCAAGATTGACCCTAAAGCCCACCGCACACTATATGATCGGTCTGCGATCCGATTTCAGAAGAAAATGTTATAGCATTTGATATAAACATTAAAACACATAAGATATTTTGATTGAGGTTCTCAATTGTCGATAGATATTAAAATCGAAAATACGGCCTACTGCAAGCTTTCTAGTCGAAGGAAAGTCCAAATCGGTTCCGAGTCGTAGTGACGCCAGAGCAGTCCTACGATTGTCCACGACTTGAAACTGATTTGGCCCTTATTCCGGGTATAAGGCTGACAGCACCCCAAAACCATATGCTCAGTATTCTTATTATTGTTAATAACCTGAATGAGGTAGATTTTATTTGTTAAAATGCTCATATTTAATGCTATTGCGACCAAGAGTTTAGGGCAGAATTACTGGATTGTACTAGGCCAGAGTCTGGAACAGGACCTTCCTACCTGGAGGACAGAGCTGATGTCTAGTCTGGTCCAGGCACCTTTTCGTCTCCTTAGCTTCCCCTTCACATGGCTTACCCACACCCACACAGTCTCGTGTTCTTTCTCTCCAAGGTTGATCACATGTCTTTGTACACTGAGTCCAGTGTAACCACTCGCCCCATTCTAAAAAAAAAAAAAAAAAGGAGAGGTTGAAGTTCAGTTGTGGAAAAGGTGAAAAATAATTTGACTTTTCTCTTTCTTTTTATTCTTGTGTGATAGAATACCACTCTAGCAATGTCACATGATAACCGTTGCTCTTGAATGAGGTAGATTTTATTTGTTAAAATGCTCAAATTTAATGCCTTCAGCTTTATCTTTAAAAAAAACATGAATTTCGAAGAATGATTTATGTGGGGGGGGGGGGGGTAATGTAATTGCATTGCAGGTTGATGACATATCACTCGAACAATTTTTTTTATTGGAAGGTTATTTGCTAACATAGTCTATTATCTTAATTTCATCATCGCTGTTCCAATCAATTATTCTTTTTTATTTTTGTGCTGATCGACAATATGTATCAATTGCTTGATGTTAGGTCGAACATTATCATCAAAAAGTGTTGTTGAAAGTTGCCATGAGCAATTTATTGTATGTTCGAAAAGCTGGTATGATAATTAAGATCAAAATTTCAGCTCATGGGCTTTTGTGATTAAAGATTAATAAGTTGTACTCACAAAAGTTATCCTCTGCAATATAAATGTACAATTAATATATTTTAGTGTTCAAAATTATTGGGAATCTTGAAAGATAACCGATGTTGTTAAAAAAAAATTGTCCCTCCTTTTGTTATAGCTTGCACTCTCCTTGGGCAAACGCATCCTAAAGCGTGGAAGTTAGGAAAAAAAAACTGTTTTCAATCTACAACTTTCAATTTATGGAAATGATAACCTCACTGTTCGGGTTCTGGGTGAACTCTACTTTATCATGTCTTTTCTTTATACAGGAAATGAATAATACATGATTGTGCCATGTAATTCATCTCTTGAAGAGAAAGGGAAAACCCCGTTGTACATAGCTGCATATATCCCAATAAGTTATAATACCGGGATGAGAGACCCGAGGGTCATAATAATTATAAGTTATTCTTTGCCCTCCTGAGCACAGTTGATAAGATGATAATTTTGCAAGGCCTCTTTGCCCTTTAATAAAACATATAAAGTTTAGAATAATCACACAACAGAAATTAGTTTTGGGTTTAATCGCCGCATCATTTATTAACATATGAAAAAAGTTAAGCAGAAGAACAATACCATGACATACTTACACTTTGTGATTGTGATTCGTGATGTAAGCAATGACAAAGTCAGAGATCATTCCTAAATGCCTAACAATGATATTGATAAAAGACAGCTTTCAAATGAAATCTAATTCCTGGCTTCATAAATCGACTCAATTGTCATCTAACGAAGATAGTAAATCATTACAATTAGAATACTACCAAGTACCAACGTATCCAATCCAATGTACCTGTGATTTACATTGGGTACATCGAAATGTATATCAGTCATTAATACTTACGTTTGATACATGACTCCTCACAAGGCGATTCTTCCTCAGATTCTCCGGGACAGGTGTAGCCTGTGAGTGGTAAGGGGTTATCGCACTTTCTCTCACGCCTAGCCTTCACCCCAGGCTTACATTCTTTAGTGCATACCCACGAGGACCAATCGCTCCATCCGCCATATTTATCTGTTGAGAAGAACTCGTATCGTGATTATTGAAGTATTTACTTCATTTTTAAAGCAATAATTATACATCCAATAATCTTGATTTATACAGAACTTAGAAGGGAAAGTCAAAGACATTTTGTTCAATGAGAGTCCCGCGTGTAAAGAGGTTTGAAAATAATCATTTGACATTAAAAATTTTTAAAGTTGAGTAAGTCTACGCTTTACAAGAGCGCTATAAACTTGATACGATTATGAAACAACAACCATGCACCTTCCACGACATTGGCCTTTTGTAAGTTCTCTGTTTTGTTTGTTTGTTTGTTTGGGTTTTTTTTTTTTTTTGTTGGTTATTTTGTGTATGTGGTGTCTTTTTGTTTTTGTTTGTTTTTTGTGTTTGTTGTTGTTGTTTTTGTTTGTTTGTTTTTGTTTGTTTGTTTTGTTTTATTTTATTTTGTTTTGTTTTTTGTTTTTGTTTGTTTGTTTGTTTGTTTGTTTGTTTGTTTGTTGTTATTTTTTTTTTTTTGGGGGGGAGGAAACGAGAATGGCGAGGTTACTAATGACCCCGAAGGTACTAGGTGCATAGTCAGCCACGCAAACGAGGTCTTAAACGACCACAGTTTGGTTACTTTTTAAACACGAATTTTATAGAGTGCAAAAGAGTACAATACCAGATCCTTTGAAAGCTTTACACTACCCCAGTCATCATTTCATGCATGATGATTCGTGAACGTGAACAAAATATGCACCATCTCCACTACCTCGGCTCTATTCCTATTATGTCCACTATGTTCCATAGTTTAAAACTGTGCAGGATTTTGACACGGTCGGCATCCTACTGGATTCCCATGTCTCTCCTGGGTTTGTGGTGGCAATTATAGATAAAGTGTATCATTAAAAAAGAAATTCTAGGTCATTTTAGGCTCAGGGCACATTATTTAGGGAAGGGTTTCCTGTTGGACATAGTTTTCTACTAAATATCAAAAGGAATTTTAGTATTACAGTTATTTACAATCAGATTTTCTTTCCGACAAGAAGAGTGGATATCCCGACAGAAATCTCAGGTGGTAAAAAAATCTTTCTTCATTACAGGCATTATTCAATAATTAATGTGTTGGTCTGAGACACCACCACCACCACCACCAACGACTGAAATCCCTGATTTTTTTTTTCTTCAATGATTTGTGTGCACGTCTGTGCGGAGGTGGAGGGGTCATTACGTCAACAATTCTGTCTGCGCCCATTGTCTCAGGTGGTTTTACAATATGTCCTTTATTATAATTCGACCAGGAAGGAGCCGGTATATAGTCAATTCAATGTGCACAATTCCCAGAATCATGGGATTTAATGACTTACATCTTTTCGCAATTCGTTTTGATTTCTTCCTGTAAGTTTGCACGGCAAAGCAATTAAGCTTCAAAGTAAACACTTTTTAAACGCAACTCATAGTTTTCATCATATTTTGCTCCTACGTCAGACTAAATTTTGTTTTAAGCAAGCGAGCAACTTTATGGGGTTTTTTTCCTTTCTTTCTTTTTTCGGTGTTTATAACGTAGAATATGACTTTTCAATCTAATTATGAAAATCATGGAAATCCTCGAAGAAATTCTTGACACAGGTAAGGAAGTCCTCTCTGAGAAATATTTTGTGGCCTAGTCAACATTCATTCTGACTCTCTATAGCTTGCGATATGACGTAGTTTGGATTTACCGCTATATAGATTTTCTATGTATACACTTTTTAAAAAATGCATAGAAGACCTATCCCACAATTATAAAATCGCGGCTTTTCGCAACATTCCGTAGAATTTTACAGCCCAAGTTCCACTACGTGATACATTGAGATGATAGACAAACTTATAGCCTGAGAGTTAAATGGCAACTCCGTTGGGGAGCTCTTAATGACAAAAATATCATTGTTTGTAAACATTCTTCAGATCTCATACACGTGCCATAGTTTGTGGCGTTATAAGGATGAACACTTAAAAACCATTCCAACAACTTGTGTCATGCTGTCGACGTAAACATGATCATTAGTATCCAGACAGGATCATTATTAGATACAGACTTGTATACTAAAGACAGGTGGCCGTGTTTGGGGCATAAAAACACAATTACGGTCATAACCTGTGTCTGTCTGAACAACAATTTCTTTAATGTAGTCTTCACTGTTGTTATTATTTTATTTTCTCACAGCTCAAAATAATGTTAATGCTCTTAATTTTGCTTGCAATGACTGAAATGTTTCTGCACTTATTTTCGTTGTCAGTTATTTTTACATTATTAACTGCACAATTGTTATTTTGAAAAATGAAAATTAAATTAAATTTAAAAAAAAAATCTAAATCTAAATCTAAATTTAAACGATAGGCTGTCCTCAATGAGCTTTGTTAATCCACTCTCGGCGATGATACAAAAATACCTGATAGGGGTGATGGAACGGTTTATTTCTAATTCAACAGGAGGGGACCGGGACAGATCGGAGTCGGCTTCTGTTCCTTTCCCCTGTTCGCAAGCCAGAGGAAATATAAATAGAACTTAAAGGAAACATAGTTAGCAATAATTTTTTAATGCCACTAATTACGTTGCAAAAAAGAATAATTTCATAAAAATGTATGAAGGTGCACACCCATGACATACTTGATACCGTCTACCCCATAATGGAGAACGGGCTAAAAATGCAAGTTATTATTCGGTATGCCGATAGGCAAGAGCTACAAGTTTAAAATTTCAAACAAATTGCGAATGGAATATTGGTTTACCTCCTCTCTTTTAGTGAGTCATGATTGGCTCTCTCTAAGAATAACTTTGCCATGTTTGCGTAATCGTAAACAAAACAGTCCTGTACTATCAAATCATGTCATTAAACAGAGAGAGGATTTAATCGTAGGCTTTTGAACAATTTAAAAAAAGATATTTCCTAAGTGATCAAAAACTGGTACATTCAAAAACAGATTTATGATGCCTTAGATACTACAAAAATTTTTGTCTGTCCATTCTCATGCCCATGGTGAGGACTAGGTGATCTTGTAATGCCAAGGAGAGATGCTTGGGAAAAATTAATACATTCTGTTTCATAAAAATACAGAAGGAGCACACCGTAACTTGATATGCAGGAGCACTTATATTTACCAGTAAGTGTTTCTTTCTTTGCAGTCAAGGCAAGCAATGACCATGGATTCAGTGCCCTGTATACTGACGGTTGACGTTAATGTAAATAGTTTTATCTTAGGAGAATAGCAGTGAAACGGAAACACGACCTATTATATCACCGACAGAGTGAAGTGCCTCCCACTTTACAATCGAGAATAAATTGCCTTGATCTCTTTCTATTTTCGAATAAGCTACTCGACAACAGAGGGCTGAAGCTGTCACTTTTACGACTCGTGACGTCATTGCCCATCTGTCGCAACCTGGCCCTGTCAGTTTAATATGGTGGCTAGCCACTATGCAGCTGACCCTGGGCTCACAGGTGAAGGGGTGGTTCAATGGTAACTTTGGAAGGAAGGAAAATGACACAAACAGAAAGGGAGAGTGACAATGAGAATCAGATAGGGAGATATAACTATTATACTGTGAGAGAAAGATGGAGAAGGGCAGAGAAAGAGAGATTAGAGAGAGTGTGAAAGAGAGATAGCTAGAGAGAGGGGAAAGAGAGGGAGGGGACTGACTGGTATCGGCGTTTATTTCTCCGTGTATTCATACTATACTCTTTGGTAAAGTCTGTAATCTAAAGAAGATATGAAACTTGTGTCAGATCGTGGGCTCACGGTTTATTTCTACCAAGACCATTGATAATACTGGAATGATTTTTACTTTTTCTGTTTACAAAAGTTATTTAAAATATATATGAATTGCCTCTGAATTAATAAGCTCTTAGAAAATCTCTTTAAAGAGGGTTATAACAAGTACATGTATGATCTTCAAAATGATTCCTATATTTCTACAAATCAATGAGCTGGAACTATAAGCTACATGATCAAACTCATAAAGAATATATCCTGTAGATACTCCATAATTTCTTTAAAGAGGGTTATAACAAGTACAAAGTCATGTATGATCTTCAAAATGATTCCTATATTTAAAAATCAATGAGCTGGAACTATAAGATACACGATCAAACTCATAAAAAATAAATTAAATACTATAAACTGTAACTTTCCAATAGAACAACAAAAAAAACCAGATTATGCATTCTGTTTCCTGTAATTCATGATGTATTTTTAATACATGTTTTTATTACTTTCATTTTGCTATTCCATTGCATAGCAATGGGAAGGTTGTCACTTATGCTGTGCAATATGAATTAGTTTCTAGGGAATTTAAGCTCGAAAATATCTTGAATTAAATCAAGCGATAATGGATTTATTATTAAAGCTCGAATCTCATTTGTATATATTACCAAATCGTCAAAGACCATTTCCCACTTGATTGTTTATCCTGATTTAAATTCTGTTTGCACAAAACGCATATACTGTTTCTGAAGTATGTCACATGGCGTTTTTGTAACACGAGTCTATTTACGTTGGTGAAATGATCCATCATTTAACATGTTTAAAAATAGCTTGCATTGTGTTCTCATGTTAATTTATGTGTGTGTGCTATTGAGTGTTCGGCAACGTGTATCAATCAAATATGATTATTTACGTCTGGGACGTTTCAGGTCACCATCCAAAAGACGTGACTGAGATTCGAACCTGGGTCTGATCAAAGTCAGTTTGTACGCGAAAACAGAGAGCTCCCAGCAGACGTTACCGCTACACCAATTCCTGATTTATCTATATGCATTTAATTAAGCTTGATTTGGTCATGTTCGATTTTTTTTTTCGCTGATGCGCAGCTTTTCTATAACACATGGCCGAGGTTTCTATTATTAAGTGATTTGTCATTCTAACAGAGATATCTTGAACTTTGTTCTCTCACAATATAATTCCGGTATTCTTAGGAAGATTAATTGAATTAATAGAAGACTTTTAGTTCCACGATGGAGATCATACTTCTCGTAACAAAAGGACACAAGACAAGATATGGTTTACGATATTTTGCCCTTAGTGCTCCTTTCAAATATTGTTCACCATTTTGTATTGTGTCCTTCAAATGAATTAACCCACATGCCTACGGAGCTGCATGGTCCCTGTAATAAGCATATGGGAATAAGATAATTCAGTAGTCAACGGGGTAACTTCAGTCGTGTTTGCTGTTCATATATCTCCCTCGGCGTGATGAAAAACGTGATATTTTAATATAATTATCAGCGAAATATGCGAACGTGATTCAAATCACAATCAGAACCACAGAAAAAGTAATGACATCTAGAACAAAGCGTAAGAAAACTTTTTTAGAATGATATATCACTTCATGGAAAAAAATTAAGCATAACAACAATACAAGTATCTAAAACATGTAAAACAAACCACTAGTTGAAGATTTAGCCCAAGGCAGGATTGGTAAATAAATCTTTTGCAGGTGCACCGCCATGGTCATTTTTAGAGAGCCGCAGGGCAAGTCATAATTATAGTTTTAACTCTTAAATAACGGATTTTTAATACATTTCATCAACATCATTTGTTCGAGCTTTTTTTTTTTTTTTTTTTTTTTTAAGAAATTGACCTGGAGAAAAAATTGTAAGCTGCAAAATGTATAATAAATGATTTCTCTCGTTGCAGTCGTTTGAATGCTAACAGGATTGCTGCTAAACAATTTTGTCGTGTGACATTAAGATTACCTAATACACATCCGGTAAGACGAAATTCTATAAGACTTATTCGATGCTCTGTCGCTAATCATTTCAATTATTATTCCGCTTAAATTTTTGAATAAAGAGCCATTTCTTTCTTTCTTTATCTTTTCTTTAATTTTTATTTTTAAAATGTATTTTTGTTTTAAAGCAAACAGCTGGCACTGGTTTCAAAAGTTTTAAATTCTTATACGGAAATTAACTTGCCTCGAGGGCTTCGGCCCCCCGGAGGATTTTCAAATGAGCAGTAATCACGAACCCGACGCCTCATAATTCGGGAAACCGCTCTCATGCGGGTTGTGAGGTAATTTACTTGCTTTTTTTATATCTTATCTTGTGTATTGGATGACAAATTTTCACAGTAATTCATTAGAAAATGAAAAATTCATATTCGGGCAAGAGAGGTGCGCCCCCTCCCCTCTAAATTGTGCCCGTACGCCTGAAATGGACACAGAGGACAAAATTATTTAACCTCTACATGAAAAGACGATACAAAACAATGTTTAAGAATTATTTTTAAAAATTACGTTGAATTACAGGACACAGAATGCATTCTATTTGTCTGTTATGTTTATGTTCTGTTCAGAGGTTTTAAGAGTACATGTATCTTCAATAAATTGTCCACGTCCTGACACATAAGTTTCATATCTTCATTAGATTAAAGGTTTCATTATCAACCCATGATACTACGATTAAGAACTGCTGATACCTGTAACCCAGAGCGCGTTGATAGAGAGAGTTGTGACACGCGCAAAATAAGCATGCGCGTACGCGGTCTTTGTTTAAAACATGGCGGATCATGGAGCTTCCAATAGTTCCCTTTCACGTACATTCTCTATGAGAGGGAACTTTTTGAAGCTCCATGAAATGACTGACCAATCAGAAGCGACCTCCAGTGTCAGGACTCTCTGTATGGATAGCTCTGCTGTAACCCATTCTCTCTTCCTAGCTCCTCTCTATCTCTCTGTCTCTGTTTTTGCTTTTCCCTCTGTGTGTGTGTGCGCGCGCGTGTGTGTGTGTGTGTCTCTCTCTTATGTCTCCCGTTCTGCTTTATAAGATTCTGAGGTGGCAATGTTGCTATATATACAGAAACGGACACAATAGGAAAAGGAACTATGATGTCTAATCTTCTTGAGAAACCCTTACAGCATGGAAGGTCATCATTTAAAAGTCAAAATCATGTCGTTCAATTTTATTTTTTTTTACACACAACGTGACATGAAAATCACGTTGCCATTGCATGGGTATTTCAAGTGGAAGGGTTCAATATTCTATGTGTTTTTCCCAGAAAGTCTTCTCTTTCCTCTACGTATTGGATTCATGGCCTCTTGGGAGGGCGGGGGGGGGGGAGGGGTTGCCGTTGGACAAAGTTTTTCGACCATTAAGCTTATCGTACGAACTTTTCTTTCTTTTTCATTCCTTGTCTCTTGAATATTGCAAATTTAGCATTAATGCCCAAAATTGGGTCCTCAGATTTTTAATCCGCCAACGGAATTTATTGATTCCCTGACATAAATTTTGAGAAGGTGGTGCCCCTCCCCTCTTGTGAAGGCCCTATTTTGGATCTCTAGAAACTTAGACAGAACAATAGATGAAATCAGATCATCTGGGTCTTTTTCACAGCTCTAAGTGCATGCAAGGATCAAGAAACTAACAATGAAAAGGGTCACTAAGTAATGTGATATTTTTTTGCAAACAAAACCAATCCCATGAGGGGGCAATACTCCTTTTCATTAACAACCTTTATACGCATTCAGGAAATTACTGCATTTTTAAAAATCAATTATGCCTCATATAAGAATCGTGCATCCTATAATATACCTATAGAGCTACAAACTGTTTGAATTCAGATTCGTAATTAATTCATCCCTTGTATTTTGTTCTTGTTATTCTTCTTCTTTCTTTTCTTTCTTTTTAGTTTTTCTTCCTTTTTTTCCTTCCTCCTTTCCCTCTTTTAAAAATCTGAAATATAAACTTCCAATCAATGATATTATGCATATGATCGTGCTTGTAAAATTTTGTTTGTTTTATTGTTAATATTTCTTTTCATTGTACAAAAGAATGACTTGTAATGATTATATTAATTTCCATATAATTATGATCCTTGTACGTAAGCATACTTGTTTATGTCTTGATTTGAGAAGATGTTATTTTGAAAATGGAAGTAATACAAAAATTTTAAAACAACAGAAAATCATGGGTATAGGGCCATACAGGTGGTTTAACAACAAAAAATTGATGTAGTACCTAATGATTTGGACTAAGAAAAATTTGTCTTTCTTCAAGAGATTCAAAACGAAATCGTGAAATGGAAAATTTTAGCCTCATCATAAGCTGTTTGTATCAAAATGAACAATGTAAAATGAACCATTTTGTTGAACCCTTGTTTCTCAAAATCTCTTGTGTGCGTGCGTGTGTGCGTGTGTGTGTGTGTGTGTGTGTGTGTGTGTGTGTGATGCATGCCTCGTAACGCTGTAAGGCTTAAATAATTCATGTATAGGATGCTTGAATCAGTGGCGGATTTAGGGCGGGGCACTTCCGGCCCGTGCCTCCCCCCCCCCCCCCTTTGAAAGAAAAGTGTACATTCTGTCCCCTTTTTTAGAACTGATAACATTTAATGGATAAAAAAAAATCAGATGACCTTTTTTTTTTTTTGCTTGTCAGAAATTTGTGCCCCCCTTTTACAAAATCCTGGATCCACCCCTGTTTGAATAAACTCTCAGTAACCTCAAAACGATTGACATTGAAGCAAGTATATTTCCTTTAAGAGAGTCAACATACGGCACTCTAGCCTCCATTTTGTCAAGTGACATATATCGACCCGAACAGGCCAATCAAGTCAATAGCTCATGTTATGGCGGGGCACGTCCATGATTACAGTTCTAGGTTGACGGTAAAAGATCTACTGGGTATGTCACGTTCTTTGGTGAGCTTGTGCTATAAGGAAAGGTTACTTTCACTGAATGTGTTTTGTCAAAGATATAGGTTTTTAGTTAGCTCTGCTTCCGAAATTGCAACGACACTTGTTGAATATTAATATTTTCGTCCCACTTGTATATCAAAATAAGAAGTTTTGCTGCTTCGTTCATGATTTCCGATGTAATTTATTGTCAATTATTATCTCAAAGGAACCTGAACTCGAAGCTTTCGATCATCTTTGTCTGCGCCTAAGCACATTGCAATATCACAGATGTTCGTATATAATCCGAGAATATCCAGTTGTCCGTCGATTTTATACATGCCGGTTGCACGTGGGAATATTTCTCATTTGTTTAATATAGTCCAGAAGCTTAATCCTGTTAATTATCTATTTTAAAGCCACCGCACACTATACGATCGACTGCGATCTGATTTTGGAAATAAATCGCAATAGCATTAAATATGGGCATTTCAACAAATAAAATTTACCTGATTCAGGTTCTGAACAATGATATGAATACTAAACGTAGGATTTTGGTGCGCTGTCAGCCTTATACCAGGAATAAGGGCCAAATCAGTTTAAAATCATAGACAATCGTAGGACTGCTCTGACTTCACTATGACTCGGAGCCGATTTGGCCTTCCCTATAAAACTAGAAAGCTCGAAACAGGCCGTATTATCGATTTTACCATCTATATGACTATTTAGAATCTCAGTAAAAAATATTTTAAGTGTTTAAATGTTCATATCAAATGCTATTACATTTTCTTCCAAAAGCGGATCGCAGACAGATTGTATAGTGGACGGTAAGGGGATGGGGGCCTACCAAAACTATACGCAGAATTAACTTTTGTTTTAGTAAACGACTGGGCAAATATAAACAATATTATCGCGTTGAATGCTGACATTTTGCGATACTGGGTAAGGGATTGTATAGCAAAATAGTATAGAACTCAGTGCAGTAAAGTCACTGCAAAATAGAACAAGATGAACACAAAAGTGAGCTCTCAAAGTGAAGGCAATTACAAGTAAGAACAAATCCCAGAACATGAATTGAATTGAATTTTTATTTAACATCGTTGATTTACATCAATGTTCTGTTCATAAACGTATAACAAAATTGAACAAACAGAACATGTTACAACAGAACACTATTTTCCTTTTGAATAAAAAAAAAGAAGATATTTTGCAATCTATTCATTGTCCACAAATCGTGAAAAATTGATTGCCGAAATAAGCGCAGTACATGAATACTAACAAGATTGAAGAAAGTCACATGTAACACAAATGGTATCCGTCTATGTGAAATGATCAAATTATTTATTCTACGACTCTACCCGAGGGAATTGGAACGGGGACTGATGGTTTACATAAGATGCGGTGAAACTGCCCGGGTAAAATAACCACATATGCATGAATAAAATCAGAGATAAAATAAATGGATTGATAGAAAAAGCATATATTACTTACCGGCTCTTGTGCTGGCTGGAACATAGATATGAGAACGAAAATAAAGGATGAAAGAGAGAAATGTATTCGATTAGGAAAAGAGGGAATGATATTCTGAGCATAATTATACTTCAATAAAGTCATAACTATTAACATTAGTAATACATGTATAATATCAAAGCAATGTCCATAAACCAAATAAATGCGAAGACAGGTCATGGGACAAGTTGAACGAAGATAAATTATATAAAATAAGAAGGTGAAGTTCTGGTAAGCGTGAAGAGTAAATTGGATGCTTTCTCATCGTCTTAATCCCTATGTAAAAAGAATATTTAGTCGTGTCATATGAAAGGAACCCCTCACTGATTAAGGGAAGGATGTGGGAGGGGCCGAGGGGTCCTATGATCATATGGCCATTCGGAAGGGGGGGGGGGGGGGCAATATGCCTAGAAAATAGTGTGCGTGCGATGCTTTTCACTGCATGTGATTTTTAGCACAATTGGATCGACTTGTTATAATTATGATGATTCTAAAACCTAACAACACACACTATTTTTATTTTTTTTTTAAATAATAAACCTTTCCCAAGAACTTTTGGATAACTTCTTTCACAATACATCGCCGAGGGCGTCAAAAGGTGTCCCCCCCCCCCATACACTTTTTTGATCAGAACCATGGCAGTGCATTAAATGTTATTGCTAACACACAAAATAAAAGTCTCCCCCTTGCATTGTTGAGAACCTGTTGACGCTCTTGGCAATCGCTTGTCTAGTTGTACTCAACTTATCTTTAGGTCGAAGTTGGAATCACTTACCAGGACATCTTGCAAAGCATGCTTCCTCTTCAGTGTTGCTTCCTTCTGGACAGTTCTCGGGTGCTACTCTCATACGACTGTCAAGGGATACACTGTCTCCGATCTTGGTGCAGAACCGAATCCTGGTATTGGTTCCATCTCCACATATCCCGCTCTTGTAGGTACAGGTCCAGGGCTCCCAAGAAGACCAGGCCCCGACAAAGTTCCCTACAGAATAGACCAGAGTATGCAGCAAGCTTGAGATAAACAAAATATGTTTCCTTTAGTTTCAACTGGAATATTTTTTTTTAATCTTGTGCAGACAAATTCAATTTTCAAGTTTACTACGACCATAACTGGATATGATTTGAATTTAATTTTATGACTTAAATTTTCTCTATACGAATAGCACAGTTAGAAAGCTTTTCATATATGGTTATTGAAACAAAATGTTTAGAAAAAAATGGTCGTCTGTGCAAAACCTTGAATGGGCGTCCTTGTAGTCAGAAAGGAAATTATAACAATTCATTTGATAAGTATGGTGGAAGGAAACAGAAAATGGACAGTGAAAATAAAGGCAAGTGAGAGAGAGAGAGAGAGAGAAAGAGAGAGAGAGAGAGAAAGAGAGAGAGAGAGAGAGAGGGAGAGAGAGAGAAGAGAGAGAGAGTATTAGACAGCAAATACATGAAGATCCTAGTTTTCCAATTATTATACCAATCAACTTAATACAAAGTGCGGCAACTAATAGTCCTCAATGGCATGATTTTGGCAATTTGATGTCCACATCTGGGCCCCTTTGCATAAAACTTACCATTAATGGTAACTCTGCTATCAATGGTAACTACCCTGGTAACATCACTCAACAGCCAATCAAAATCAAGGTTTCCATGGGAGTTACCATTGATAGCAAAGTTACCGTTAATGGTAAGTTTTATGCAACGGGGCCCAGGTCTGAAAATTTTCATCAGAAATTTAAAACAATTGCACAAAGTCATGGCATCAAAATTCAGTATATAGGTTCTGCCAAACAGCCCTTGCGAATTGCGATGACACCAGCACGTGCTTTGGGATGCCTATAGGACACGTGTGCTTTGGGAAGAACGTCATCATTTGATTTACGACCCTGTTCATTGTCTTATCGTAGCTGACATCATTGCGTCACTGATTCCTTATCGACTCTGTGATCATCACCGGTATGGAAAGGTAATATGTCACATGTTGATGTGACTTCCGATGATAATAGCATTGTGTCTATCTATCGGCATATTTTAAAATATACATCAAAAAAAGCGAACACAAAGGATAAAAACAAGTGAAAACGCGAGTGAAATTAATTCGTGAAAAATGGAAATTGTTCATTTGAAAACAGAAATAATATACTTCCCAATCGTTTTCAGTTGGTGGTTGTATATTTATGTCGATAATAATCTTTTGTCATTTTCCTCCCACGTAAATTCTGTTGATTTGTTAGCCGATACCAAGACCGGTGATTTCCTGTCATAAAGGGGGAAGGGGTCAAGTGCAAATGGGCGTAGCCATGAAGCGATAGACGGTCTAAGTACGGTCAAGTACCCCTCCCCTATAATTATTGAAGTCTACAAATCCCATCCTAGGTCCTATAGGCTATTTATTTTTATTTTATTTAATGTCTTCTTTATAAAAAGCAGGGTAGTCCCATTCAAGCCGCAAGGCCTGCTTTCCAAGGGAGCCCTGCTGTAACAAAATACATATAATACAAATAGCATACATTACAAACATATAAAATCATACAATAATACATTTCATGAAAATGAGAAATTTATGTAAAAAGAGAAAAGGAGAGAGAGGGGGGGGGGGGTAAGGAAAAAAATACATGTATCCAACTATGCAACTTGTAAACGAAGAAGGGGGAGGGGGCACTGTTTTTATTGGATGGATGAAATGTAAATCAACAAGGACACCGATGAGGTGTGGGGGGGGGGGGCGGCTGATGTGGAATGGAGTTCTATGATCATACGGTATCATAGCCAGGGAGGAGGTTTTACAAGTTGTATGAAATATGAATTAACACCGATTAGCAGGAAGGTGTGTGTATGTGTCATAGATGTGTGTGTGCGTGGGGGGGGGGGGGGCTCCCGTGATCTTCTTTACCATACGCCCTTCTTCAATTTTTTTCTGTTTATGTCTTTTTACCCGAAGGCCCCCCCCCCACCCCCTTTACGTCATTTAAGTATACCCCCGTAGCTACTCCACTGACCTGTTCCATCGCACTTTTCATCGTAGCACTTCTTCTCTTCTGAGTAGTAGCCATCCAGCCTGCCATCGCACACGGCAAAGGACTGGATGAGATGTTGATCATTCGCTGATCGGAAGCACACCCGTACACGCTTGTGGACACCCTCAGAGCTGGAACAGTGTCGCTCACACTCAGACCACTGGGACCAGTCGCCCCAGTAGTCTAGGGAAACACAATTATTTGGAGGGGAAAAAAAACAGAATGATAAAACAAAAATAAGGGTGCTACAATTAAATGAGAGAACAGTTAGTGGATATGGGGGGGGGGGGGGGGCAAATCTGGAAAAAATCTCTGACAAGGAAAGTAAGGGTTATCATATTTTAAATGCCTCAAGTATCTTGATCTAGAATTCGTGTAGGGGGTGGGGATACAGGAAGAACTCCCTTTTTTGGAGGGGGACATATCTTTTTATGTATGCCAGCTTCAGTTTTGTAAGGGATACGCCACTAAGAACATTATGTATACGAACAAAATTAACAACTATCTATTGTAATATTTGTATGAGACCTGATACATGAGTGTAACAAACATTCATCAATATTTCATAAGTCTCCGAATTGTATTTAAAAAAAATATTCTCCGCCCCTTTCTTCTGGTGGGAATTCCATCCCACGATATTAATCGACTCTGGATATACCCCCAGATACCGATAGATCTGTGACATACAGTGTAATTTAAAATGAAAATTGGACTTACATTGTTCCTGTTTCTCCCCTCTGAAGAGATCTACGTCATTCCCAAAGATTCCGACTTTTATTATGGATGGAAGGAAAGAAAAGAAAACCCAGTAATATCGATGGAGACCTATTTATGAGTAATGATAACCATTTGTGTTAAGATCAATACCATTTACATGCTTATTTCTCCAGGGTACACTGCCGGCCGCTATAGAACATTTTGAATGGGTGTGGGGTGGGTGGTGCCGGTTGCATGAGGTAGAGATCGATGGTTGCATGTCGTTTTTCCGAAGGTTCTTATTTCCGAAGGTTCGTTCCTCCGAAGGTTCGTTCCTCCGAAGGTTTGTAATTCCCAAGGTTTGTAATTCCAAAGGTTGATAATTTCGAAAATGAAAAAGGCTTCATAATTGAATAATTCCCAATATGAAATAGGGTTCGTAATTCCGAAAATGAAATATGGTTCGTAATTCCGAAAATGGAAAAGCCGGGTTCATAATTCCGAATTAAGGTTCGTAATTCGAAAAATTACGTAGGGCTCTACTGCATTTTAATACGAACCTTATTTCATTTTGGAATTACAAACCTTCGGAATTATGAACCCTATTTCATTTTCGGAATTACGAACCGAATTTTTATTTTCGGAAATACGAACCTTCGGAAAAAACGGGTGCCCATCGTCATGATCGTGGTGCCGGGTATCGGACCAATTTTATTGACAAGTTATTTACAAGCAAGCAAAATTAGAAGCCCATGGTAGAAATTTGCCGACATGTAAAAATTAAGGGGGGGGGGCGGGCTTATAGTAAGGGAAGAACATTTGGTCAAGAAGTTAAGGAAAATTGTTACGCATAAAAGGTAATCACTTTGTTCATTGTTTTGTGGTTGTTGTTTTTTTCCGTTCAATTTGCTGACAAAGGTTTTAAAATTCTGGATGAATTTGCTTCTATAGCGACGCCGCTTTTGACCGCTTTAACTATTACAACATTAAAGCGGGCAGTGACCGGAGTAATCTGTAGAGTATTTATAGAGACAGCTTTACAAATCCAGAATATTATTATCATTATTATTACTAGATTTATTTAATATGGAGGAATCAATATCCAATTGATTACAATATAGCCGCATGAAAATAACACCTACTAGCCTTAAGTTTTTTTATTTTTCCATAACAACTACAAACAGACCGCCTCACTGCCTGGTGGCGGCGACTCGAATATGAAGCGGTAGTTGTCCCGGTGGTGATGTCTGATGAATGATAAAATTGATATTCGAAATCTTTAACCCCCGCAAAAAAGGAAAATAATTATGATCAGTGAATTACTTACGATGCAGCGATGTTAAAATGAGGATGAAAACAACAAATGGCATCTTGGTGTAACTGAGCAGCACGTATAGCTAGCGTTTCGCCATTATTTCTTCAGCCAATCAATTAATAACTTTGGTTTATTTCAGTCCATTGCCCTTTTTATGCATTGGTCATGTGAGAGGAGAGAAAAAAAAATCCCCTTTTCCATTACGCACCTGCACCACGTGGAAATTGTGCGCAAGATGTGAGCGTTTCATTGCGCGTTATACGCAGTGCGCTTACATTAAGTCAATGCAACGTTGAAATGTGGGTGGGGCTTCGCAGCAATTAAATAATTTGATTATTTGTCTTGTCATTTTCATATTGTTATTGCCACACGTTGTTACAAATATCTAGTTCAATTACAGACAAGCAGTTGTTAACTGTTGGAGGATGCTATACAGGGTGGCCCAAATAAAACGGACTAGCATACTTCCAATAATGCGGGGCAGATTTCACCGGTACCAGTAGTTGAGGAATCTTTTTTTTTTTTTTTCATGGAAGAAAAACGGTACCGAACTTGCCAAAAACGGGTGAGTTTTTTTTTTCTAGCCGCTTTTTGTGAAACAGTATTGAAGACGTCCTCTGGCATGGTCCTTGCAGAAAATAACGTATCATTGTGTAGTTTCAAAAATGGTATTATGCCTAAGCTTTGGGCAGCTGTATACGTCAGGTTGAACCCAAACATAACATTCCACACACATGTTTATGTATAGATTTGCAGACGTGCAATACATTGAGAAAGTGCCGAAACTATGACAAGGCAAGACAAACTTGTTTAAAACACAGTTTTCATAATAATGGACAACTTTGAACTGAACTCTTACCTTTCGTCACAAAATGCTCCCTAAAACAAAAACCCTTCTACCACATCTGTCAATCTTGATATCCTTTTTTCACGTGAAAAGACTCTCCTTTAGCTGGTACCAGTAAATTTGACTCCACATTATTGGAAGATTAGTGTGCTATCCATTTTTTTATGAGCCACCCTGTATAGCCGACGTTTGTAAATTTAGAAATAATTTTTGAAATTTTGAAAAGGACCATTGTCTGGCAATAGACTTATTCCTGACGCGGTTGTTCCCTCAAAAATATTATGATTTTTTTTCGAAAGTCCTTCCACACTCAGGGGAGTTAGGATTAATTGTTATCTGCAGCTGCTGTAGTTTGACAAAACTGTATTCCCCTCGTCTTTGGTGCAAACCCGGACAAGAGGGTAATAAATTATTGTATAGTATTAACTGGCCTTGAGGGGGATACGACATTATATTCGGCCTTCTGGATCCGCCTATTGCCTGATGTAAAAAGTAGAAATAAAAATAAAACAAGGCCTAACGTATTATCAAAAGAGCGACATTATATGCAAAATCGATGACAGTCAGGCTATGATGATTATGTTTCATATCGAGAGAAAATAATTTCATGGTGATTATCTATCATTCACAAGTCAGTCAGAGTGGCATGATGTTATTCACATCAATCACTAAAGAGCAGAACGTGAAATTACGAGCACGATACAAATAAAACCATTTCAAGAGATATATTGAAAATAGCCAGGGATTGAAATCAGACGAAGATTATAAAATAAGTTCGATGGTATTACGATATGCGTCTGAGGAGCACGTTCCTGGTTATAATTTATTTTCGTGTATAACAAGATGAAAATAAAAGTGGAATGGAGCGGGAATATCCATAACACAGGATGGAAATATGAATAGAATCATAAACAAGTCGAATTGAATCATATTCATGTTGAAAACCTAATTATTTCGTCGTCGACACAAAGTGAATTAGAATTTTGAAAATAGAGATTAGAGCATAATATTCTGATCAGCTCAGCGACTGGAAAGAGATGCCAGTGAGAATATTCATAACAGAAGTGGAAACAGAAGTGGATTTATGATTATTAGTCGAGTCGGATTTGATAATGTTCTCGTTATCATGAATATGACACAGTAATGAATGCAACATGTTACTAAGTAATACATTTATTTTGACATCAGTACCAATACAGTTAAAAACCTTCGTAGATAGTAAAAACAGATGTCACAGAGTATGATTTTACGGATTGACATTGCGATGCGAGTGGATGTTCGTTGCATCTCAAGATAGAAACAGAAATAGAAATAGAACGAGTATTAAGCAAGTCTGTTTTAACAATATTCAAGTTTAAACCCTAGAATGACCAAACGGCAAAATATGAGTTTGCTGATATTTGCGTACATAAAATTAAAAAATGATAGTGAGACCATACTCATTCAAACATTCAGATAGAAATAATCTTAGATAAATGTTAGCAGAGATTTTCGATCCCACAAACACATATAATGAAAATGGACGTCAAAACATGATTAAAAAGTTATTTAGACAAGGAGTTTTCGATAGTATTCATGTAAAGGAGGCGAGTTGGCTCAGTCGGTAATTCGTCGGGGTAACCTAGCTAGTCATAAGGACCACTTATTCATAAGGACCGCTATCCATAACGCGTGACTAAATGAATAGCGGTTTTGTACGAATAGCAGTCCTTCTGAATAGCGAGCGGACCCGAATTCGTCTGCCTGTATATAAGCAAAGATCGTGGGTTCGAATCCATCCTGGGCGGATGACCGAAGCATGCGTTGCCTGCGTTGTGTGTTAACCATAGGTGTTAACGTGCCGCTCCCCCGTGTCATAGACGCATGCTATATGTTACAGTGGAAAACACACCGTCCCTCGGATAGGGCGTTAAAGGGAGGCCGCATTTAGAGGAGAGTCACTACCTTTGCACCTTAGAACCAACCCACTGCAATATTCGCAGAAGAGTAGGGGGAAACCCCGGTGCAATGGTACACCTGCACATTCCAGTCAGTTATATTATATCGGGAGGAGAGACCTGAGGGATACAGGCACAGGTGACGCCAAATCATCAATAATTCCCGTATACATATATATATATATATATATATATATGTATATATATATATTAAAGTAAAGTTATAATGAATAATCATTTATACATAAATCAAACATCAACAACTTTCATTTTCACTTTGAAGTCTATCATCTTTGTAATAATTCATTAATTTATGTAGGCCTGTATGCTTGACGTACATTCATTTTTCCTTTGATGGACAGCGCAAAATTATAGCATTAGACTAATTCTAGCCTGCAGTATTCGTCTTTATATATAGACTTGGTTAATGCATCTATACATGTTCGTGTTTCTCAACGTCGCCATGTGTAATCTAATCTCAGTGAACTTTACTTTACCCTCGTGTGGCCAGCCAGACAGTGGCATTGTCTATTTGTCATTCCGAGAACTGGGCAGTTATTGGTTCGTGGTTAGAGCAGCTTTGAGGGAGGGACTATTTGTTTGAAGGAATGGGGTGTGGTCAGGGGATTTCACCCCCTATTTTTTAACCTGTTGCGTAATTTGAGCGGCGTACGCCCACTCACAAAAAGGAGGAAATTAAGTGATATAACCCTGATGCAGACCTCCTTCCCTCCAGAAGGGATTCCGCGAATCCCCCCTGTTTATATCAAGTTCTGTATAGAAACCTTTTTATTTCTTTTTGTAAGGGGAGGGGGGGGGGGCGTGCATAATCCTCCTTAGACCGTATTGTGTGTTGTAGACCCTTGAAACGGGGCGTGGAGATGGGGTGTTTATACTCCGGCTTGTGTTGGACACGCCACTGAACCTTTATTGCAGCATTATTCACCCAATTTTATTCATAGCGTGCTATTTTTAAGGCTCAAGGTTCAAGGTTTCTTTATTTCCACATGATGTCTTGCAGTGTTTTACATAAAAATACAAATTGGTATGACATAAAAAAAATTACGATAAGGAATGTTTACATAAATGGAAAAATTAAACAAAATTAAGTACAGTCATAAAATATAATAAACTATTATAATATCATAATTTCGGTAATATTAGGCATTATAAAGAAACAAAAGTAGAGGAGTCTATTAAAAAACACAGCTTGTATTTAATAGATCCCTTTGTGAGGAAAAAATACTTACAAATGCTCTGAATGTATGGAGATAATTACTAAATATATATACTTTATACTATCCTACCCCCTCCCCCTTACACTACAAAACAGAATAGTTGTGACAATATATTGGAAATAATAACAAGTAATGACTTCAGTAGGAGAGAAGAAAGAGAGAGAAAGAAAGGGAGAAACAGATAGAGGTGGAAGATGAAGGATGGGGACGTTACACATTTTAATGCCTTTTGCAATGATTTTGTTTTAATTCTAGCTCAAATTTTGGTTCGAAAGGATATTTTCGCTATTGTTTTTTGCCATTTAACAGTTATTTCTATTCAGCAGGAAATTTTTTAGTCTACGTTTAAATGAAAAAATAGTGGGAGCTGATTTAATGGTATTATTCAAGGAGTTCCAGAGCTGTGGTCCGGTATATATAAAAGTCTTTTGTGTAGAAACTGTTTTGGTCATTGGTAGATGTAACATATTTGATTGTCTCGTGGGGGTATTTGTGTACTTCATTGTTTTTTTTTAAATATCTGCAATAAAATTCATTCGGTCTGTTATCAACATACTTTTGTAATTTGTATATCAGTGTATTTTTTTTACATCTATATATGACATAAATTTTAGGTAACAAAAAAATAAAATAGAATAAGAAATATTTATAACCATTTTATAATCCTACAAATCAAATCTGCATTATCTTTTTTTTTTTTAGTCTAAAACGAACTGCATTATGATATACATGAGTGTCTTGGCATTGAAGACTATAATATAGTCAAGAGGGTTATAATCAGAATGCAAGTGGTTTATTTTGTTTTCTTGCCCGGGTAAGCTATGCAGCCTGTGGTCATGATAGACTACTTGAATTACATGGATTCTATCGGTATGGTAACTGAACATGATAAATTAGTTCATCTGCATTATTCGTGTGGTTTTATCCCGTACCTCCTTGTTTAGAATGTTCTCAAAAGTGGAAATCATGTGAAATCTCGAGATGTGAAAATCGATTTAAATAACCATGTACCGCAAGATAACCTAGAAATTAAATCGTGAATGTACGCTAAAAATAGCTTGATTTCTAAACATGACGTCACGCTTTTACGTCTGATTTTTGCAAACGCATATAAGAGAAAAAAAAACAAACAAACAAGAACAAGGTAATTTATAAGAAGGATAGGTTCTGTTTAAGATATAAATTGTATTGAAATTTTTAAAGTATAGTCTCATATTGTTTCACATGTGTCAAAAGATGCATGGACCAGAGCCCTGTTTTTATAACAAGCAAACAAACAAACAAACAAACAAACAAAAATTGCTCACAGCCAGTCAGATGCAACGATTTAGCTTATAACCGTTATTGTCACTTTTTATATTCATATGTTTTATTGAATCAATAGAAAACAAGCACATAAAAACAAGAGATTAAAATGATGGGAAATAGATAGAAAAATAATGAATAAAAAATAAAATTTTATTGATCACAAGTTTTATGAAACGGGGTCAAGATGTTTGATGCCCCATCCATGATTTCCGATAAATGTTAGTGTAAAAACCTGGGGAGCGTTTCATCAAGCATTTTGTCAGTGATTTTTACCGACAAATTTGCTCTCAGCCAATCAGATGCAAGGATTTCAGTAGCTTATAACAGTTGTCGGATAAAAATCACTGACAAAACGCTTGATGAAACGCTCCCCTGGAAGGAACTCTCATTGAGGCTATCGCTCATCTCCTTCTACACCAAAGCTCATCGCACTGCAATGATACATCGGTTCTTAAAAATTCAAAATTCGTGCAAAGGGCAAACTTACCACTAAACATAGGCATATGGGCTTAATTGTGCTAGGTCGCCGGAATTCTCTCGCTCGAATATCAACTTTTCAGTTTCTTCCTTTCATCCATGCACAGTTTGTCCAATTTGTATCCACTTATAGCCTTTAAATGATAATTCGTCATTAAAATATAATATCTATACTAAATAAAAATTAAAGTAAAATGAAAAGACCACCCCCTCTTCCCCGAACGTAAAGTGATGATTGCCCGAAATTTAGAAGTTTCAAAATTCGGTGGGGGGGGGGGGGGGGGGGGAGGAAGGGGGCTGCAGCCCATAGCCCCCCTTCTCAGCCTCAAACTCTTCTGCCTCTTAACGAAGTCCTTGTACCGGAAAAGCATTCAAGTCCAACCTCATGTCACTAAATACCCGCTATTCTCCTCTCAGAAAGTGAAAAATAAGTCTTGCTTTCGCAGGCCAAACTGAGAGTCATGAATTAAAGATGACGAAACGTGAATTGGAGATGAGAGACAGGACAAAATGGTGGATATCGTGATCAATCACGAGCGACAGCTCAGGAAGTTCGGATTCCCTTTATTTCTCAGCAAAGCTTTGTCTCAAAATGTCAACTGGTTACAAAATGAATTTATTCTTCTACTCAGATGATATGTGATTTCAAAAGATACAAGAGAAATACAAGGCTGCAAATCAAGCTCAATACATCTTTCAAAGTTAATTTCATCCAGGTAATCATAAATTATGAAATCATTCTTTTTCTGATATCTGATAACTTTGATCCAAAATTTTGTTGATTTCATCCGACATTTCCGTCACTAAGCGCTTAAACTATTATCAGTCTTGATACCCATGTTTGCGGATACGGGAAGAAAATCTGTCATAATATGAATATATACATAGAAGATGGCGAGCTATAACCTCTTCACCTTATCAAATTAGTTTAATTTGGTAAAGCCATGGAAAATGTTTAAGCTTATTATGTTGCGAGATAAGTATAAAGTATAGAATAATTTTATTCTGAATGAAATGTATAAAATAAAAATTGGAATTTCCCAATAAATGAACACACAGTTGCTTCAATATAAATGGATTCAAGTTCCTTGATTTTTTAAACCGAAAAACCGAAAGCTTTCAAAAATTTGATTTCATTTGATATAAGTGTGGAATGATTATTTCAGATGGCAAGCAAAGACCTATCATTTGATCATCGATGACAAGATGAATACAAAATTTCGTAACCAGGCTATATTAAACATTTCAGTCCAAATAACCCCAAATAATACACGATGCATTCATTTTATGATCAACGACTTCTATTTTTTTTTTCTTGTTCACAGGAATTACAACCCTTGAGCCTGAAAATTCCCTTTAAATGTGCATTACACATGTTAAATGTCAAGAGCGTATAGAGGTAAATACGAAAAGCATAGTCCACATGTGCCGAGGGAACGTTTACTCATGATCGAGTACTAGTATATCATAATCGGCAAAAAAAGGGAGAAAATTCTCTGTTCTACACATATTGTTGGATCCTCTTCAGAATCTACACATAAACAAAAAGGCACAAATATCTTCAATATTGGTTTGATGATACTACTTTACAAACAAAATTGAAATCTATATTAAACCAATTTTTTCAAATACAAACGATTTTTGCTTTTAGCAATTTGTGACGAAGTCATCATATCAAAATTATAATTTGCTAAACCTTCTGGAATATAGATATAACTATCTTGCAGGTATGGTACCTCGAAAATAGACTCACAAACACTTGAAGGGAAGAAAGGGGAATCAACAGTACGCTTTCAAAAGAAAACAGCGCACTTGCAATGTAACATGAGAATGGTTGCTGTGAATCGCTCGTAGGCTTTCATCGAAATATATCTAGAAATAACTTTTTATGGTGGGCTATCGAATAATTATCTGTATAGTCCATGCTTTGCAGTGTATAATTGTGACTTTTAAGTAGAATTTCATACTTTTGTTCTAACCTTACTCTCACAACGCATGCTATATGTTCTAGATCCCCTAATTGGGGCGTGATGGGTTGATAACCTTTATAGCTTCAATAGCTTTAATATTAGGGATGGTTGGATTCCTCTGTATATTTGAACGTAAAAAAATGGTTCTATTTTTTCAAAATGTACATTACTTTGCATACAAGAAGAAAATAATTCTATTCTAACCTTGAATATAGAATCTGTCATAAAATAATAAAAAGTAATAATAATAATAGGATTAATAGCTACATTTATATTGCGCACGTATCCATCCCAGGGGGTGCTCAAGGCGCCTACAAAGTACTATTATTACCCTGGCTTTAGCCCAGCTGCCCTAAGGCGCTGTAAGCATTCAAGGAATAAATTCCTACCAGGTACCCATTTACTACACCTGATAGTGACAAATGTAGATTAATATCTTGCCAAAGGACATTAGTGCCGTGGTGGGACTCGAACCGCGAACCATGAGATCCACAGTCCGGTGACGTATCCACTAGACCACGACACCTCTACAAATAAATATTGAGAAAAAAGAGGGTAAAGCCCCCAAATTCCCCATGTAACGGTCGACATGTCTATTCCCATGTACTTTTCTGAATCAATGATAGTCATCTACCACTGCTACACAAATTTACTAATCAGATTTTGCCCAGACGTTTCATTTTGTCATACCTCTGGTATCTTCAGAATGAGTATCAGCTCATTGTACAAGAGTTGCGTAATGTTATTGTTCATCAACTTGAACATTTTTAATTCATAAGAGGTACCTTTCTGTATAACTTTTGCATGCCCCAAATTATATGAATACAACAGTACATAAAGAAATAGAGATTAAGATGTCCCTTCCGAACATAGGAACTAAACTGACCATTCTGAAGTAAAAGACAGTGAGGTTTCGAATGGAATTTAAGGCGAGTCGCCATTGGTTATTGGGCGATAAATGTGACACTTGAGATCTGTATGTAACAAAATTGATGGTTCTGTATAAACGAAATCAATCTTACCAACTGATTTCGTCCTCGAAATGGATCCTGTGAATGAATTTGTCAGGTTAATCTTGTTACAGAATTATAGAACTTTGCAAGAGGGATACACTTTATAAAGAATCCACACAGTCACCACAATTTTGTTAAAGCTTCAGCTTGTTGACATGGTCTGATTTCTTTCTCTTTCTCAACAATTTATTGTTACCGGAGCATCGGTTGTACAACCGCCATGGTATTTCTTTTCCATTTTTTTTTTAATAAGGTGTTCCTTGCTGAATACAATTTGACCTCATGTTATAACAGACGTCATGCACATTAAGAATTACCTTGGAAAACTAATTAGGACAAATAAGTGAGAAAATGTCATTGAATTATTCCCGATGGCATATCTGCTAATAAGCAGAAAGGTAGCTTTTTGAAGAAGGATATCTGAGATAAAAGAAGAAAAAGAAAATAAAAAAACATTGCATTCATGAATACGATGGCACAGGGGCGGCGCTACAGGGGGGGGGGGCAGGGGGGCGGCCGCCCCCTATAATTTTTCAAGCGAGCAAAAAAAAAAAAAAAAAAAAGAGGAAGAAGGGGGGAAAAAGGAGAAAGAGAAGGGGAAATGGAGAGAGAAGGCTAGGCCATGCAATTATGACATAATTGTTATAGTCCTATTTGTTATTTCAAGACCCTCGACATGCGACGTTGCTATACGCGTCATTTTGCCCCCCCCCCCTATTTAAATACCCTGGCGCCGCCCCTGCGATGGCATATGAGGACGGGTAGCTGATGAAATTATTAGAAAAGGAAGAATAATTCATAGCGCTTAGATTTAAAATCTTTCTCTCCCCACCACCATACGTCACTCATTTAGATGTAGATTTTCGAAATAATCCAACCGTATCAAGAGCTATGAATAAATACCTGATAATGTTGTGAAAATACGAGCTTATAATAAACCATGATAGAATAATGAATACTTATTATTTCCCTGAAGGCCAGGTAGCAAGGAATTAAGAAAAATAGTGTGAATAAATTAATGTCACTTTTTAAATTACGATAGAAAATTGTATCATTCTGTTGATGTTTTGCTCCCACCGGTATGTAAACGGAATATTGCGGGATTTGTCAGAATTAAAGAATTAGAGCCTTCAAAAAAAACCGATGAAATTGTTTTCATGAAGGTGTAACCTTTTCTTCTTAAAATTAGATGAAGTTGAGAATATCTCAGAGGGCTTGCCATATGCTGTATTTGTAACTTTTTCGGAGTGAAGAAGACATATGCTCTTGGAATTATAGACACCCGTTTCAGTTTCCTTTCATTCTTATTCTTTTCATGAAAGTGAATATGTAGTTAATGATAATGATTTTTTTCTGTGGGTTATTACTTCTGAATAGACCTGTTCACAAAGTTATTCAAATTTATGGATGTTTCTTTCCTGGGGACCTTGTAACGAGGTATTCCATTAACCTGTTATTAATGAATGAACTAAAATACTTGGAATCCAGTTTGCATACATTACTTGTTGCTATGTCTGACAAGCTTCTGACAAGCTTTCAGGTTGTCAAGAGCAACCTTTGTTTTAAAAGTATGCATAAAAGTTGAATATATTTGTGAACAGGTCTATTGAAGGGATGTCGGATCTCACCTTATTGTCTTTTTTTTCCACACAGAGTTGAGTTGACGAAATTGTGCTCCGACGTTATGCTCAGGCGACAATTGCCCTGGGCTATATTTCGTCGAAGATATAGGGTTAGTGTTAGGGTAACAATTTGGTTATAGGTTAAGTTAATGATTAACTTTAGGATTTGGTAAAGTTTGGTTCAGGGTTGAATTTAGAGTTAGGTTAGTCTAGGATATCGACCGCGGAGCAATATCATCGTCGGAGCATGTGTCAAACAGCCGACTTTTCATCTTCACGTCCAGAGGCAGTTAACCTAACAAAAAAAAATAATTTTCGTCTACTCGGTGGCGTAGTATATGAGCCTTTCTAATCAATATTTTCTTTGCCCCCATATAAACAGATTTACTTTTGAACTATTTTAGATTCCATGTATGTTGTGTTGTAAAAAAGTATTGTTCACACCTCTACAGTGCGTCTCCCACTCCCCCCCCCCAAAAAAAAATAACAGTTTGAAAAAGTCTCTCAAAGTAAATATTTAAAAATATTTGTATACAATTTTATACCTGTGGATAGCCTAGGGTCTCTTCTATCGAATGACATCAAAATATCTGGCAATGTTTTAAGCTCGAGTGAGCAAAAACGACTTTTGTGAAAGGGTGCAAAATCCAGATTTGACAAGAATTAGTATTTTGTTCTGGCTGGTATTAACAAACTTGAGAACCGTTAAAAGTTGACAGTTGGAAAAAGTCTCCCCAAATGAACATTTCAAAATATGTTCATAAAATTTTCATACCTACGGATAGCTTAGCGTCTCTCCTATCAAATGACACCAAAACATCGATATTTCACTCTTGAGTAAGCAAAAGGTATTGTTGTGAAATGGTGCAAAATCCATAGTTGACAAAATCTATATTTGTTCTAGCTGGTATCGGAAAAGTTTAGTTTTGAAAAGGCTTAGAAACTTTCATAGACCCCAACCGAAACCAAAAATGGAATATACAAATTATATATCTACAGAAAGCTGTTTATTCTCTGAATATAACAATGCAAGCTTCATGAGCTTTCATTGCCTGCGGGAGGAGTAAAAGCATCTCAAATCTTTGGATTGGAGGGCTTGGAAAATGGGATGGCGTCGAGTATAATCACAGGCCTGCGGGGGGTCGAAATTTATGACGTCATTTTGGGTAGACGTCGCGAACATAATGGCCCGAATTCACAAAGGAGGTTTAAACCATGGCAAGGTTTAAACCTCCGTAAGCGTACTAAAATAAGCGTAAATAAGCGCACATTGCCCATGCGCGAGCGCAAAGAAAATATATGATTGGATCGGATTCCGTGCGCACGTACGCTTAAAAACCCCAGGAGGGGGTTTAAACCATGGTTTAAACTAAACCTCCTTTGTGAATTCGGGCCAATATGATCCAAGTCTGCATGCGAAAGGTACGTGGTGGGTTTTTTTTCTTGATTTGGAAGTCATGATTATTGTTTGTAAATGCATTACAATGGAAGTTATGGTGTTTCAAAGTATTCAACTGCATCTTACATTGTTACAGAAATGAAAACCGAAGTTACAGCTATTATTTTGTAACCAAAACACACATTATAGGCGTCTTGAGTGTTTGGCCCAGCGCAGGCTCAGCTGAGTTGAGCTGCACGAATGTCTCGATAAGACGGCTTGCCTCATCGCTGTCATTTTCCTCACCACTTTCCCCTGTGCTGTCATCCTCTTCGTTCTCAAATTCCATCAGTTCATCTTGGTCGTCATCCTGGTTAACTGAGGCAGCCATCTCTGTTAAATCAGCTATCAAAACTTTCACAAAACTTGACAAACTCCGCCCACAAAAGTAACTGGCTATTGTACGAAAGCTATTCACTGTCCTTGTTTACGCGCCGCTACGTGAACCAGCCACAGAGTTGTCTACACGAAATGACGTCATAAGTGTATCGGCCGAGCGAACCCTTGTTATTACGCAACCGGGAGGGGGCGGACAGTGAGGTGTTCTTTTTGCTTTTTGTGGATTATTGAAAGGAAAAATGATGTTTACCCACATGTATTTGTATTCTACGTCTACTTACCTTTCCATCGATCTATGGTTGTATTTGCTTCAGTTGGGGTCTTTAAAAGGCAATTTATAAAAGAATTGGCCTTGTTTTCTGTATGTCCTGACATATCCCATCAAAACTTTATGATTGACTGAGAAAGCCAACTCGAATTAAAACCTTGTCAAATCTAATATTTCCGAACACTCAATAAAATAGTTTCTTGTTCACAGGGTTCTTGTTAATAGCCGTAACCGGCTATTTTTTCCGACTGTAACGCCGATCGTAACCGGCTGTGGCCTCACAAAAAAAAAAAAAAAAAAAAAAAAAAAAATATATATATATATAGACTATATACATAAATATAAAATCAGTCTCGATTCAATTCAACAAGTCGCTATCTCAAATTTCAGTTTTCACAAGCTTCACAGCGGTGTTGTGAAAGCAGTCGTAAAGAAACGGGAAGAAACGGCTTTAAACACAGCCAATGCGCGAGAGATCGAGAAGGCAGAAGAAACGAAAATAAACTGACTCGACGAGGGCTAGCGCGCACTGAATAAGCATAAGCCGGGGTTGCGGGTAATACACGATGCTAGGCTAAAAAAAAACCAAAACAAATGAAGAGTCATATATCACCAAAACTGACAATAATCTAGGGGTCTAAGGTCCTGTTTATATGATCAAAGAGAATTTATTTACTGTTTTGTAAATCTAAATGCTACATATTTCTACAAATTAATTTTGATGTTAAAATCAACAGCCTAACTTCCGTAACATACATACGACCCACAAACAGTTCATGCCGTGACACAAACCCGGCACAATTAAACCACGGTGGCAGCTTTACTCTCAATGAGGGCTCCCCAAAATTCAAGTCCATTGACCAAGCAAGGCTTCAAGACGTAACGCTTGTCAAAGTAAAGATTTGTGATCGTATTATTAATCACCATCAAAATGAAAGAAAACATCACAAAACACACAATAACAGTACAGATAAAGGCAAACTGGTACCTTGCTTTAGAAAATATTCCTAGCTAAATCCAAGAACTATCACAGAAGTTTGAAGAGTTTTGGCGCAAGGTTTTTCAACAAAATAATCGATCCCAAAACATATGAAGTTTCCCCCATTCCATACCCATGCATGCAGAGGTAAGTTCGCTCCATAGGTTCGTTCCCCTGCTCCAGCGGCCCAGAGAGTTTGCACGTTCTGCTAAAATGAGAGAATAGTCTCTGCACATGGCTTCTGCATAAATTAATTTGCATACTAGCTCAACCAATGCGCATTGGTTGAGCTAGTATGCAAATTAATTTATGCAATAGCTATGTGCAGAGACGTTTCTCTCATTTTAGCAGAACTTGCAAACTCGCTGGGCAGCTGGAGCAGGGGAGCGAACCTACCTCTGCATGGGTATGAAATGAGGGAAACTTCAAATGTTTTGGGATCGATTATTTTGTTGAAAAACCTTGCGCCATAGCTCTTCAAACATGAAACTTCTGTGATAGTTCTTGGATTTATCTAGAAATATTTTCTTAAGCAAGGTATCAGTTTGCCTCTATCCGTATTGTTAATGTGTGTTTTGTGATGTTTTCTTTTATTTTGATAGTGATTAAGATACGATCACGATTCTGTACCGTATCTGTACTTTGATAAGGGCTTGTCACGTCTTTGAAGCAAGCCTTATTTTGGTCAACGACTCATATTCGAAGAGTTCCCCGACTTTGAAAATGTGTTAAAAAACAGGAAACAACCAATTAAAGTACAATTTTGTTTTACACTTTTCTAAATCATTTCTTTATGCTTTTGCCTCTAGATTTTGCCGTTTTGATAAGAACATGACTTGAATTTATCATGATTTTTTCATTTTTTATTTTTTGCTCAGGGGTCGAAAATTGGGGGTGTGTTTAATTTAACAACAGCGGTTTGTACAACGTTATTTACGGTAATCCTAGCCTTTTCGTAACTCTGCAGTGTGGTAAATTTGATCATAATCATGAGAGTTCATTGTGTTCATTCACTTGTGCAAATCATATGACTGTAGGATATCAAAAATAGCTGCAGATATAAAAAAAAAAATCATGCATTCACTTTCTGAACAACATTGATTTTAAATAAAATAACACCAATGTCATCTGAGCTGGCATTTTAAACCAGTTTAGTGTTGCCTTGTTCTTTATTTAAAAGAAGTAATTTCCTTGTACATGTAGGGTCTGGAAGATTGGAAGAATGGAAGATTTTACCTTACCAATTCTTGCAAAAGCTAGGGGCTTCAGGGGGCTATGCCCCCCTGAAGCCCCCCTCAAGGGGCACTGCCCCTGGAACCCGCTGGAGGCTTCACAGCCCCCAGACCCCTGTTGCTTTTTTGGAGTAACCGCCTGTGAATGATAAATTACCTGCTATCAGAAAAATTAGCAAGAACCCTGGATGTGTTCCCCTTGAACATGTTGAAATTACATTTTGCCAAAGAACAAAACGAATGACCTAAATTCTTCACAACCAAAATGTGTGCTCTGACGCTTAACTTGAAAATCTACACGTATGGACTCATTAATATTTTTTCCAGTTCTGGGCCCTGTTTCATAAAACTTGTTATTAATAACAAATTCCCCATGCATATCTATGACAAATTTGCTCACAGCCAATCAAATGCAAGGATTTCAGTAGCTTATAACAGTCATTGTTACCTGTTACTGATAACAAGTTTTATGAAACTGGGCCCTGATCAGTTTTGCATCCAAGGCATTAACTATTTCGGATTCAGCGCACGTATGCGATCCAAATATTTCGGATTTTCACTAAAAACAAAATCTTTAAAAACCAAAGTCGTTGCGCTGAATACTAGATAGTGATATAAATGAAAGTGATCTATTTGAGTAATAACGACGTTTAGAGATGTATACTCGAAGATTGTGTCATAGCTACATTGTGATTAATGATCTCTGTCTTTATCAATTCATGTCTAGTTCAGTATTCTGGCTGCTTTCGAGGAATTTACACTCATGAACCATCACCCCAACAACCAACCTCACTGCACCGACACCTTAAAGTTAAAACTTGAAATAGATGAATGTGACATTTTGGTGTTAAAATGGCGTTTAGGAGTGAAATGTCTAGATACCACCTATGGACCTCATGTGAGTTACTCACCTCTGTATCAAGAACTGATCATTTTTGACCTAGTTCAACCCTTTAATCAGTATTTGTGTCAACCTTTGATAATTTCTCCTGAGCCGACAACTCTCAGCAACCAAAGTGAGTCGTTGCACAAAGTTCAGGTAGATTAATGTGACATATTGGACTGAAAATAATCCCTGAAGATAGATGGTTTAATCACCATTCATAACTAGCCTCATTCCATCATGATACGTACTTCTAACCACCGTTGATGACATTTCTTTGTGAGATACCAAATTACTCTCTGCAACCTAAGTGAGTCGTTGCACCGAGTTAAGGTAGATTAATGTGGCATATTGAACTAAAAATAAACTGCATTAGAACAATCCCTGAAAATAGATGGCTTCATAAAATTTAAAGTTTAATCACTATTCATACCTAGCCTCATTCCATCATCATCCGTACTTCTAACCACCGTTGATGACATTTCTTTGTGAGACACTAACTCTCTGCAACCAAAGTGAGTCGTTGCACCTAGTTCAGGTAGATTAATGTGGCATATTGGACTAAAATAAGATTCAGAAACATAATCCCTGAAGAAAGCATATTGGCTTTATAAAATTTTCTCATCTCTCTATATCATTACTAGCCTCTTTCAGTTATGATGGTTATTTATAGCCAACTTTGATGACATTTACTCGTTAGATGGCGACTCTCCACAACCAAAGTCGTCGCATCAGCACCTTAATTTGAAATATATGAGATGTGAAGTTTTGGGGCAAGAATCAAATTTTAAAGCTTTAAAATGTTTGAACAAATTTCCATATCATTAGCCTACTTCACTAAATTTTGAAGAGTATTCTAGTCGCCTCTGAGGAGTTGAATGAGCAAATTTAGATTTCATGCACGATCTATAAAGCAAAAAATAGCGCTTGCCTTTCCATGACCCAAATATTGTGTTTTCCCCTATTCCGTATTAGTTGAGAGCAAAAAGAGGCGTTAACTCAGTATCAAAGCGTATGAGTTAACGCCCTTCTGGCTCTCAGGAAACTACTACCCGTCATAGAATTGTCAATTTTGACAACCGAAGTAATGTGTCACCAGAGGCATAAGTCCATTAAATGAATGGGGTGGGGAGGCAAAAGCATTAATAGGAAGGAAACATTGTTCTGGATGCCTTGATCTGTATAGGACGACACCCTTGTTGCCATGACTCCCAAACTTGAGATATAGGAAAGGATGTTCTTGGGGAATAACGTTTAAAAGGGTATAGTGTTGGTCCCGCTATTGTAGGGGCAATGGCATCATGGATGGCATCAGTCGTTACAGGTAGATAAAATGCAAATCAACATGGCAACAGAATTGGGGAGGATGTCTGTGGGAGAGATTCAAAACGTCTTCTTTTCACGCTGCCTTTCCCATCCCCTTACTCTCTCTCTCTCTCTCCTTCTCTCTCTCTCTCTCTCTCCCTCCTTCTGTCTCTCTCTCTCCCTCCTTCTCTCTCTTTCTTTATTTTCCTATTCTTCTCCTTTTATTCTTCTTCTTGCTTCTTCTTCTTTTTCTTTTCTCCTCCTCCTCCACCTCCCCCTTCTTCTTCTTCTTCTTCTTCTTCTTTTTCTTCTTCTTCTTCTTCTTCTTCTTCTTCTTCTTCTTCTTCTTCTTCTTCTTCTTCTTCTTCATCATCATTATCATCATCATCTCATTGTTGCTTCTTGTTCTTCTTTTTCTTTTCCTCCTCCTTCTCTTTCTTCTTCTTCGTCAGCTTCTTCTTCTTTTTCTTCTTTTTCTTCTTCTTCTTCTTGGACGTGTACCCCCCATAATTACGCCATTGTGAAGATTGTGTAATAGCACCGTTCAATTGAACGATCCACCTAATTCTCAAAGGGTGTGAGTCTATTTCATTTCTGATCAGTATTAAAATCGCCTTCTGAGAGCGTTATCAATCTTCAAGAGCTCTTTAGGTCCCATCGATAAAGCTGAGGGGTGCGGCGTTATGCATTTTAAGGTTATCTCCTGTGCATAATTATATCACTCACACTTTCATTTTCCATTCCACTTCTTGGTACGCAATTCGTCTATTCTCCGCTCACTGTACACTGTATAATAATTATTTTCGAATTTCGTAGTCTTTACTTTGGTGATAATCGTCAGGATTATCTTGCACATTTCAATTTTAGTTACTCTCCCTTCTACAGAGTCCATGCATACAGGTTCTATGCATGTGGAGTTGTCGCGGTCTAGTGGATAAGTTAACGGACCATGGAGCACGTGGTACGGATTTCGAATCCCTGTCACGGCACCAATGTCATTTGGCAAGACATTAATTTACATTTGCCACTCTCTACCCATGTGTAGTAAATGGGTAAGAAGTACATGGGTGGAAAAAGAAATTCCTTGATATTTGCTTCCATGGTACCCGGGCTGAAGCCGGGGTAATAATATGACTGCAGGGCCCCCAAAGAAGAACAGTATTAATACTGATGAGGCTATCCTGGGTCAAAATCTCTTTGCACTTTTTAGTCAAACTCTTTTATAGTAAGTTTTTGATATATTTATTTTCTTTTAAAATTCATCAATTTCTCTGCCTACATCTTTGACATCATCGGTATCATTTCTACAATACATAGGTTACACCCTTTTATATTTCTAAAAGAATACAAAGTCGTCTGTCACAATTTAAAAAAAAAAATAGCCGTTAACGATGAAGTTAAGATATTGCCTTAGATTACTGAAGTTCATTGATCAGGTGTTGATATCATGTAGATGTGTCGAGTGTTTCGGTACCTCCAGCCAGCCAACAGCAAGTTCTTATCCTAAAACATTTTAAAATAAAATTTTAAAAATCACTTAAAATCGAATTGCCAGTGAGAACGCGCCACTGCTCTAGGGAGTAATCTTGAACGACACTTGATGAAAAGCTCATCAGAATGGATGCTGTCCCTTGGGTGTCATGGAAACGCGGATGATAACGCATCATCTGAACTTTTAAGCCCGGTCTCAGGGGGATGGAGTAACACTCGTTGTTGTAAGGCAGTTGGGGAAATAGTCCCAGGAAATAGTGTAAAATGGTTTCGGCGTAGGGGAGAAACGAGTGGATTGAATGACCTGATAAATCGATTGATCGATGGAGAGATAGACAAATTGAAGACGCTGGGACGGGTCGAAGAGAAAATGAGATCGTGAGATAATCACTCTTCACGCTTTTCCAATCCCGCGAGCAGTGGTGGGGAAAGCATACAGTCAGGTCTGTTTGAAGAAGTAAAAGGAAATGCTAATCATTTTCATTCATTTTAAAAGCTAAATAGCGTAAAAATAAAAATCTACATAAAATTTAACAGGCCTTAAACAAAAAAGTAAGAAAGAATGAAATCTACTCAATGACTGAGTTAGAAAATCTGTATTAGGTGAGTGGTAAGCAAAGTTTAGAGAAAGATAGCAATACTGAGTATATAATCTGCTTGTCCCACAATCCTACATTACTGTGAAGATTGAACAAAATCTGAAATAAGTAAAAAAAAATTCTAGAGATGCAATTCTATTGCCAAAAATCACGTTTATAGATGGAATAAAATAAGGGGAAGAGAGTAATGAGTTTTAAGCTACACAGAGAAATATATATTAAATGATTAAGTGATATATATTTATGAAAATCATCATATTGACAAATCAACGCAAAATGTTATGAGGATGGAAAATGAAAATGAGTTACTAGTCGGTACATTGCTATGAAAAATTAGAAAATTAATATCATTCTAGAATCTTTTGAGCTCAAACGCCTACCTTCTTTTTTTTTTTGGATAAAACGCGTTATCCCGAAGATACGGCTCATAACCCCCTCCCCCCCCCCCCCCCCCCGAGGCTGCGGAACGTCGGGCTCGGACAATGGAAGTGGGTGGGGGACACCTTTTGTTTGGCGGACAAAAGGCCCCCCACCCCCGTGGGACTATTCCCACAATAAACTTTACGTCATCATTATCCAAAATAATGTCCAAAATGATGTGAGCAACATCGTCTAGATTATGTAATTCATGTGAATGAGCTCCTAAGCTTTGTATTTTTTGAAAGGTACATATAATTTTGTTTATGTACATGTAAGAAGCTGACCGTCGACATGCCTCTGGTTTCTGCTGGCTCGTCCACTCTAGATATAATTATTTTTCACTTATGTACATGTAGAAAGTATTGTGTGATTTGGAAAAAAAATAGTGAAATACAAGTTGACCCTTGCCCGCAGCATCTCTAACTTGATATATTCACTTGTTGCTAGAATTAGATGGATGGCAATGCTGCAAAGAAGATGTGAAAAATCTCGTTTAATTGCGAGAGAAATCGGGGAGAAATTGGGGAGAAATTGGATGATGGAGTTGTTTTCTCGGCTCGTGATTAGAGGCGCGTGTCCTTCTTTACCGGATGCCTTACCCCTGGAGAGAATTAATGGGGGGCAAAGGGGTACCACTGTGTCCGAGAAGAGTTGAAGGCAGAGGGGTATAGGAAGATGGATGTAACATTATATAACGAGCCCTGAGAGAGTTGTAGGAGTGGGGCGTAGAATGTACCATGGTATAACGCGCCCTGTGAGAGGGGCGTAGGAGTGTAACCATTTACATTAACTGTGCCCTGAGAGAGTTGAATGGGAGGGGGGCGTAGGAGTGACCCTTTTAAGCTTGCCACGGGAGAGTTGATGGGGGTTTTCCACCGTGCCTGGAAAGAGCTGAAAGGTAAAGGGGAGCATGGGAGTGTATCATTATATTTAATACACATTGCGCCTTTTGTTATTATACATTTATGTCATCCCAATGAAGTCCCCTGTACCCCTCAAGGAAGGTTGCTTATGCCTACAATCCCTACATCACCCTCATCTGCTTCTATGCCACGAAGTCCTACTTGTGATTGATTAACCTGCACGACTACTTCCTGTAGTGAGCACGAGATAAACACTACAGTGTGTATCTAAAAAATTATACCCAAACACGGTACATTCTTATGAAAAGGCATAATTCAGTGTGTATTCATATTTCGTTGCCATGAATGACTGAGCACCAGGGTTCTCAAAGAGTCTCCTTAAACCAAGTTTGAGCTGAAGCCAAGATAGTAACGTGTGTCAAAAGGCATTATTGATTTTTTATTTCTCTCTAAAAACCATTGAAATGTTTCGAAAATTAATTTGGTACACTTGAGTACCAGACGTATTACTTTAAATTTAATATCAAGAAAACGCTTATTATAAACAAAATTTATGATGTAATCCTTCTTGATGACACAATCTTTATAAACCAAGCTTTCAACAAAGCTATCAAAACCAAGATCTTAGAGCTCTTAGCAGAGCTCACCGGCCCTTTGCAGGGCTCTTATTCATTTGAAAGAATACATGGTGTAACCCTAAAAACTTTACAAAAAAAGCTATCAGAGTTTGGTATATTGTTATGATACACACTGTAATGCAAGTATGAGTTGTACCAATTATGCGAAAGTCAAGGATTAATCAGGCCGGATTATGTGCACATGTACTGAGCCTGACAGATTTGAAACTTCCATATCTGAGATTTAATCTGTCATTCGTAAAAAAAAAAAAAAAAAAAAAGAAGAAAGATGCCGCATGAGCTTTTCACGAAAATGCACATGTTACGACCTGATTATGAATGGAATTCGAAACAGGTTGAACAAAAATAATTTGATGTACAGTTTTGAAATTATCCGACTGCCATGCCGAAAGATCGTTATATTTTTATCGGAATTGCAATGTATTGTAAGCCTTCTTATCGGAGGAAAATCCTCTTCCTTGCAGTTACGACAATTTGCAGCCGATCGGGCGTTTTCTCACAATCTTGTAATTTCGATATTCAAACGATAATCCTGGTCATCAATCAGATATTATGTGACATTTTTTAAATCTATGTGTAATTTTTGTCGGCTTCATTTAAATTTTTAAAAGCGCATACGGGTGAACAACACATGATGAATAAAAAAAAGCGATCTCTTACGACAGGATTTTGCTGCAAACGACCTCTTCTGCATTACTGAAGTTTAGAGTTACCTTTGTATTTTCCTTTTTATCTCTTTCCTTTATGCATTACTTATCCAATAAACCCAAAGCTTTCAGCATCTCCCCCTTAGCAAGAAAAAGCATGAAGAATCTTCTTCTCTTTCATGCAAGATGAAAATGCCCATGAATAAGAAATACAGGAGTCCCACAGGGCAACATACTCGAACCAGTCTTGGGACATTCAGCCGTTTAACTCTACCATTTTTGACTCGTTGGCGTATTTCGTGAGCCTCGTTAAGAATGTCTTTCGCCCCAGGACAATCCCGACTTTTCAATCATTATTAACCTACATGTACGAAAATTCAGCTAACGGCGACGAGACGCACATTTCTCCTGATTGCTCCATTATCAAAACCTCTTTGGGCAGAAATATGGAGATCGGGGGTAATGATAAGTACGATGGGAAGAAGTGAAGCCAATAATTTGCTCAAAGAAATATGAACCCCTGCCCTTTCAGGCCATGAATATTTCATGGTATTTGAAGAAATGGTGGTAAATGACGGTTATGAAACAGCAGCATCTGAACTGATGTGCCTCTATTCATTGACATCTGAACTCGAAATACGGGTTATGATACGAGGTATACGGTATAAGGGGCTATCCTGAAAATTCAAAAGGTTCATTATTCCGGACACGTGTTCGCTATTCCGAATTCTTGAGGTTCGTTATTGAGAAAAAGTTCGAAATTTTCAGGTTCTAATTCTAAGCGTTCGCTATTCTGGAGGTTCGTCATACCAAAATTGAATAATTCCTAGGGTTTGTTATTTCAAATGTTCGGCATAATATTGATTTCGTTATTGATTTTGTTATTTCGAAAGTTCGAAGTAATGAAAAAATAAGGGTTCGAGAGTCCAAAGGTTCATTATATAAGAGGCTCACCATTCTGGAAATTTGAAATTCGAGTCACAAATTTACTACATCAGGAGGCTTCTTACTCCGAAAGTGAAACGAAATTTGAATGGCAATATTTTTCAAACGCATACTTATACAGAACGTTAGATTATGCGATGTTCCGATATTGAAATTTATGGATAAGAGACATTACCGAAACATTTCTTTTTTTTTGGGGGGGGGGGGGTTTAATGTGAAACCAACCGAAATATTTCGTTTTCCTGAAAATGCGAAACAAACCGAACGATTCATGCACCCTTTCCTATTTTTGAGATAACGAATCGTCGAGTAAAAGAGTCGTAACCAATGTTAGCAACACAAGAGATGAAATGCGAGGTTGAAAATAGTCAGTCATGATCCTAAGTTCATATTCAAGTTGATTCGCAGACTTCCCCTTTCCAGTTTCCATATAGGAAATGAATGCAAATCTTAGATTGAAATTTAAAAAAATAACAGCCCCCTCTCCCCATTTAAAACATATACGATCCAACAGATAAACGTGTCATGTTTGCTTTTAATAGAATGAAATGTATCATATTCTAACTCTCGGGAGGACGCAGAATGGCGACAGTGCTTACTATTGGCGGCATGTGTCTGCTAATAGAAAGCCATTTAAATAGATAAAGCATCAGTCTTCCGACGATGCTTGTCATTCCTGATTCCATCAAATATAGCAACGGAGACTGGATTAATTAGCATTTCAAAGCTCCGAATGACCAAATAAAAACTACATTCTGAAGACAAATACAACCATCTATTCCAATCGTCTCGCCAAGAAGATACATCAAGTCTAAAATATTTGAGAAATCTAATTTTAGTGATATATTTTAGAAGCGCCTCCATGTAATGCACATGATATTCTAGTGTACAATTGTGGATAACACTTATCAAACAGTTTCATGATTGTTTTCATTAAAATTCTGTTGCTTACATTGTTTTCTAAGTGGCAAAAGCACTTTGAAAAGTGGCATGAAACCTGTCAAAGATCTCTAAATGTTATAAATAGTTATAAATAGTTATAAATACTGTGATCGGTGTTGCTATATTCATGAAGATTTGGACTGATTTGGCCTTCATTGCTTATGATTCGTGCGATGTTTTTGATCTTATTTTTGTCTTCTTTTCAGAAATTACACTCTCGCGGATTTCTTTCTTTTTTTTTTTTCTTCCTAAGTAATGCAAATAATTATGATTTCGTTTTGTTCTACCACTTTCTTATTCCTGATAATGCATTACCATGTACTAATTCTAAAAGACATGAAAATGAGCAAGTATTGAGCACCCCTCCCCAAATGATTTTCGACTTGTCATACATGGAATCCCGAAATGCAGGAAATGGCAGAGGGGACATTTCAAATCGTTTTCTCCACATGTATAATTATGCAGGGTTCGAACCCGTGACATTCCGTGTCATAACGCGACTCTTTGTGAGTGTCTTTATACCTAAGACTTGAACAGTGTAATAGAGAGAGATGGATAGCTTGGAATCATAGAAAAAGTACCATTAATGAGCATTCTGATATACAAAACACGGTATGATGCACATCCATTCTCCATATTAATTTGAAAACATCCATAATGTCTACACTTTATGTTGTTCCATCCCCGGGATAGCGTAGATAATATATAGATGTATCTTATTACATCCAGAAGCTATTTTCTTAATTTTATTGGTCTTCTCTCTCCCTCTCCTCCCCCCCCCCCCCCCCCTCTCTCTCTCTCTACATGCATGTCTATGTTTGTCGATCGTATTCTCTATCGGTCTCTATCTGTCTCTCTCCCCCTCCATCTCCCTATATCTCGCTCTTATGTATTCGTCCTCTCTCCCTTTTCTCTTCTTCTTTGATTTTTTTTATTTCCTAAATCCTATCCTCTTTCTTTCTCACAATTCCTTCTGTTTTGGCGGCTTTTCATATCTCTCTGCCGCTCTTCCACCCTTCGCGTGACTTTCACTTTAATATTCTCCCTTTTAAATCATATCTTTCTATCTTTCCCTTGCCCTACATAGCCTTTTCATATTGTTATCCCTCCACCCCCCCCCCCTCTCTCTCTCTCTTATTTCTGCTCCTTTAGTTTATGTCTTATCCCTCCTTCAGTCTATCCTCTCTCTCTCTCTCTCTCTCTTATTCCTACTCATTTAGTTTCTGTCTTATCCCTCCTTCAGTCTCTCTCTCTCTATTGCTCTCTCTCTCTCTCTCTCTCTCTACATATATAAGTAATATAATACATATATTTATTCTGTCGTTTACAGAACTGATGAAGGTTGAATTCCTTGACATCAGTTCTGTCAACTTTTTACAGAATAAATTCCTGAGGAAGTCGAAAGACGAAAGCTTAAATTACGCGGGTATCCTGCGTCATCTTTGGCTTGAATTCCTCCCACTTTGTCCTGTAGTACGTAAACCAGAGCAAATGGTAGAAGTAAATTCAACATCATCACATTATATATACATACATCTATATAATTATATATCTACCCACATCTCGCTCATCATTGTTCTAATATGTCTTAAGCTTTTCTTCGAAGTTTTACAGAGTAATATGATAATAGCCTTCTTTCCTTCTTTAATAAAAGACCTACCTCAGTATAATTCGCCTTCATGACGCAACAAAAGAAAGGGTAGTTCACAAGTGTAGAGCATGTACAGTGGGTGATATGTTAAAATACAATAAGAATATGTAACTAAATTCAGTCCTTGGTTTATTTCATACAAATCAATGTTTTCATGACGTCTTTATTCATCAACGTCATGATTATTAAAAAAAAATGAGAAAAAAAGTAACAATTTTTTTTTTTTTAATGTCTTTAATTCCTTTATGGAAAACTTGTTAAATTCCCATCTTTATCCGTTAAGCCCCTTGTGGGAGTTGTATTAAAATCCGACAGAGTTCTAACAAAATTCAGCCTTCGGTTTATTTTGTATAGACCAATGGTTCATGACGACTTACGAACGTCATGCTGAAAAGGTTAAACAGGACTTATACCATGTATACAGTTTGTCTGAAATCCAATAAAGATATGCAAAACAATTCAGTCCTCAGTTTATTTCATATAAATCAATGTTCAAGACAAGACTATCCTCCATCAGCGTCATGAGTAGCATCATTTAAAGAAGAACCCTCCCGAGATAAATCGTCCTTAAATTTCTCCATGGAGTTGTTTGTTTAAAGCCCATTTTTGCCAACAATTCAATTCAATCAATTCAATTTAAAGACATTTATTTCCAACTTTTCAATATACAAAGTAATAAATGAGCAAAATAATGTACATGTATTTTGAACAAAAAATATGACAAAATGTACACTAATGTGATACATACATAGTTGGAGGACACACCTCTAAAAGCAAAAGCTTGGGGCGAGGGTGCCCTTAGTACATAATACATTATTACATAATAAATATATAAAAAGAAAATAATTACATACAAAAAAAGAAAGAGACCGCTGAGCTTGATTGGAGGGGAAAAAAGGGGAGGAGAAAAGAAAAGAAAAAGAAGGGGAAAGAGGAAAAAGAGGGGGAGAATGGAGGTGCAACATGAGAATTGTACGGAAAAGAGAAATATTCACGAAGAGGCAGAGAGAAGAAAGAATAGAGAGAATAGATACAATGGAGGGTGGGGAAGTGTCTTAAACCATATTATTTGTAAGATGAAGTGAAATATTTTTTCATCCTTCTTGAGAAGCTAGCGAGAGATGCGGAGTATTGTATTGTGTCAGGGATAACGTTCCACAGCTTGGGTCCTGAGTACCGGATATTATGTTGGAATAATAGGGTTCTGTGCTTGGGTGTTATAATGGAGTACAACATGAAGATGTTTAATAAACAATAAATATGTAACATATTGATCGCAGTTTATTTCATTATATACATCACCATTTTTGGCAACCTACTAATTTCATAGGGTCATTCAGAAAAGGTTATTGGTTATTAAGAACTTTTCTTGTAAGATGGGTTTTATACCTGTATTAAAATACAGTAAGTAGATGCAATATGATAACTTGATAACTAAAATGAAAAATTAAAATGATAATCTTAAAAAGCTTTTTGTTAGAGGACTTACTATAGACAAGGCCTTTACAGCTTTTAATTGCATTAATTATAATAATTAATACATAATTCGTATATTATACGAATTATGACATATTTGTTAACTCAATGTAATTACAAGTTTGTGTGTATTTTTATGTTATGCGCTGTATTTTTTTTTTTTTTTTTGGGGGGGGGGAATAAACGAACAAACGAAAAAATAAATGAATAAACAAAAAATCAGTCCTCTGTTTATGTCTTATGAATCAATTCATGACAAGACTGATCGTCTCTGTTCACCAGCGTCAGGAGTATCATTCTAAAAAAAATGGTCCAGAGATAAATCTTCCTTGAATTCCTACATGGAGAAGTCTGTGTGATGCTCCTTTTTATCTGTTAAGCCCTCACGATACTGGGTTAACTTCCAATGAATATTCACGGGTAGTATGAAATTGGAGAAGAGTCGTCCGGTTAAAATTAATGTGGGTTAATGCGTTTCCGCTGTGGAGAGAGAGATTCCTTTTATCACGATTGTCGGTGAGCTGAGTCGATACAGTTTGAATCGAAATGAGAAGTGTGCAACCCCTTGTGGTTTTGTTTATTACAAGTACCCACTGGAACCTCACTAACTAGATGAACACCACTAGACAACCAATTGGAACCTCACTAACCATGCAGACGAACACCACCTAGACAACCCAATGAAGCCTCACTAACCAGAAATGTATCTAAATTTGTACTAAGATTTCATTTTTCTCTCTCTTTTTTTTTAAAACACAGTTTTGATATCGGGGGGGGGGGGGGGGCTATATTCAATCTGGTCGAGGTATTAGGGGTATCGCCAGATCGAACTGATTAACAACAATAAATCCTGCGTGCGTCTCGCTTAAAGCAATATATAGATAACCACTCTAGTCGGACAGTATAACCTATAGGACAATTATCTCCCGACAAACACCGTCCAGTGTATTCGCTTCGATATTGTGTTAGTTTACTTTCCAAATTGCATTTTGCAAAATGAAATAATCTGATGAATACAATCAAATCTGTAATTGATAGAGCGCCAAGAATAGACATGTTTCACTATTTTTAAACTGCTTATTCAACCCATGGGTTCCCGAGGGAATGATTTGTTTCAATCACATCGAGCACGACATATAAGGCCATAATTTATGAAGAAAAAAAACCCCACACCGGTAACGAAAAAAAGAAAAAAGAAAAAAAGAACAGCAACAAGAACCCGAAGGGTAAAATAACCATTTGAAAATTAACAGGATGTGCACATTTCTTGCTGCATACTAGTTCAAGAAGTAAGTAAAAACGTAAAAGAATGGAAAGAAATCATATACGGGTATAAAGTAAGAACGTGACAGACTACTGAGAATTTACTAAAGGAAATCAATAATTTAAATCACAATAAGTTACTACATACATGACTAAAAGCTAGACATCATGTAGAATAGCGTTCATAAATCCTGTTAATTGCAAATTGTTAATTTTCCTTAATGTATACATATTTTCTTTGTATTTAAGAAGTAAATTGTTAATGTCTGACAATGTGTTTATATACTTTTTTCTGTAATATTATTATATTTTGTATCATGCTATCGAACGCAAAAATAAAATCAATCAAACAAACAAATAGCCAAATCCTAATATGGTGTTCGTAATTGACATGTATTGTCGAATACTGGCTGTATAGTTGTTGTATGATGGTGCTCTAATCTAAAGAAGATGTGAACATAGTACTAATTCTATCCTCTCTCTCTCTCTCTCCTAGGGTGATATTAGCCGATTTTCATAAAAAAGATTGCTCATGAAATTTTTTGAAATGGATCGAACTGTGGATCAAATTTGAGGCCCATGTGTGTAATCCCATTTAGCCATATCTATGTGAAGCTGCTTGCCACTTTGTTTAAAAAAAAACCAAAACGGTGTCAATTCAACATTCTCATGATTCCAATACCTCACAATACAAACTCATTCTCATCAACTGCATAACCAAATATTTCCAACAACTACTATAGACTCTTTCACAATGCAATCGCATGGCCAGTACTCAATATTGTTGTTGACGTTTTGACTAAAAAGGTTAACTCTAAAATAATTCCGCAATAAAACTAAAAACCAACAAGAAATGTTTCCGTTTTACAACGCTAAATGAAATATTTTTCTTAGCACTGTCAACGTTGTTATTTCCATTCTGAAATATATCAGTGAATAATAATTCAACCTTCTCCAACCTTAAAAAGCTATTACTTCATCTAATCTTTATGTTCATTAAGTAATAGTGTGTGTCTAATAAAATGGGGAATTCGTTTTTGTACTTATTTACCTTTAAATTGCTATTTCTCGCATAATCGCATTTTTTTTAATTCAAAGAAAAGACTGAACACTAGTCAAACGATTGGATTGAGAAAGATAAATAATGCCTCGAAGTTACTGAACAGATGAAAGCTGATAATATGAGGTTTTGAAATCATCAAAATGATAAAAACTTGCTGAACATTAAATACTGCACACGGATACGGGTATATTGGACTAGATACACATTGGTCATCGAAATTATTCAATACAGTTTTCAATTATCATTAATTAAAATATGGTGACTCTGATATTCATTCACTTAGGTATTTAAAAAAAAAACAGAAGAGAAAGCTCATGAAATCAGTGTCATGAAAATACCTTTTTTTGTCCTCATCAAAAAGAATATTTGCAGTTTACAATATACTATTAGGCTATATGTTGTCTCTATAGATATTTTATTCATTAAGAATATTAATTTCTACTTCAACAAGACCTGTATCTTGCTAGAAACAAAGAGTCGACAATCACCGAAAGGCAAAACTAAAAAATGTTAGAGGTCATACATGTATATAAATTAAATCACAGGCCTGACAACGTTACTCGTTACATACTATATATAGACTGCAGCAGCTATTTTCTGGAGAAAAAAACAACAAACAAATAAATTTGTCTCCCTTTGTCTTCATGTATATGACCTGATTCTCATTTTCTTTGTTCCACTTCCATGTTATTGTATGTTGCTTTCTTCAGTATTGTTTTTTCGAATTTAATATCATATCTTTCCTCTCTTTTTTTCTCAATCTCCGTTTGTCTGCATCCCACCTTATTACATTTTTTCGAGAGAGGCCAATACGACTTACATAGTATTCTCATTCTATTTCTCTCAGATACACTTTCTCGTTATTATATTCTGCTCTCTTCAAAATTCATTTTTGAATCGCCTGCTGCTCTTCCCTTTATTCTTCTCTTTATCTCTCTCTCTCTCTCTCTCTCTCTCTCTCTCACTCACTCTTCCGCCATCTGTCCCTCTCATTGTATCTGTGTTTATCTATCCGTCTATCTAACCTCAGACATTCTCTCTTTCTCTCTCCCTCTCTCTCTCTCTCTCTCTTTCTTTTTTCCCTCTGTCCTGTCTCATTATATCTCCCATGTGTCTTTATCTTTGTGCATGTCTGTCTCACTTACACACGTCTCTCTCCATTTTCTTTTTGTTTGAATGTCTATTCGACTGTCTGCCTCTCTCCCTCCCTCTCCCCCCCTCTCTCTCTCTCTCCTTTCTCCCCGTTCTATTCTACCCACCTGAAGGTTCTCATCATGTCTTCTATACATCGCAAAACATTCCGCAATCTGCGTCATTAGGCTTGCACTATGGCGCACAGGAGCGCGGCATGACGAAAGGGGGAAAAGATGGTCTAAAAATAGCTAGACAGGCAACGAGTGGCTATCCCTGCTGTAACTTGGATCGATAGGTCTGCCTTTATTTCGTTTTCCTTGTCATACTACCCGAGGGAATAGAATGATTGAGTCTCAATCAATCTGGAGTTTATGTTGATGGAAATTCCAATCAATCGGCGAACAAAACTTTTTCCTTTTAGAATAAGAAATATTTTTAATTTTGTCAAAAGCCAAGTTGATAGACGTTGAACACACGAGGGTATATTATGACCTTGAGATCTTGCCAAATTTTCAATATCTATTAGAAAAATGAGCCACTTGAAATCAAGATAATACTTTGCTGTACAAAGAAAGAATATTAGTATATATATATATATACTGCATATATATAGCCCCACTAAAGACCCTTTCACAAATCCTTTCTACCACAAACACCTTTTGCGAGCTATTTTACAAAAGTCCGAATGACTGAGTTTGCATACGTCATGTTAGTTGTTCCATTTTTGAACAAACCACTGGCAATTTTCAGGTTGTCATTTATACCTGTTCTTGGGATAGGCAGGCGCAGAATTTGAAAACATATGTGAACTGGTCTTGTATGTTATTAAAGTGCATAATATATAAATGATCAAATGTTTTGGGATTCTACGACACTGTGATGGCGGTCTCGTGCATGATCGTCAGTCTTGTTGACCATTTGGAATTTTCTTCTTTTCTATATTTTCTTATGTATATCTTTAGTTTATCGGTCTGGGGAGCGTTTTATCAAGTGTTTTGTCAGTGATTTTTACCGACAACTGTTATAAGCTACTGAAATCCTTGCATCTGATTGGCTGATAGCAAATTTGTCGGTAAAAATTGTTAATAAATGAACATCTATCCATTATTATCTATTATGATCTTCTGATGCTCTAGAAGATTGATGTTGGTAATATCTTGGTATTATAGTCCTTGGATTATCATGTTTGACAGTTGTTTAATGCATATTCAGCCTTTAAGAACTGGGTCAACAAATCGGCTCAACAGACTTCATTTGCTTCTACCCTCCCGTCTGAGAACTGCCATCGTAAATTGTAATCGGTTCAATGCTCACCTCGCATACGTTTGTCGTCATTCTCCAGCAATGTGAACATGGTGGAATGGCTAAATGATCGGTGAATGGAGACCTAGAGCTCTTTTTCCAATATTCATACGCTTGATATAATACACCGTCATCACTGCCATGCCTTTGTGTTTTTTTAAAGTGGCAGACAGCAACATGCAATCCCGTTTTTTGAAATAACATACAAAGTGCACCGCAGTCTTATTTTGGCATTGTGCCGAATCGCCTGCATGATTGGGAATCGAACAAAGAACTAGCAATGGCTATATAGGCACTCTCAGCGTTAACACAATTTGTGATCTATGATGCGTCATACTGATCATAAATCAATAAAAACTCATTGCATCTAATGTTAGTTATCACTTCCAAGATAAGTCATTCACACCCACATACATTCTACCCCACACATTCACAGAGAAACTACAAAAGTAATGTTCAGGTGCGTTCGATGTATCAGCTGTATTATTAATACCTCTAGTAGACGGGTCAATTTACGGAAAAAAGTACCTCAACCCCCCCCCCCCCACACAAAAAAAAAAATTGCAACAAAAGGTTTTTCAACGGTTTTTGGTATGTATACCTAGGTTTTGGGGGTCGAAAAATCCATTCAGACCACTTACAATGTGCAATGAGGGTCAGGAAACCTGAAAATCCAAGGTGGCGTCCAAAATGAACGCCAATTTCCTAAAAATGACCGGAAGTGAGGTATTATTTGGAGCATAGAGGTAATATTCAAGATTAAAAACACATTAAGTGCTCAGGATATCTATTGATAGGCGTAAAAGTATTTAAAAAAAAGTAGATTTACATTCATGACGATACCTTAGATGGCCACCATTTTAGCATCCAAGATGGCCGCCGCGACCTAAAAATAGCCACAAATTATGAAATGTCCGTCCTTGAGATGTAATTTTAATGTCTATACCTAGTTTTAGGGGGGTCGGGAAACCCATTCAAACCACTTGGAATGTGTTATGGGAGTCAGGAAAATTCATTCAGACCACTTACAATGTGTTATGTGGGTCAGGAAAACTTTTAATCCAAAATGGTGTCCAAATTGGCAGCTAATTTTCTTTAACATGACAGGAAGTGATGCCAAAATATGTCATTTTTATGTCTACATCTCTAGGATGCATATGTCATGATTTATAGCTATTTTTGGTGCTGGCGGCCAGAGCGCGTTGAAAGAGAGATGTGACACGCGCATAATAGGCCTATACGTATTTAAAAAAAAGGTCTTTGTTTAAAACATGGCGGATAATGGAGCTCCCAATAGTTCCCTTTCATATACATTCTCTATGGGGGGGGGGGGGGGAGTATTTGAAGCTCCATGAAATGACTGACCAATCAGAAGCGACTCCAGTGTCGCAACTCCCGTATGTATAGCTCTGCTGGTGGCCATCTTGGACGCCATTTTGAAAATAAGCACTTTCCGAGGGTCCGATTTTCTTAGATTTTTAGTATGTTATTTCTGACATCAAACACTGCCGGAAACCGTTGGAAAACCTTTTGTTGCAAATTTTGGGAGGTTAAACCCTATATTGACCTGACTATAGTCCAGTGCACAACACGATATAGCCCTATGTTATAATTCTGCTTATTTTGTGTAGTTTTTCTCTGCGTTCACCAAAATTTGTTTTCATTCTGGATCTTGAGTACTAATAAAACCCTTCATTATTTCTGCCTTTTCAGGGATTATTTTTTACCTACTTCAGACTCAGAACACCTCAGTTTCTTTGAGAACAGTGAAGATTCATGATGGAAGGCACAGGATTCAGTCGGTAGCCTGGTAATATATCATGTTGTCACATAGGAAACAAAGCAAAAGCTATGCTTTCCGTCCGTGTCTGTTGGAGCTCAAGAGATAAAAATGACACGAGGTGATCCATTTCGGGTTCGAGCGTCCTTTTCAGAGACGCATTGTAAAATAGCCACCAAACGCCTGCAGCTATTATACCCAGCACAACTTGTTGCGTCTTTTTGTATCCCCCTCTCTCTCTTTCTCTCCCTCTCTCTCCCAGTCTCTCCCACAGGCTCTACCTCTTACTCTCTTTCTCTCTCTCTGACGCACACGCACACAACCACACACCGTCCTCACCTGCTATCACACTCATACCCATGCATATACACACCTCAATCCTCCTTTATTTTACTCATTCGTTATCTATCGCTGCCTCTCTCTCTCTCTCTCTCCCTCACTTTCTCACTTTCTCTCCCCTCTCTCTCTCTCTTTCTCTCTCAATCTTATCTCCCCCTTTCTCTCTCTCTCTCTCTCTCTCATTTTTCTCTCTTTGCACCTCTCATGCTGTTAACATGAACAAATCGTGAGCAACAATAAGCCTTCTATTACAGTATTTTAATCAACTTTTGCTCGACTCCAGTCCTGATTTTAACTTCAATTGGACCTCGAAATAGCAACATATCTGTCTGAGGTCGCTTGTCTATCACAGAACAGAATAGTTCATGGTTACATTGTTTACATCTAGTTCTCTGCATATGAATTAAAGCAATTAACTTTTAATCATGCATGTATGATACTGGAAAGCGTCGTATTCATCAAAGGAAATTTTATCTCATCCGTCAGCGCGGCATGAAACAAGAAAGTGGTATGCACAGAAAAACAAGGGCAAATCACTTTATCTCAATGATTGTGTATGTGCCATACCAAATCTAAAGAGCGATTAAATCGTGCAAGAACAACTGACTTTATGCCAGTCTTGTATCTTGCACAGGTCTCTCAATTATTGAATAATCCATGTTAGGAGAGGAAAAAGGAAACATAACAGAAGCATTATACAGGGAACATACTATACAGGTATATCATTTTTTTTTTCATTTTAACCCTTTCTACCCACTTATTTCCATTGTTGTTCTTGTTGTTGTTGTTTTTGGGGATTGGCTTTCATTATGATCATCGCTTGTAAAATCCTAAGTTTAATATGTCAAACTTCCATTTTATTTCATACGAATGAATAAAAGAAATGAATCAAAATGAATCAAATTGCTCAATAAGAAAGGAATAAGAACAAGCAGAAATCAAATTTCACATAATGCACGAGTACCCAAATTAGGCTTCATTATAATGACATTGGCCGTTAACCTTGGAATAGATTGAATTAAATTGACGCTTACATTACATTATTACTATCAGGAAACGTTGGGGAGCTCTACGGGGTTAATATTATGAGGGAGATCAGGGGATTCTAGATGTGCATATTTTTAAAAGGAAATTCACGTTAATGAGCAGTTGCTCTGTGAAATTCAGTCTTGTATTTAGTGAAGAATGGGCGGAAATATACAAACTAAAGAAGATAATAAGAATATTGATAAAGTGATAATAACAATAAGAATATTACGATGCCCATAATTATATTACTTGCCATCTATCTAGCTAAACTATTCCTAGGCGCATGATGAAACTGAGAGAAGCTTTATAAAAGGTAGAAATAGAATGGACTAAAGAATACTACTAATTTGTGTTGAATTACATTAAATTGTATGCTTTAGAAAAGAAATGACCTTTTTCAAATTCGACTTAAAAGAATCCACGGAACGGACATTAGGAGGTGACCGGTTCCATAAATATGGCGCAGCAGCTATAAAAGCACGGTCAACGAGGGATGATTTTGTTCTTTGTGGTACAAGAAGATTCTTGCCAGAAGAACTCAGACAACGAGTTGGTACATATTCAGAAATTTAATTTTCAATATATGAAGGCGTGATGATAATGATGATGATGATGATAATAAGGATACTACTACTACTACTACTACTACTACTACTACTACTACTACTACTACTACTACTACTGCTGCTGCTGCTGCTGCTGCTACTACTACTACTACTGCTACTACTACTACTACTACTACTGCTACTACTACTACCACCACTACTACGTATAATAATATAATAATAATAATGATAAAAAAAAAAAAAAAAAAAAAAAAAAAATAATAATAATAATAATAATAATAATAATAATAATAATAATAATAATAATAATAATAATAATAATAATAATAATAATAATAATAATAATAATTAAGATAATTAGAATATTATTCTAATGTATTTTTATATACCGCATTCTGCTTATTTATATTCAAATGGGCTTTACCAT